>JACDOX010000019.1:2533990-2926477 GCA_014549065.1 Cardinalis cardinalis
CCCYKGGGGGTCAGAGCACCCCAGAGCAGAGAGAGAAATATTCCCGGTACCCTGGGTTTCCACAAAGTACCAGCTCAAGGCTACAGCGTAAGCAGGTTCCAAGGAAACACATGACAAAGGAAACATTACTTCAGATCCATACTAAGGAAAAAATAATTTTTGAATGAGATGTAATTTCAGGCAACAGAGTTGATGGCACTGACCCCTGGCACTAGAGATCTGTACAAAGGTTTCCTTAGAAAGCAGAGCTTGCTGACTTTTGTTGGCCTTCAGCCCTGATCACATTTCCCATTGTGGTTCACAGCCAGTGCYGAGCCTGGCACACCTCAGCACTCAGGGATTGTTCTTCAGAACCAGGACAAACTCATCGATTTGCTTTCACAAAATCCATGGGGAGGCTTATTCTGAACCTGCCCAAGACAATTCAATTAGTAAGATTGGTGAAAGGAGAGAAAGAGGGGATGTTGGGCTAAATCCCCCCCGYCCCCAGCCCAGTTCCAGTGGGTTTGCTGCCACTGGAAGCCACTGGAAGACATTGGAAGCCACTGGAAGTCATTCAAAGCCATTGGAATGAGGTCTGGGATTGCTGTGCATAGTGTAGCTCATTACAGATTCATGGAGTGTAACACCAACGAGATCACTGTGCTCAGTTATTTGACCTCCTACTTAAAACAAGCCACAAGACTTCTCAAAAATCTTTGCAAACACAAATCTCTTTTTTCTATAGAATGAATGTATATAACCATAAACGTATATATTACTCAGAGGTACTTCGGTTTATGTAGCACAAGGTTGTGAATAATTTGGGATCATTCTCTAAGACTCTTAAGTGAAAGGGAACTGTTCTATCTCAGCTGGATCACAAATGAAACACCCTATAATATGCATGGAAGCACTGGTATGGTATAAATAATATTTTTAATCAGTCATTGAAATAATAATATAAAGTTCATTTTATTACATTTGAAAAGTAAATGTCTTCACCTCCCTTCATTGGACTTTAAAGAAGGAAAGTTTTACATTCCCTGTGAAAAAAAATAAAGTAAAAAATGTTTAGAGAAAGGAATGATCTGACTGGTTAGAGATTACAAATCACTAATAATAATAAGCTCTGAATATCAGATGCCAAACAGCTGCAGAGCCTCTTAAACCTAATTCCTCTTTCTTGAAGGATATGGCAAGTTTGGAAATGAAATGATTGCCAAACTCACCATGAAATGTGACGGAAATTTTTCTTTGAATAAATCACTGTCACCCCTGATAAAACCATATACAAGTGACTTGGCATGAGGGAATGCTGCAAATTGGTTTGCACAATGAAGACAGAGCCCATGAAACCTGCAGGCAGAAAACACAAATCCAACCCATGAAGTGTAGTAAACAACCCACTCATCTGGAGGAGGTGATAGGTGTAGATTTTATTGGATATGTCGCCTGGTATTGCGTGATTTCCCATTACATAACAGGGTACTGTGCAGTTTATTCCACCGCAGTTTGCCACCTGGTATAACAATGTATAAAATTCARAGAGTAATTATTTGGAAAAGTCATATGAATGTTTAAAAAAGTATATGGAAGATGATTATGCCTGTGAGTCCATTCCTCACACTCGCACTTTACAGGGCAGGTGTCAAAATTGCAACTTATATATGGGAGAATTACGGAAAGTTCTAAATCCTCAATATGGAATATTCATTCCTTCCAAGTGCCAAATACCCCAGCTTTATAGATACTGGAAAAGCATTTCATCTACCAATCTTTGTCAACCTCACTCATATTCCTAATACTCTCTGCTATGTAAATACAAATCACAGCATTAATTGCTATTTTCGAGCACTTTGCATTATGGAAAGATGGTGTATTACAAAAAGGTTATAGAGTATCCAAGTTTCTAGAAACTTGAAGGAGAATTATACAAGTCTCAGTCTGTTAGCAGCATCTAGAGTTCCTGCTTCAGAAAATGTTTATAGTATGGAACACCTTCCCGTGCTTCAATCCATTTGCACTTTATCAGATATCAGAGCAGCAATGTAGTAGACGGTGTGACCTGCCAGTGCCCAACGAGCAAGAGGTTTTGAGTCTAGTTTGGGGTTTTTTTAAACAATTTCTTCTGTTCAGTGCTTTCTTTCTGCTCCTTTCTTTCTCCTGCATTAGTGGTAGTAACATGCTACCCTGTCATGGGGAAACACGAAATGTCTGACAATTCTAGAAAAAGTTGTTTTCTSTCTGATTTACTCAGTAGTCATTCTGTCTGCTAAATCCATGTTCATCCTCCCAAGCTCCAACGAGGATCATACAAAATTCTTAATTATTATAATATAGTATGGTGGCAAAAAGTATTTAGAGAGAGACATGAAAGATTCCTGCTCAGTGAAAGAAAATGGATTAGCAGAAAACAGTGAACTGCACTACTGGAAAAGGCAGTTTGTTCCAATTCTGAAGCATGGCATCAGAGTGATTTGTCAAATCCAAGYTACTTAGCAGAAAACTGACCAATGCATATGATAGACAATGGGTGAACAAGGAAGCATGAGGCTAAAATCCTGCTCCTCTGGGACCAGAGCATCCCTCCTTCTTAGGATTCACAYTTCTAAATGCTGCTGTGGAGCTCAGGAGCCAGGGCTCAGCTCAGCAATGAATCTACAGCATTCCTTTTTTTCACAGCTGAAAAAATAACATTTCCTCCTCATTTGTCACTACTGACAACACATTAGTTACAGCAATTGTTTTGGATCAAGGCTGTCACTGCTCTTTCTTCTTCATAGGTCCTTTGGAAGGATCAAATCTGGCCCTGTAGCATCACTGAATGGGAAAAAGGTCATCCTGGACACCAGTGAATACTTAATATGATCCAGATGAAGTTAAAAATAGCCCTGCCAGAGCAACCCCTTTGTACTCACTTTTCAGCTGGTGCAGCTGGTTTTGCCTGTGTGTTGTCTGAGCAGAGGTAGCCATCCTTCCAGCCCCTCCACCCACCCTCCCACACAGGTCCTACACAAACCCACGGCTGAGCTAAGGATGGGAGGCCCCTCTCAGGTGCTCTACAAGCAGGACAGACAGTAGTATGTGGTAAAAGACAGGGAATTGTAATGCTTTGCCTGGAATCTATTCTGTAGGGTGTAGGCTGGGAGGGAACTGAGAGGAAGAGTGTTTAATTTGTGCCTTCTTTCAGGGCACAGGGATGACTGAAACACTGGGTGTCTCAGTGCTGCCAAAACTGAGGCAGCTGGGAGCTGAGGACCAAAGCTGAGGCACCTGCAGAGCATTAATACAGACTTGTATTAACTCAAAGGAGAAGCATTTATAGGTCCTGAGATGTAATTCAGGATGAACCTAGCTGATTTAAGTTTTTATTTTAGGAATTTTCTCTCCATTTTTGATGTTGGATAAGCTAGGATACCTGTGGCTTGACCTGTCTTCCATTTTAACCCTGAGATGATAAAAGTTACGCACCCGCAGAGGTCTGCTAGCAGATAATTACAGCATGGCTGGAGCCTTCATGTGGGCATGATATAAAGAAAGGATTGTTTTATAGAGTCACAATAATTTTATTATAATCTCTCTTACTAATCTAATGTGACAACACCTCATAAAGCCCTGGGGCTCTGCCATCTTCATTGCCACAAGAATGTCCAATGTCCTCACATCCAAGTGATGCAAACTGCCAGTCCATAGTTTCCAAGAGATTGATGTCTAGAACAGAGTAAACAGGGCATCCTGAAAGCCTTCCAAAAGAGACTTTTCCATGGGTACATCATGGGTTTTATACATCATTAGTCCTCAGCCTTGTACTGTAGATAGATTGTGAAATACGTAATAATGTCAAGGCCATATCTCCCCAGATATGGAAATTGTGAAGTGTTCTGGCCAGCAGCGAAGAAAAGCAAAGCAGCTGTGGATGGATGTGCACACTGATGTCCTTCCCTCTGACTCATCCTTGTCCTCCTGCTGTGCCCCTGCTGCACACCAGCCTGCAGCACTCTGGTTTGCTTGTGAGGTCCCACCAACCTGCTCACACATCTCCATGCTTGAGTATCACTAAGGGGAAAATTTATATCTCTCTGTAGACCTCTTGTTACTATGATGAAAAACATTACTATATTGTTTCCTCTGTTAGCTTTTATCTACACATTGACTGGCTTAATATATTTATAATAATTGCTACTGCTGTCTTGCTCCTTTCTAAYAATAATCCAAGTATGTGCAGATGACATAGCAATCCAAAGAATTCCACAAATTATTTCTTTTTTCCTGAAATTCTGAACTAAAATACAGCACTAAAAATCTCATTGAAAAATATGACTGGTTTACTTTCTTTTACTTCTCCCACACCTCAGAGGTGCTACAGTGCTACAAATGGATGCTTTGGATAATGGTATTTTACTCCTCAGCCTACTGCATGTTTTAGTACTCAATGCTTCAAGTTTGCCTGAAGTTTGGCTTGAGGTTTTGGGTTGGTTTTGGTGGGGTGCTCTTTATAGGGCTATTTTTTTAATTGCTACCATGAGGTTTTTTGAGGTGAGAAACTTTTCTGCATAATAGTGCACATGTCCACCTTTTCCTTGGCTGTCTTCCTTTTTCACTTCAGGAATACCCTGGACTACAGTGACACTACTGTTATTTTCATTATAATGTCACCAAAGAGGCCTAGTCATACACTGCACCAAAAAGTCATTTATGCAAGGAAAAATTCATGATCTAGTTCCAAAATTGTATTAACATTTACACAGGCCAAATTCTAAAATTATTTTCAAATGGTTTTGTTTATAAACTGGCCTCTAAGAAACTCTGATCATGGGTCATAACATGTACAGGCCATTGTCTTTGATCAGTATCATAATACTTTGGTGATGTAACAGGAGTTTTCCTTTTTCCTTTTTTAAAGATAGAATATTCTTTTTTTTAATCCAGGACCAAATTAACTTTCAGTACCTGGTAAGAGTCCAGACAACCAAGTGAGATTGTGGTCAGAGGTGGAGAACAGAAAACATGAAAGGAAAGCTCAAACCACCCAGCTCTGAGGGGCATCTGCCGGCCAGGACCTCACTGGGATTGTTCTGGCTTCACACTCCTGCAATTTTCTCTGCATTACCCTGTGGGCCACATCTTTCCTGATCACTGGATGAAGAGGAACAGCTCAGGTTTGCAGTGCTGTGCACATTATCATTCACTTTTAGTAGTTAATCCTGTTAGAATTCACTACTAGAGGTCAGGTGTCTTTGGACTAAGCAGGGCTACAGCACATCCTCTGTTTCTGAGTCCCTGCCTGGCCATGTCTGCTGTATTGAATTCCCATAGCCTCTAAGGCGTGGCAGGTACATCCCAACTGTCTACAAAGAACAGCTTTTAGTCCTTGCTAAACTTTGAACAGTGGCTGAGGTTTGTTTGGCAGGATGAGATCCTGCGTTAAAAATTAAAATTGAGCAGATGTTCAGGTTCCCCTGCTAGTACAGACATAACCACAGTCATCCTAAGAAATGCACAAGGAAAAGACGGGCTCATGTCATTCTGATCCATTGAAGAAGCCCCTATGAGGAACTGAAGTAATCCTAAAATATTTAGGAGAGAACTTTTTCCACAACCCCTTTTCTAGGATTTAGACACAATAACTTTGTCCACAGTAAGATGGCAATCTCTGATCCCAGTTTTTCCACAGGAATATCTTTTAAAATTCATCTAGCCTTTGATGAATTTTAAATTCATCAAAGTGCTACCAGAGGAAGCTCAGAAGACCAAACCCTGCAAAAATGATGATTGAGTAAATATGATCCTCCTCTCTCACTGAAAACCATTGATGGTCTCCTTACTAGGTCCGAAACACTAGCTCTGCAGTCACAAAGACATGCTCCCATGGCTGGAAGGGTTGGAGAAGGCAGCTGAAAACACAAGTTGCTCAGAAGAGAGATGGGGAAATGTCAGAGTGGGGAGAGTGCTGCAATCCCAGAAAGCAGAACATGGTTATGGGTATTACACAGTGCAAAGATGAAAATTATTTTCCTCTGTTTTCTATTTTGACAACGCATCTGTCTGCTAGGAAGAAAGGGTTAATCTCTGTCTTTAAAAGACTTCAGTGTATAGGATCTGGATACATGTTCATGTATATTCTCTGTCACTATACTGGGGTTAGTCTATGACCCAAAGTGGAAAAATGCCTTTTATTTCAATTAAACGTTTCTTGCCATTTTATGGAGAGTCTGTGGGATAAGGCAAACAGAGAACAGGGGAAAGATACACAACATTCATCACATATTATTCAAAGCAAGATTGGGAAKAATGTTGCATCCAGACAGTTTTTACATAGTTCACAGTACTGAAGAGAAAACACCTCMGTGTCCTTCCAAACAAATCCTTATTATAGGCAGGGTTTTCTACAATGTGACTSTGTGATGTTGGAGCTGTCAGGTGTACATAATTTCTGTGCTCTGTTATTTTTCTCTGTCAGCTGAAGCTCCAACAGTGCAGTTCTGAGTCACATTCTAGCATGGTCCAAAATCCCAGTGAAGAATGGCATTGCCTGATTTTGTCCTAGAATCTCAGGGCATGGGCTACTCCAACAGGCAACAACGGGCATTTTGGCAAGAAGGCACCCTGGTGACAGCACAGAAATGCCAGCAGCATCTCCATAGTTGTTTCCATAGTATGAGGTTAAGACCAAGTCTGATTTCACAGACTGTGTCACTACAGTTTTCAAATAGCCAGCCCAGATTGTCCCAGCCTGTTCCTACTGTCTTCATTACTTACTACTGTGCAATAACTATTACGTAATGTCTGTGACTTGTAAATATTTGATTATAAATTCAAATTCCTGTAAAATTYCCTGTTAAATATTAGCTGCAGATAGGTTGAAACACAGATGTTTCTTGCTGGAATTAGTCCAGAAAGCCAGAATTAACACCATGACTTCCCAGAAAACCAGTTACAGACTCATGAATGGCAGGACTGTGGCTGGGACCAGTCACACTCACCATGCCCTCTGTGTATGCTCAGGGAAATCTTACAACTTCTTGACTACAATATCAGAAATTTTTTCATTTTTTTATCCCATAGGCTTTTGTACTTCAGCCCTACTATTTCTATCCCTTCCCTCTCACCCTACTTACAACCATCCCCATCTCTCCCTTCTTTTGTGCACTCTGTTTGGGGAGTGTTCTAAGAACCCTGCAATACCCAGTGGCTTTCACAACTCTCCTGCTGCACRCCCGGAATTTGACCCTTCATGGTCCTCTTGCTGCAGGATCTTCTGCCTCCAACCCCCTGTTTCCCTCCAAAGATCCAGGTCACTTTGCCTGGTGTCCTTCATTAATTGTGTTGGAAACTAGGAATAAAAGAGTTGATGGAGAACATTTTAAACCATTCCATTGGTTATATCCTGAACCACTTTTAAGCTACCTTGGAGGAACTTTTAAAGTCCATCCTGTACTACCCACTAGTGCAAGGCCATGGAATGTGTTCTCCTTGTACCACTGCTACCAGCTCACAGTGGATTCAAGTCGTATTAATTGGAAATGGACCTAGCAGCAATTTCCAAACTTCATGTATTTCATCGCAGGCCTTGTACCTGAAAAGCCTAGAAAATGAACATGTAAGGTCAGTTAACAGTGTATTATATCTTTTTCACTTATTCTAGAATAAATGGCTGAATTTTCYCACTGTCTCAAAACATCAGGYGACTAACAGCAGAAAATATCTTGCTTTGCTCCCCTTAGACCTCCTAAGCAATCATTTTCCCTGCTCCCTGAGCCCCTGGATCAGTGAAAAATTCTCCAATTTTATAACTGAATTATAGCTGCAGAGATGTCARTGCCACACTTACATGCCCAGAATATCTAGTGCCTAATTCCCTATTTTGTGAAACAGTCCTGCCCTCATCCTATCTCAACATTTCTTACACATGAACACAAATCAAGTCTCTTAGCTTGTAAACCAAATGTTTCTGTGACAGAAACCTACATGAAAAATATCAAGCCAGCAACTTGAAGCAGTTGGCTGCATTGCAACAGGACTTTCAGACATACAAGTGTAGTTCGGAAAGGACTTATTGCCTTCAGTCCCCTTGAGGTTGATGAGGGATTATGAGGATGACATTTTAATATGGGAATTGTCTATCTGTGATAGAAACTGGAGGATAAACAAACTCTCAGTTATTTTTTGAACTATGAGCTGGATTTAAAAGAGCAGGTTTCGGGTATATTTCTCTTATCAAAGTGTCTTGCAAAATCTGACGGTGATGAAATGGTTGGAGAAATCACAAGTTTTCAGAACTGCAGCTAAACACGTGAAAATCCAGCCCAGGAACTGGCAGAGAACTGTCTTTCCATGAGTGAGAAGTCGACAGAGAAACCTTGCAATGACCCAGTAATCGGTGGGAAAGGACGGGGAGATTAATGAGATTCTGAACAGACAAGGAGCTCTTCTGGAAAACATGCTGTACTGAAGCTTCCCTCCCACTCTCTCTCAGCCTGCAGTCTCAAGTGGCTCTACGTCTGGATCCCCAGACCTCCAAAGAACTATCAGACTGGAAATGCAAAGTCCTCAAGAACCCAAATCACAGCTTCTCACAAGGCACTGACCACAGCAGTGCCCACTTCAGACCGCTCCAACCCAAATATGATTTTATTGCTGCAACAAATTGCTTCCAGCTCTTCAGATCCCTCAAAGGTCATCAGGCAGAAAATTCACAGCCACCAACAGCTGCAGTCTGTAATGCTCAGAGTTGTGGGAGCTGTCTGCATKGCACTGTCACTGATAAGTTTGAATCATAGTATTTGCCCCCTTTTCTTTAATTTACAGTGYTCACAGTGTGTATGCACCATTTTTGCAACTTTGCACTTTTGGCTTTCCAAAAAAATTACTACTTTTATTCATTGTTGTAATTTTATTTTGCATATAATAATGTTTGAGGCTATTAAAAACATAATTTAAAAAATCTTTATTTTCAAGAATTAGAAATTTTTTTATGCACTCTGGGAAACAAAGGTACAGTTTACTGCCTTTTAAATGCAATCTAACTCAACCTCAAAAAAATCACTCATTTAAAATGAGGTTATGGGTGGTAAATTGCTCAAAACTGTGTCAGTTCTCCAAATCAGAGTACTGACATCATCCAGACAGTGTCATCTTACCTGATTTGTCTAAGTGTGTGCTCCAGTACCCTCTTGACCTTCTCCAAATAAMTATTTAGGTATTAGTTCTTTATTGTTATGGTTGTTTTTTTGGTTCTTATTCAGTAAATATTTTGCCTAGCAAGGTTTAGTATCAAACAGTAATCAAAGAGAAGGTAAGATTAATTGGCAGTGACTTTTTCAGCAGACTAACAAAAGCCTGGATACAGATTCACTACTGTCACCCAGTTATCCATAGAGTTAAAATTGCCTAAATTGGCTTTCTGGTACTGTTGTGGCATCAAACACCATCCAGGATAATTCCTGGGTACAATTCAGGTGACACAGGCTGAGGACCAGCCCTCTTTTTGTTTTGGAAGGATGTGAATGTGAGCCATGCCCTGWTATGGTCTCAGGGACAAATCACAGTCCTTGGCCCATTTAATTTCTTCATACAGATGTTGTTCCTCTCTCTGCAGAGGACTGGAGACCTCATTTGCTTTAAAAATGGAGGAATGAGCTGTTGCAGCCCTAGCACAGTGCATCAGATCATTATGAATCCTTCTGGAAGTGCCTGATTAATTCTTGTTATCCAGACTTTCTGCCGGCACCCTGTCATTGCCTCTCATCCTAATGCTGCAGCACAACCCCTTCCCATCAGGTAACACTCAGATCCACTGCCCAGAAGGGCACCACAAGGGGTGAAGTGTCTTCAGGAGTGTGCTGTGAAAGTTTTCAGTCCAGCCTGGAAAGGCCCGTAAGTAACATGTAATAACCGTATGGACAGACTATTTCCCATCAGATACAAAAAATATACAGATGAAGACTGGGTTAAAAGGTTTTTGGTTTTGATGTCCTGCACTCAGAAGTTACAAAATGAAGCAAAGTGACATTTACAGCTGTCATATGAAGTCACTGCTATATATTCTTTGCTTGCAAAATAAAACCCTTCTTTCTCATAAGATACCTCTCTCATCTGGGATGAGTTTAGGACAAATGCTAAACTGATTCCAGTTATCYCGAGCTGTATGCACCTTCTTTTTCTGTTTGCATCACACCTTTTAGCCTGCTCCAAATTACTGAAGTATTTTCCTGAAGGGCCTTCCTTTGCAAACTCATTTTCTCTCTTGCTGGAATTCTCTCAAAATACAAGACGCAGCATGTCTCACTGTAAAGAAGCGGCCTGGCCTGTGGAGAAAATTTTGACCCTGTGGCCAAAGCTTCTTCTGTCCTTTCCCTCAAGTGGAACTAGTTTCTACTATTCTTCCCACTCTTGCCTTTTCCGYTTGTTTCACTTTTTTCTACACTCCAATCTTTGGGTTTTTTTTCTTCATTTCAGTTTCTGAGTCCTAACCCAGAAAGTGATTGCCACAATTTAACTTAAATCTAAGCCTATTTGCACCAAAGAGAGATCCTGGTCTTCCTCTACTCTTCAAACATGCTCCTCCACCTATCCTTGACATGGTTGTCCGTTCTTCTCCCATATACAAAAGCGCATGAAAGTCACTGGGGTTCAGCGACAAATTAGCTTTTTGGAATAGATCACTAAATGGGTTTTTATAATTCAAACAAATTTTCTGTTCACCCGATATCTCCTAAAATTATTTTTGTTTCAAGCTAACACCTACTATCAAAAATTACAATGCTGGATGTGGGAGTTAAGAAAAATAATAAATAAGTCAGAATAGAGAYAGTTTCTAGGGAACATCTGGCTTTCTCTTTATAAGCAGGGGTTTGCACTTGTCTGAAGGAACCCAGGGTTTTCACCCTGCATTTATGTCCTCTGTCTTACCAAAAGCCTACTTCATCTACTGGAACAAAGGCTGCATGCTGAGGGGAACACATCTATTTTCATGATGGATGTTTGGCCCATCAGCTGAAGCCACAGCTCTATGGCTGGAGATGGTTCAGTAGGTTTGGTAGATTGGTTGTTAAAATTGACTGTAACTCCTGAGCCAGCTGCCAGAAGCTGCCTCCAGCAAGTGCTGCTCCCGGTGATTCCTGTCATCCCTCATTATTTTCAGAGCTTGCTCCTCCCTCTATTGACCCTTGTCTGTCCTTGGCTTKGGGGTCCTAGTTGCACCCTGTGGCCCCACCTGCACTTGCAGCATTCTCATCACCTCTAAGCCCTCGGTGACTTTGGTCACACAGCCTTTGGGACTCCTTTAGCCTGCCACTGAATTTGAAGAATGAAGCAGTCAACCAGCTCATTCACTAGGAGTTGCAGGCACTGGACTCTCTGAAGGAAGGACTTTTGATGTTTTTTCTCCTTTGGGGCAAAGGAAAACAGGCTAATTAAAACCAATGGACTCAGAGAGGTGTTAGCTGCTGCCTCACACATTGGGTTTATAGACTGAATCTTGTTCTCTTTAGGCTTCCAGATTTTTCTCAGTTACTATTTCTCCTGTCACATACTCAACTGTTTCTTGTTGCACACCCACTGCTTGTGTCTGCACTTTGGAAAAACTTTTCTACAATCCTACACTTCATCAGTACAATAATTATTTCAGGCTTCCCTACTAGACATAGAGACCTAGTGTGATGCACAGTGAAGTGGAAGGAAGTCCTCTTATGAATTTCAATATGTTTTGAATGAGGTATTTTTCCTTGAAAAATCCTGGTTTTTTATCTTCTTTCACTTTGGTATTCAAGATGTGTGTGAGTGTGTGTGACTGTGTGTTTGTGATCTCCATCTCCCAGATTTTTAGCCCTGAAAAGGACATGAATCTGGGAGATAAACTCCAAAGACATCATTGATGAAGCATTGAAGCCAATTCCATGTTTTAATCCTGCATAAATTATTCTGGAACTCAGCCCACATTTATGATGTGTGAGAGAATAGAAAAATAATGGGATTACTCAGAAGTTTCAGATGATTATAAACATATGGTGCAGAAGGTTATAAGAACAAAACATACTGAGGGAAATATCAGTAAATGAAAGGTTAATAATGGAAAAAGTAAGTTTGGAATCTCATATGTGGCCTATTATCAAACACTACTGACATGAAAGAATTCCTGCAGAAATGTTAAAAGTGGACAGCTAGTAGTTTAATGATTGTAGCAAGAGAACTTAGGCATTGGAAAGGAAACTATATGATTATAAAAGAACTCATCACATATTTAAGCCTCCTATGAAAAATGGTAGTTTTGTGTCTGAGGTTCCGGACTGGGACTCAGATCTTGATTTATTTCCCAGTTCTGCTACAGATTTCCTCTGCGACCTCGGGCCAGTTACTTTGGGAGAAACACGTTAAAGCTCCTCAATGACTTATGAATTCGAGTCCCTTTACCAAAAGGGGCATAGCAGCAGATTCACAAAGGGAAAAGCATATGGCAATGCTGACCATAGCCAAGGCTATCCCCAGAGTGAGTGTTCTACCACATCACTTGCCAGTTCTGAGTGCCAAGAGGCCTCCGGCTCTAGGAGAATGGCTGCCTTCTGAATGGTCATGGAAAATGAGCAGGAGGTGGCATGGGAGGGAGGGATCAGCTGCCTCTGTCTTCCTCTGGGTCCTGTTGGAGCAGGCAGTCTTGGGAATTGCTCCCTCTCATGGTTTCGAGCTTCTGCTCAGCTTTCACTGGTGACTCATATCTGGAGAAGGCTTAGATAAAATGCCTGGATCTGTGCAGGCAGAAGATGCCAGGATTGACATGGTCAGTTGCTTTGCTCTGAAGGAAGCAGAGACTTCTGGCTCTTTGCATCCTGCTTGGGTCAAAAGAGAAAGAACCAAGAAAAACCATCTGTCTCAAGGGCAACTGGTTTCARTATGGGAAACTTTTCACTTGGTTCACTGCCCATCCACACCCCTCAGGCTCTGCACTGAAACCTACTTCCAAAAACCCAAGAGAAGCAATTTGAAAGAGGGCCAGTTTTCCCTCTTGCTCCAGTCTGTGAAACAGGACTGCAACCAAGACACAGTGCTCCYCTTTTCTTCCTTTGACCCTTGGGCTTCCTTATCAGGGCTAGGAACAAGGTGTTTATTTGTTTGCCAGTGCAGGATTTAGCTTCCTAAGAAAACTCACATAGCAACCAACCAAGCATATAAACATGAAGCACCTAAATGTTGCTGCCTCCAGATTTCTGACAGCTTTGAAAAACGGACCCTTTTTGCTGTTGCCAGCTTGTACAAATAGCAATAACAGGATATTCTTTGTCTCCCTCATCCTATATTAGTCCATGCTGTACAAAGTCTCACAACTCTCACACAAAACAGGAATGCAAGCAGTAATAAACCTGCAATGTAAGTAGGAGAGCCAAGGATGGATATTCACTCTGGCTTTCCATATGCTGTAGCAATGATAAAAGGATCTTTCAGACATCTCTTTCTCTGCCTTAATATGCAGCGTGGTCATAACTCAGAAACTGCTTTGGACAGGATTCACAAACTGCTGTGTCTGTGTAAAGTCAGTTGAAAGTAAATAAAATTCTTTCTGCTTCAGTCCCTTGGATATCTCCTTTTGCTGTGGTTTGTTTCGTTCTGAGTGGAAGTATATGAAGTTTAAGGTGTGGGATAGAGCATTAAGGTGAAAAATTTTAGGTTTCTGAGACTCAAAAATATTCCAGCAGATAATCTCTTTTAAAAACTGATATTTTGTTGTCAATGGTTTTGGCATRAGCAAAAGATCCATATAAAACAGATGAAAGAATGTAACATAAAGAGGAAAAGGTGGATTCTCATAATTTAGAAAGATATATTTCAGTAATCGGTGTTTACTATCAAGAGTGGGGAAGTATAAAACAATTCAGAAATATCAAGGTAAATTTTTTAACTTTCCTCAAAAGATTTTCAATCTAGAATACTCCACCGACACCTTCTGCCTTCTCAGCAAAGTAAAGGCAGACTGATCTCACTGTTAGCTGAGCTTGATGCACTAATGGAAAGCCTGTTCTGAGTACTGATGGCTGCAAGTTGCATTTCATCAAAGTTGTTGAACTCTTTTGGGTGAGAATAGGAACAATTTCACATAACCAAGTAGCTAAAGTCTCAGTTAATATGTTAGGTTCCACATTCAGAAAAAAAAATTAGGAAGTTTCTGTCACTGTGACCTTCTGTATCTGCTTTTGTAATCAGTGTGATCAAAGCAGTCCTTCTGCCATGGGACAGGAATCCCTTCTGGAATATTTCCACAGAACTTGAGACAGCTGTTGCAAAAATGTATTTTAAAAAGCTGCAGGAAATCTGTCTGTAGCTGATGCTTTTCCTAAGTTTTCAGTCTTGAAAGAATCTTTCTGTTTCCTGTAAGTAACTCTGTCTTTTAATTTGATATATCTGCTTGTAGAGGGGAATCCTTTTTCACTGTTTGTCTGAAATCACTTTGGTCAAAATTATCTCTTCTAAATCTCTTGGCTACTGTATTTGTCTGTTCCAAAGTACCACTGAGCCCTAATCTTCTGGGTAAAGGGGGTCATTATGATCATCCCATTAGACCTGGRGCATAAGACAGATACAATTTCAGTGTTTCCCATGGAAAACCTCTCACTTCTGGTTGACATGCCCATCCTTCAGAGGAACAGATTCACAGGGGATTAGACTGCTCCTGCTAGGACTGCCTCTAGTAGGRCTACAAAGGCCAGGGAATCAGCTTAATAGTTGTGGTCACTCATCCTGAATGCCCTGGCTGTGTCCCATCTGGGTCCTTCATGATTATTTTTGGAAGAACTACCAGTCCCAGTTTATTTTCCACTTATTCTTTCTTAAAATTTTGCTGTCTGTAAATTACAGGAATGTAAGGATACTGAAACATGATTTTGCGTCAGTCTTTCACAGTGCAGCCAAAACTGGTGTCATGTAAGCATCAGGCTATGTCAAGATACACAAATGTTCTTCCAGGGAACCGAGACAGTGAAATCACACAGACTGTGAAGAAGCACAGGTTTCCTGCCTGTGGACTGACCATCTCTTTTCACAGCTCAGTGAAACTCCATCTCTTTCTTCTGGCCTTGGCAGAGCATTGCTGTTCTCTCACTCCTGCAGTTTGGAGGTAAATGATGGTCCTCCAAGACAAATGTCTGCCAAGTTTTGCTCCGTGCTTCAAAGAAGCACAARTTGTGGTGCACACTGTCTCCTTTGCTGTGGTTTTCTTTCCAGACACAGCTTCATACCCATCCCAGGGCAGAACTCCACGGCTGTGGGAACTCTGATGAGGATTTTCATTCTAAACGGGTTTGTGCTCAAAACATGCACAGCAGAACCTTCAGAGTTCAGTTATTGGACCCATGAACCATTACACAGCTGCTGAATTCCCACCACTACATTTTGAGTTTACTGTTTTGTCATCCCCAGCCCTCTCCTTGCATGTTCTTCACCACCTTCGAAGTGTGCGTTTCCATCCATKTCTATTTTTTCCATGACAATGCACAGAAAAAAGACCACTCTTGTCAGTTTTTTCTTTGTAGTTAATCATTTTAAATTCAAAATTTGAGGTGATTAATTCARCAAATATGTTTTTAATTTGACTTGATAGATAGCAATGTCTGCAAATCTTTCACCATGTCCTAGTAAGAAGTTTTTACTGTACTGTTTTTACAGTCTTTTTTTCTGCTTATGAGAGATATTGATCACATCTATTTTAGTCTCTATTACTAAGTCCCATTTTATTTTTTTCAGGATGACTGGGGAGTTTTCCTGACTCTGAAATTTAAATAATTAGGTCTGTTCATAGATTCATTAAGTCTGTGAAATCCCCTAATAAGGTCATATGCCATGGGGTTTTTTTCAGAAAAACCCCATGTAGGATAGTTTCAGGTGGCTGAACTGTGATTAACCTGGACGTTTACATGAATGAGAGAGGCATTTATCTTATTCTGGTTTTAAATGCACGTTCAGACCTTGTTGCAAAGATGTACTTTGTTTGAAAACAAGCTGTTTGACTTAATTCAGATAGGACCAAATTATATAACAGTGCTTATCAGATCACATTTCCTGACGTCTTGTCAGATTAAAATAAAATTAATCAGTCAGTTTTTTTGCTTTTTTATTTGTTACCCTGTTCTGTTACTCTGAGAGAGTTGGAGTAGATTTAAGTTAATGTGAATAGAAGCCAATTAGGCAAAAGAGAATCCCAGATTTTAAGAAGTTCATTACAGCCTTTCAAGAAAATAGGTCATCTGAAAAACTTTCAGAGCTAATAGTTACTGAAAGTGGAATGGCTATTACTTACTGCCACCGCATCCTCTGATCTTCCCAGGACTCTACATGAGTCTGTTTATTACTGCTTTCTTTAAAAATGGAGCTCTTCTGCCCTTACTTTTTTTTTTTTTTTTTTTTTTTTTTTTTTTTTTTTNTTTTTTTTTGTGCTCAGTACTTAAAGAGTGGAATAGCAAAGACTTAAAAAGACACTATCTGTGACTAATATTTTAATCCACAGCCCTGGAAAATTCTCTGTGCATGATTTGAGCTGTTGCACAGCAGGCTGACTGCAGACATTGCGCCTCTGTGCTTCTCAGGGTCCTATTGGATCTATTTATGAGACTTTCTGTAAAGGCTGGTGCATGTGGGAAAGGTATTATCAGTTTCTCATTGTAATTTCACTAACAGTCCTTTCTCAGCAATGAGTGTGGAACCAGAGAACATTAAGCAAGGGATAAGGGTGAAATATATGGATAAGAATGAAACCCTAAAAACACTGAAGAGAAGCAGGCTAACACATAGACCTGTTTACCTTRCAGAATACACCTCATGTTTTCCCAAATTTTCACAGCTGCCCTGGGCATCATAACATGTGTCTTGTTCAAAGCTTCCCTTTAGAGCAAAGAGCTCCCTATTTTTTTCTACTTTATTTTGCTTAGGAACTTACTGAACCAATACTGTTGGATAAAGTGATTGAGTTACTAATGCCRTCAATGGAGACAGGTTGCCTTTAAAGTCAAAGGAGTGAGAGGCTGTATTCTAAAGAGTAAGGTGAAGCATTCTCTTAAGTGGATTTGGACAACAGTAGTGAATGGCACAGGAATTAGTATTGCACCTCTCTGAAGTGGTCTTGAAAAGCTTCTTAGGAGTTTAGTCACCTCTGATATATCCAAGATCTGACAAAGACTTCTGTGCTCATCACTGAACCTGAGAAAGCACATAWAAGGAAAAAACTATAATATGGGTTCGTTTTAAATGCTATAGCGAAACATTTTTGGATACATGTTCTCTGAAGTCAGAGAAAGCATAAATGTCCAATGTGTATGAACAAGCATTTTTCACACAGTATTCAAGAGCAGACATACAGCTCATCTGAACAATAAAACTTCCATGAAATAGCTGTGTCCAGTGWGCAGGTCTGCTCAAGTCCTTGCCATGTGTCTCCCTTTGTTCCTACTTCTCGCTTAGCTAATACACATTCTGAATGTGTACAGTGGGGCTCCKGCCTGCTGAATGGGCTTGAAGCAATCTTCCTCGGCAAAACATCCAAAGCAAGAGTGGAAGAGTGATGATTCTGACGGGCTTTTTATGCCCCCTGGTGGAAAAGCCTCAGAGCAGCCKTAAGGATTTCCTGCAGGAAGGTCTGTAAACAGATGTGTGGTTCCTGAGACATAGCTCAGCGGCATTCTCGTTCGAGGCACTTCACTATTATCCGTGTACAGCCCATGAATAAGAACACACAAGATCCCAAGTTACAAATGAGCACCTGGACTCATTTAAGTGCTGCTAGCATGATGTACTTTGCTCATACAGTATAAATTGCTGGCCTGAAATTTCTTGCAGGCAAATGATGCCAAGCTCTTAATATATATAAAATGAACTCAAGTAACTTAAGCAAAATAATCACAATTTTCCCCACTGTCTTTCCAGGATTTCAATCTGGAGGGTTTTGAAGGATACACAATACCTTGTTACAAACCATATAATGCTTTAAAAAGTATCCTACTGACAACCTTGGCTAACACTGTATCTTCTATCTAGATTACTTCAATATGTCATGTCCATATCACACCACTCTGTCCATGGTCCCAAAGCCAAGGATTTTTGTCTTGTCCAACCTTTCCATCTGGAAGTAATGAGCTTAATATTCTGGCTCTACCCCCATAAAAGCTATGTCACAAAAAAGTAGCAGTCTTACAAACTGTTGTAYACCCTGAAGACAAATTTGAGATCCACCCAGCCACTCGAAGTTCTACTCAGATTAATTTAAAGACAAGTTTTCCACTCTACTCCCATAAGACCTACAGCATACCACAAGTCTGAGAGCCATTTGAGAACCATCTATGCTTAAATCCTGTCCTAGACATGTCAAAGGACTCTGCTTAACAGATAATGAAGGACTAGAACTGTCCTTCAGGGAAAAACATGTTGTGTTGTAAGATTTGCTCTTACAATGGTTGTTCTTTTGGTTGCAACTCCTCTGCAAGCTAAAGCARAGGAAAGAGTTCTTTGTTTTCATGTCTTGTCTTGTGTAAAGTGAATGCAAGCTCTTCTCTGTTGTGTTACATGCGCTGAGCAAACAAGCACGCAGGTAGCAGCTCAAAACCCATCAGYTGCAGCTTGAGCTCTGGCTGCACATCCATCAGCAGAGCCTCCCTGCACTGCTGCTCTGGGGAGGCAGCCAGACCTGTTCTGAGGAGGGTCTGCTTCAAATCTCTTTTATTTCCGTTTTCCTTCCTTTATAACAGGGGAAGAAGAGTGGGACATCACTCTGAGCAGAGGTTTTACAAGTGGTGTACTAAGAAACATCAAGAGTTACCAAAATGCTTTTTATGAATTGTTTTCATTTTCTTGCAAGGTTTTTTATTTTTTTTTTGTCTTACTTTTCTAATATTATCAAGTTTTTTGCAAAAACTGGGATTCTGTGCCAAAATGTGACAGTATTCTGCAGACACCTCACCCAGGCTGCATAAATTTACAGAGGGAAACTTATCTCATGTACCTTAGGCACCTATTTTTGGTGGGGATTAATCTTCCATTGGAAGTGCCTCTCTCCTCTCAGTAACTATAGACAAAGATAGCCCTGGAATAATGTTTAATCTTTAACTCAAATAAGGTGGCATCAGTCCCATTTTTTGATGCCAAGATTAAAAACAGAACTCAATGAGTCAACTCTTGTATCTGTCATATTCTTACATCATTATAAGAACTCATTTTATAATTCCTTGACTATTTTAATTTTAATTATTTAATCTAAATAGAGCTCTTTCACATTTAATTGAAACTTCTTTCAGTGCCTCTCAAAATGGAAACTGATTTTAAGAATATTCTCTTACTCTTCACTAGGAAGATATGCAGGTACAGGTGGATTAATCATATATTCTTACAATCACTATTTTGCTACTGCTGCCCAGAAAAAGAAAAAAAAAAGTCAAATTAAAAAATGCAGATGTTCTGAAAAAAAATACTTTGAACAGTCCTGTTAGATTTTCTGAAATTAAATTTTGGCAGATAGGAATATTCTGACATTGCCAAAATGTCACATTTGTTTTATAATTTTGTTTGACATTGTTTTATAATTTTGGCCCCCGGCATCTAATATTTCCTTTCAAAATAGTTTTGCATGTTTAATGTTCTTATGATGTGTTTCATTTTGTGTTCTCAGTGCAATTAAAAAGTCAACCATAATCAAATGTTTCTCTCAGAGACATTTCATAGTTAGTATGAGATATTTTTCTTAAAACTTTCTTTTCCAGATAATTCTGAAATTTTCCAAAGTTGTGCCTAACTGGCCTAAAACCAAATCGGAAAATCCTCTGAAAATTTATTTTCTACATAGATATGATTTACTGTCGATATTCCACCAAGAGTGTGTCAGTCAAAGACCTCTTAAAAAGCTGAAAGGAAAAGAGATTCACTGCTCCTTAGAGAGGGCTTCATCCTTGCTAAGCCAGGACTTATGATCCAATTCCAAAACTGCAAGAATACCCTGTACAGATACAATTTTCTTCCWGTGAATCTGTGGAGAAATTGGTGGTATCTTTTGAGCCACGCTGCAAAATTTGAAGTGATCAGAGAACATACAAAAAAGTCATATAATCTCTGAAAGTACAGCTGTGTTAGTTTTTAGCATTAAAATGCTTGAGTGGTTTGAGTTCATGGTTGCTCTCATTTTCCTCTGTAAAGGTCATGTTCAAGAAACCAGAAAGGAAGTATTTCTTCAGAGCTGTAGATTCAGAGACATCAGGATTAACCTGTTCATTTTTTAGTATCAGTCTGTGTAGCACTGTCTTCAAATACAAATTTGCTATAAGAAGCCAGATCCCTCAGCCTATTGAGTTCATTTTGTTCTGCTTCATAGCTCACTTTACAGCAGTGGAAAATGATGTGTACCATCTGGAGGGTCCTTCTGAATATTTCCTCTGAGAAGATGGACTCTCTGGTTGTTGTAAAGCCAGCAGAAATGTCTTTGATGTCTGTGACACCTCTGCTGTGCTGCCTGGCATGAGGAAAGGGGTGTATTTACAGAAAAGACAGGGTGTTTGGAGAGAAAAGCATTTTCACTGCCTGATTTTTTCCCAGAGTCTACGAGTTCACTTCACTGGCAATATTTTAAAGCATTTCTCAGCAGTGTTTTGTTTGAATACTGATGGTGCTGTAGCACCAACCACGCTTCAACCACTGTCTCACCTGCTCTCCTCATTAGCAGAATTCAGACCCAAATTGTTTCTTATCACTTGGGCATCTTTTCTTTTTGGTTCTCCCCATTTTCTCCTTCTGGGTGTGTGCTGACAGAGGATATTGACTGTATTGGTGGCTGGTTGGCTCCTATGCTGAGATGTCACTCTGACTACAGCCGAACTCTGCAGGGGGACAGACAGACACCTCCTGTGAGGTCCTTTGGTAGGCTGAGCTTAGTGAAGAAGGCTCCTACTGCTATAGCAGTGTATCTGCAGCCCCTTGCCTTGAAAAAATATTTAAGCTTTGCATTAATCCAATCAATCCAAAATCTGCCATACTAACAAAAAGGAGGCAAGCAAGCARTCCTTCCCTCCACCTGCAACACATATATTCTTATGCAAATTAACAGTGTTTAAAAAAAAAGCTAAATTAAGCTCTCAATGTCGTAGTGATCTGGCCATGCACTGAAAATCAATCACAGAAACAAAGAGGAAAGTACTACCTCTCTCCGAAAGAGTTTATGATGCTAGTAKAAAAGTTAGAAATATGGGATAGTCACAGGTGGGAAGGATAAGAAAACAATGAGGCAACCTTAGTAGTTGTGAAAAGTCTAAAATCTGAGCTAAATTATCCTGTTTCATTTGACCTTTCTCCCTGCATGTATGATTCTGCAGAAGGTATCTTCTGATAATGATCATGCTCAAAATTTTTATAAAAGAGAGTAAATGAAATCACTCTGAGCAAAAAATGTGTCCAGGATGAAAATTATTTATTGTAAGGATTACAACTATTCTGATGKTGGCTCAAGAGTTAGGATGAGTATTTTCTTGCTCAAAATTTCTGAAGAACAWGCAGCCACCTCTGAATGATTATTTGTCCATAGGTCACATAAATTCCTATTGCTAAGCAGGTTACTTTTATGTACTACTGTTGAAATCTGAATACAACTGCTTTTCAAGTTTCATCTAATTTTTCAAGACTGTCTTTCAGAGGAAATGGAACCTAATGTGATTTAACTGTTGGAGGAGGTAGAGGGGGGTTAAATTCAGTCAATTTATGTTCATTATAAACAAACCCAAATTCCTAGCTAGTATGGTATGACTAACATATGTCACATACTACAGCATGTCTGGTGTACCCTTTAACATTTTAACAGTCCATCAGACATTAATGTGACTTAAACATCAAAAACAGGTTCATTTTGCCATTAATATCCTGAAACAAGAACATCTAATATACACATCCTGAGATTTAATCTGTAAACATAACCAAAAATGTCTGGATGAAGGGGGCTTGTTTATATTTCAGTAGTGCTACTTCCATGAAGCATGTGTCTGCTATCTTTAGTGYGCAACTCTAGCATCCTACCATTGAGAGACCCCTAATATCTTTGATACTGTTAGGGAGACTTATAAGTCTTTTGCTGACAAACCAGTCCCTTTGTAGATCCCCCAAAGTTAAAGCTACTGATAAACACAACTTGTCTTATAAAGAAGGGAAGAATTTTAAAACCACTTCAAACATGCTCAAGATTTCCCTATTCATTTTTCCATGGTGTGAAAGCAGGTTCTGAAGTGAGCAGGAATTAAGTGGACATGCTTCTCTTTACTGAAGTAATGACTTGTTTAATAAACAAGAAAGGAGAAGGAAAAATGTGTCAGTGTATGCAGAGACAAAATAAGATCTGAGGAAAACTTAATAAAATACAAATGAAATTTCAGTCCCATCAAATCCCTTTGTTTATTTATTCTATCATTATTCAAATACTTGGTTCTTGCATTGATGAATCCTCAAGGAGGTACTTTTCTTAGGAATTAACATCGGACAAAGCATATGTGCATTTAGTCTCCAAACACACTGTATCTATCAACTCTGTTAGGAGTGAGCAAAGCCACCACAGTCAGGAAGATCATGAAAAAAGAGAAGAAAAAAAAAAGAATGGTTATACCCTTTGATATCAGCAAGATTGTTTAATCCAGCTCTTACGTAGATAAAACCGCAGTGTAATTGCTATGGAGTGAATTGCATTAGCAACTATGGCCTTGGAAAACCAGCCAGATACATTCAAGGTCTGAAATACAGATGAATACTCCCTGTCTTAAATCAATCATTGAATCAGTGGAATTTGTCAACAGCATGAATTTTTTGAAGAAAAATGCAGATTCATCTGAACTTTTTACACCAGTGCATGTGTTTCCATTAAATTTTTTGTCAGGACTGTTTTGCAAGCTGAGGCTGGAATTTCTCATCAAAACCAGGCAGAGAAAATCCCTGCTCAAAATAGCTAATGGCATGGAAAACTCCTTTGGCATAGAAGAAMAAGGGCAAGGACTTCAGTATGGTCTCCTGAGCAATCTTATTTCAGTATGTGAAACAGAGCCAGCACAAACCTGAGCACGGGCAGATGGTTGTCTGTACAATTAAATTGTTAGCATGGTCCTTGGCAATAGTTTGGCCTGGGCTAACTGCCTCTCTCCCAAAAAAGTCCCAGCACAGCTGAGGGGATAGCTTGAGCCAGTATAGATGCAGTCAGCATGTTTTTRGGGGGTAAAAGCAATTAACTGTGTCAACACAAGCCGTGCGAGCTGGCCTCAGGTCAGACAGCAGTCCCTGGGCAATATCATTACTAGTACAGCTGCAATACAGTAGTCCCTGTGAGCACATGGGGGAGTTACAAGATACTAAGGGAAAAGACTTTTTCACATGCATTTTTGCTSCAGATTTTTCTGGAACGGTCTCAGTTTTGTCCCAGTACAGACTGAAAATGTTTTCTGAAACCATGACTTTTTGGCAAAATAAAACTCTTGCTTTCTGGCCAACTCTAGTACCAATTTGACACTACTGACATAGAAATGAACAGAATGTAGATTAGTTAAGCCCCTAATGTGGGTACAGTTTTGCAGGTAAAAAAATAGTTTATACATATTTCTCTTCCTATAGTGCTGCAATGTTAGGAGGTTCATTCAAATTTCCCACTCAGATTCTGTGTTAGCTATTTTTCATGTCCTCTTTCAACAAATGAGCCATGAGAAAAAAAACAGGACCAAAGAAGTACCGAGATATGAATGAACACAGGCAGCATATTTAAATACCTCTGTATTCTAAACACACAACATTCAAGGTATATACATGGCTCTGATGAGGTTCTAGGTGTTGATAGAACTTAGGGCATAAGAGGGACGCAGATAATTTACTTTAGGTGATATTGCTTTACTCCTCTGCATCATGAACACTGTGTGCATGGCTTTGGAGCATGTGCATTCGTCTTTCTATGTGTAGATGTCTGAGTTTGTCAGCTGAGGACATGGGGTTTCCACCTCCAGGTAGATGTCCAAAATACCAGATCTCCTTCACTCCGTGCTCTGTAAGAGCAGTTTAGAAAATGGCCATGCATCCACATGTCTATACTTAAAACTCTTTGAAGTTAGATGGAATTTCTTGCAGCCTGTCATATTTCTAAACTAGAACAATTGCCTTTCCAGAAAAGATCTGTGGATTCACTCTCTGAAGTTTTCAGTCTTTGTGTATGAATATTTCTTTTTTCAGAGATAAATCCTGGAATCGCAGAAATGCAACAATGGGACRTAGAGGAGAGTGTTTTGAAGGAGAAGCAACAATTTGTAAGGATGCAGTTGTGTACTCAGCTGAGATAACACAATGTTCTTATCTGGGAGCAATTCTAAAAACCTGAAGTGAGCAATCTCATATACCTGAGACTGATTTAGCATTTGGTGATGTGACTCKCCTGCATCCCTGCATCCAGACTTTTTCATGATTACTAAGTTTCACCTTAAAATTAGTTTTCTTGCAGCCTTGACCATTTTAAGTACCCATAGATATTCTCATGCTTACTGACTTCACAGCAGAGCTCTGTACCTATTGTCCTTTTTGTGGGGCATAGATTGTCTCCAGTTTTCAGTTCCTGGAGATATGTTGCTCTGATTTATCTTCCAAGGAGCAGTGACTGTCCTTCCCATCTAAAGAGAGGAAATAACAAAAATGAATATTGATGCAAACACTGCTCATTATCTTCTTGCTCTGTCACATTTTTAGAGCTAATTGCATGATGAGAAGTTGACTCATGTTCTTTGAAAATTTGGACTTTAAAATACAAAGTTACACATACTTCCAACRAGCTAATGTCTTTCTCTTTTAATAAGTTCAATAAAAGTTAGTCACCGTGACTTTGTGTTAACATTTAATTTCTAAACAATAGTCCATGCAGAAATCAGGTCCTCTACAGGGAATAGCTATTGTGAACCATATTTCTTCCCTTTCATTTTAGATTACTTGTGTTTTGCCTTRCAGCCAAAATGAAACCTAGTTTCTCTCCTTTGACCACATCTCAATGTGGATAGTACGAAGCATTAAGAGCTTTCGATTGCTGTGGTATATGCTGTTAATTGCTAACATATTCTGCCACATCATTTTTCACAGTATTGGAACTTTTTAACTATACCACAACTCAACAAATATTAACAGGACCAGACACGTCTTGGAAGATGGTACTGCTAGTATTTCCTTCCTCCTTTGGTTCCCACTGAGCAGATGTAAATCACTTTGGGACTGTGCTTCAGTTCTGAAACCTGTTTCAGTTTTGCTCAAATTTAATTGGAGGTCATGAGGAGTTTTCTTTMTTTCTTTCTCAAAAACAGAAGAAAAAAAAAAAAGGCAGCCTTGGAGCTTTAATTGCCAAGAAGCTCTCCCCCACAGAATCCACTTAGGCAGGTATCTTGTAGAAAATCCATGAAAAAACACAGCCCTCAATTTTTTACTGAGAAATTAGACAAAATTGTAACTGGCAAATACTTAGCCTCTCAAGACCCTGACCACATGGCCTTGCTCTTTTTCTCTTTGGTGGTTCCACTTTCCAGCTCTCTTCAGGACCTGGGCTGTCTTGGGTGATGCATTCTGCRCTGAGCCTTCAGAGCAGGGCATGATCCTCAGTAGGGCCCTTGTGTACTACTAAGATTCAAGCAAATGATTAATAAAGAGCAGATCYCAGGCTTTAAATTGCACTTCATTCTCACTATTCAGATCTCACTCCCACAAAAGGAGCTTGTCTACATTCATTTGGTGCAAAATGAGGGATGGATTCAGGTTTCGTGAGTCTAAAACCAGAGTTTTCTTCCTCCATTGGGGAATCTAAGTTTTCTTCAGAGTAGAAATTTAGATTAAAGAAAAAATACATTGCTGCTTTCACAGCCTTCTTGGCTGGAAGGCAGGGAGCCGTCCTCTCTGCAATTCTGCTTATTCTTTGCATGTGGTTTCTGAACATTTACGTTGCCCTGGGCAAGTGACTGAAAATAAGTCTATTTTTCAAAATGCAAAATGTGAACACTACTGCTTGTGACCAGTGATTGAGCTGCCTAACACCTCCACCAGTGCATGTATACTATTTTGCTACTTGATGTGACAGAAATACAATTTTCATTCTATTTCTTCATTAAGAACATAAAATTATTTATAAATACATTTCATGCTACTAGTTGAATTGGTTTCTTGTTCAGAGATAAAAGACAGGGGTGAAACCAGCCAAAGAAGCAGATAAACAAACAAAAGTCCAATATAGTCACTGCTGCCTCAGGAAAACAGCCTTTGACTCATTTCCCAATATTTCTCTAAAAGAACCATAACAGAACATCAGTGGTATGTAAAACTAGGGRAAAGACACTTGAAAGAGAAGAAACAAAGGTTTTAGGGAATGCTTCTTCTTTGATTTTGTTTGGTTTCATTTTGTTTCAATTTTGTTTAGTTTGTTTTGTTTGGGGATTTTTTTTAAATTGTGGAAATGTGCTATTTAACGGTCCTACAATTATTTATCCCTTTAAAAACATAAGTATTGACTATAAGGTGATCCAAATACACTTTTCCTCAGCTGTCTATACACGCAACTCTTGCATCTTTTCAGAGCCTTGGAAGATGACTTTAGTTGAAGMAGAGCAGTGCCCTAATTTTATCACTACTAACACATTATTGGTTCGTATTGCTGAAATATTAGGGTATGTATCCAGTATTAAATTGCTTGGATATTGGGACTTATCTTGGGGTTGCAGGTTTTTAGGCACTGGTGAAAAAGGAATAAAGTTTTTGTTCTGTTAGCTTGCAAGGTAGTGTTTTCAAACATTGGGCAATTTTATCCAAAAAGGAAAGCTTAACTGCTTTCAACATCCTAGCTGAGTTGCATAATACAACACCTTTCTGTAATGTGTTTCTAGGAGATAAGTCTTGCTAGCTGTGCAACTTTAGGCAGCAATGAAGATTTTTGTTGGTTTTATAAAGCTGGCTTTTAAAAACATAGCTGGCCRGAAAACAAGAATGTTCTTTCAGTTTAAAAAAATCAAGGTTTTCACATTCATTTTTAATCTGGTGGAGTAGTAAACCCAAGACATGTACCTTTTTTTTCCCTCTTAATGAGAGATACCAGAATAATTGATTGCACTGCAATTCTAGTACATATGTAGAATTAAGAAGAAAATTCTTTTCTTGAATTGAGCCACTGGCTTTTTCAGTATAGATCTCATAGACCTTTTACTGGATTTGAACACAAAATTCACCCTTGACATTTGGAAAGCCTGCCAATGAAAATTACTTAGAAATAATAAACATATTCTTGTGAAGTTTCAAGTTTGACAAATCACTATTCAGAGGGAAAAAAATCAACTCTATTCCCTGCTTTGCAAGATTATCCATAAAGAAAAATGCATAGTAAGACTATTTTTGAAATCAGTAACATTGAGGTCAGAATTTAGAGATTCAGGGTGAAGATTCAGCTTCTTTTCATATTGTATTAATTTACAACACACTGGGACAAAATGTTACCGTAGCAAATTTCACCAGCMCTTTTGAGTGCATGAAGTGCATGGAAACAAAACAACCCTTATGATTATCATCTCCTCAGAAATTAATTTAACCTTTAAATTAAGCTAAAACACGGGCTCACACATTCAGCTGCTATAATTTCCTTTAGCCCCATCTCAGTTTTCAGGGCTGGTAATATCGTGCTTGTGGATATGTTCACATAGAAATTGTCTCAGTACAATCTTCCTCACCAGAGTTTTTGGCGCAGAAAATGAACAAATATGGGCTAAGGCAGAAGTGGAGCACACAGGGCCCAAATTGCCTGAACTCTTGGGGTCCATGACATTGGCAGGAAGGCTCAGAGGATTGTCAGYCTGAAAGCTGCCTCCCAAGAGCTGAGCCGGGACGAGGGCTGCAGCTGGGTGGGAGATACAGGTTTGTTGTTCCATGGTGATGTAGCCCAGCAGAAAGGACTCCAGTCCTTGTGCTTGAGAGTGGCATTGCCACACAAGTGCAGGAACTCAGATGGCTTTACTCCTAATGATCCCAGTGTGAATGCAAMGAAACTTGAAATGGGCTTATTTGGTAGCACTCCAGTGTGAAGGCAGAAATACCAGCATTTGCCAAGTGAGAAGGATGAAGTCAGCAGAGAGAGTATTTTGTTTCTAACTTTAGAAGATACTGCAAACAATGGAAGGAGAGAAGGGGGCTGGCTTTTATTTTAAAAAGAAAACTCTTTAACATACAGCTTACTCTATTGTAGCATTTACACTTAACATAGGCCAGCTTTATTTTATTTATTTTTACATGTTTGCTCAATTTCAGATGGGGTGAGTGAGCCCTTAAAAATATACCCTCTAGGTTCATCATATACATCAGAGCTGTAAATCTCCTAGGAGACTTAAACAAAGAGAACCTAAAAAAGATGTTCCTTATTTTGCTGCAGTTCTGCCCATGATTAATGGAAGTCTCTGATGATGACTGCAACTCAGTATATTTCTTGGCAGTGTCAATATATTTTCCTTTCTTCTCAGTTGGGTCAAGTCATAGTGACTATAAAAAGTAGAAGCACAAGATTTTTCTTGACAGATCATAATATAAAAGAGGGCCTGCTGCTGTACAGGGTGTTGGTTTGTACATAACTGTGGGTGTTTGTGAGGGCATGGTAGAGATTAGAACATGATAACTAGCAAAGAGAACAAGGATTCCGATGAACTTTTGCAAAAGAAACCTTGYCCCATTTCTGTGCTGGCAACATTTCCTATGAATGGCTCATGGTACTGGTATGCTTGCTAAAGAGTGTTTTATTTTGCTTTTAAGGTTTACAATCACACAGTTTTTGTTTGACCTACAGCATCCAGGGTGCCTTCWGCAGGTCCAAAGTCAAATGTTCTGAGTGCAGCTCAGGAGGCAATGCTGCTGCAGTGTTTCAACTTCTATAAGTTTTGGCAATTTTCTACTGCACTGAGCTGTCAGAGCCTGGCTTCAGCCTGGGTGTCAYAAAATGCCCAGGGGACACCCCTTGGTCAGCTCACTTGAGAAGTAATGAATATTTTAGCTCAGAAGCTACAGAGGAGAGGCCATATATGAGAAACCATATACATAATTTTAGCAAGGAGTATTTGACATAGATTTTCCTTGCTTTCCTGGAGCCTTGCTGTTTTATACCAGTAACTACCTTGAGGAAATCTGCAGATTTATTTTTTTATAATAAGCTGTGCTTTAGTGCTTTTTGATGCTTTTTCTTTGCTGCAGGACATATTTTASTCACAGTGACCACCCAGGGTTAGGGAGTGTGTGGACTAGGATATGTCTTCAGGCCGCATATAACTTGAGGAAAATATAATTAAAACATTAAGAAAATAACAACTTACAGATTCTTCCTCATTTTTTAAAATGTTTTTCAGAAAAAATAATTGTGACTAATAGGTAGCTCAGGGTACTACAATGAGAGAGAGGCTCTTTTAGCTTGATGAGTAAGAGCCATCAGCATGTCCTTTCAGTACAGCCCACATATCTGGGAATTTTCAGGATGYTCTAAATCACTCAAATCTGATGCCTCACATTAAAAAGTGGTGGACGTTTTCCTTTGCATTAGCCTCTTTGAGCCTAGGTAATCCAATTATCATTGTCTTTACACYAAGTTTTATTTTTTAAATATCTGATAAATTTGTATTTAAACTCAAATTACTAATGTAAGTGAACATGCCTTGAAACAAAGACCACAAAGTACAAAAAGGTGTTGGAGCAAAAGGTCAGCAGTCAGCCATGGTCAGCTTCTTATGATCAAAATCTATGTTTATACTTGAGAGCTGCATTAAACAAGTAGCMTTTTTTATTTAGTTGCCAATGGAAATTTTGTTGAAACACACATTTGTCTGTACCTATGTATATGCATATATAATTCTGTTGCCTGTTTTTTGGTTGAACTGCCTTAATGCACGTTTACCCTGCCAGATAATAAAGAGTGAGCTGAAGAGCAAGATGTTATCTCAYGGAGAATATCAGTGATGATCTATATCTTCTGAATAAAGAATGCTAAATTCAGGTTATGGAAGCACCAGCTTTTATAATCAAACAAAATTCTATACTACCCTTTTAGTGTTTATGCCAACAGATTTCTCTAATTCTTTTCTTGTGAGAAATCAATGGCTTGAAAAATTCTCCTTTTTTCTTTTTTAAGCAGAACATGATAAACAAATGTCTGTTTTTAAATTTAGGCAGCCTTGGGGTAGATGTGAGAATACGCTATGAATTAAGCATCCCTTGACAGATGGAAGTTTGCAAAGTGAGAAAAACCAGACTGACCTTTAGTGTGGTGCTGACAAGTGAAGGATTACACCATCTTTGGTATTAGGAGCCACATGTTTTGTGTACCTCATCAGAGGGGCACATGTACACAGGAAACCCACTGTTCCCTGCCATGTATTAATAGTAATACTTGCCACAGTCAAAATATTTTGTACATTTCACGCTTTGAAGGATTAAGGAGCCAATCCCGTTAATGCTGAACACAGGAAATTACTGACTCTCAGAACAACACCAGGTATTGCAGGCACCATTTTTTAAAGAAACCTCTGGTTGTGTGGTTTGGTCTGGCTTGTGGCTCCAGTTTGACAYCTGTGTGTGAGGCCACAGCAGGGTCAGGGGCTCCATAGGGTGGGCACTGGGAGTGGCAGGGCAGGACCTGGCATCCTGTCCATCCCACCCTCCATCCAGGAGCAGGGCAGCCAGGGGCACTGTGTCTGGGGGTAGCTGGGGAGTGGCAGTGCTTCTGCAGCTCTGCTGGGACAGGGGCTCCTGACTCCAAGGAGGAARAGGAAGAAATGGGGTCCTGGGGTGTGGGAAGGGTGGCAGCAGGAGCTGATGAGGGAACCAGATCATGGGTAGTATAGGTTAAGAAATTACAGGTATCCTCCAAGGATATCCTACAAGTATCCTTACAAGAAGGACAATAATTTATGTATTTAATTACTTTTTAATTCATTATAGTGCTGTTTTTGGAAAGTGTATGAAACTGTGGTTTAATAGTAGTGGGAACATAGGAACTGTGGATCCCTCTGAAGGAAAATATGCACACACTCTTGAGACCATGCATCTGAAAAACCATGTGTGGCACAGCCCATATGCCTCCCTTCAGCCTGGTGGCTCAGATCCGCAGGGAAGCACAGCTCCAAACTCTGAGAGACTCATCTGCTCTATGAAGAGGTTACTGGTTCTGAAGGGATCCAAGGCTCCKACTGCAGCCCCGGTAGCTTCCTTTCAGAGGCGCACAAAGGCATAAAAACTGACARATCTGATTTTGCTTAAATTTTAACTTTGATTCTTAGACCTGAAAAGAATTTTTGGATATGTCAATTTTCACAACAAAAAAATCCCCAAGTTAATACAAGATTAGAGAAAAATCCTCTGAAAAGTCGGCAGCAACATCTCCAAAGACATTAAAGAAAGGAAAAGCAATCCTTTGAAGATATTCATTAACATTTTAGCAATAATTTTTACCATCAAAAACTTTTCCCCTTCAAATCTTTCCTTTAACTCTACTAATTATGCTAAATATTCTTTCACATTTCCAATCTCATTTTACATGCAAAGACTGTTCATGTATCTTTTCATCTAAGTGGACTTGAGCATTGCAGCTCTAGGAGGCTGACAAGTTAGATTAGGAGAGAAGCTTTGCTGCCACAGACATAAATTCCATTTTTGTTTTAGAAATGTCCCTCTGATCCAGGCATGTTTCCATTGATAGCTCTGGACATGGTGTTAAAGAACATCTAATGGCCTTGTGAATTCTGGGGGAGGACACACATTCTGTTCTTCCAGGAGAAATTGGAAACAGAAGTGCCAWGGGGAGGTGCCCCAATTTGTTTCATTCTGTTGATATGAATACAGCAAGGATTCTCCATCCCAGCCTGCTTCCTCCTAAGAAAGGTGTCATGCAATGCAGTCTTTCCATCCTGAATCACTGTAGATATGCTCAGTTTTTTCACACAAAGCCTTTTTTGTGGGGTTCTGTAGTGCTTCAACACTCCTGTAGCATGAAATAATTTATCCTGAAAAGTGAGTGGTGTTACTGCAGAGAGTGGTTTTTGGTCTGACACAAAGTGCTTTGCAATGACTGTGTCACAGCTAAAACTGTCTTATAGCCATCAGAAGTTGCTGAGATATATGAATGGGCAGTGTAGATGTTCTTTAGGAAACCCAGGGACATTCAAAAATACTTGGAAAAAGTAATGTTCRATGTTTGCCCTGGAAGCATCCCATTAAATACAGGAAAATCCATTTGGTCATCTCAGGCAAGGGTCAATTGARGACACTTAAACATATCATTAGGGTCCAGCTCCAGCTAAAGAGCCCCATGGATCAGTTCAGTTGTATAAATATAACTTGAGCCATTTGAGGAAATTCTTACAGAGCTGGCAGATTTGATACAGGACACATAGGGGACCTACATATTCAGCAACTGGAGCTGGAAGCCAGTGGGAAGTGTTAGGGCATATGACATTGTACCAGACACCTACGTGTAAGGAATGAATCTTTCCTGCAATGTCAAGTGTCTCCATTGATGATATCAAGTGTAGTCCATGGAGATGTTTACACTGAGATGTCTCAGTCTATGAGCTGGATTTTGCCCACCTCGTTTCTTCTGCTGCCAGCCTTCTCTCTGAAGGCAATTTACTGCARTGTGATTGTTAGGACTAAGACAAAACCCTATACTAGTGCAAACAACTTGAGTTTCCTTGGTGACTGGACTGACATATAAGGGCTCTGTTTTCCTGTGCCTCAGCTCAGCATGACTTTGGTGAATGAATGCTGCCATGGGGCTCTCAAGCAGAGCTCCCTACTCTGGCTYTGTTTGAGGACTCATGTGTTGCTCTGGTTTCCTCCTGCTAGTTTGAATTCTGCAGGCCTGCGTGTCAGATGAGCACAGCCAGCAGTGTTCTCTCTCTCCCTGTGACATTGTCCCTGTGCCAGGACCAAGTGAGGTAGGAACATGGGGTGGCAGCACAGGAACCAAGGAAGCATCTGTGCTGCCTTTGTGTGCACTGAGGGCTCCCACACTGTGAGGAACTCTCAGCTGGACTCATCTGGCTGAGGTCCAGTGCCTTGAATGGTTCCAGTAACTCACAGGAGTTGGAACATGCTGGGGAATCTGGCCAAAGCTGCTCAGGGTTTGTGGTTGAATGGGCTAAATTGGGCTAGGGAGTGAGTGCTCACTCTAACTGGTTGCCTAGTTCATTTTTAATATTTACCATCATTTTTAACAGAAATACAGCTTCAATTAACACTTTWTTTTTTTTCTTCTATTTAAACAGAAGTCCATACCATACAAACCATAAAGACTTTTTGGCAAGTTAGCCTAAGTAGGTTCCTTAGCCTAAAATGACACTGCAATCAGAAAAACATACACTGAACAATCTATAAATCTCTTCATGCCTTAAAAACATTTAAACTCCTCCGGAGGGTGAAGTTTTGTTCTGAAAAAGACCTTGAGGCTCTTGTATGTGAACATGACACTTTCTGTGTCTATCTCCAAGTTGTAGGATSATATCATAGAATGGTCTAAGTAGGAATGCACCTTAAAGAATTTCTAGTTCCAGCCCTCTTTCCACAGGCAGGGACRTCGTTCACTAGACCAGGCTGGTCAGAGCTTAATTCAACCTGGTCCTGACGCTTCCAKGGTTGTGGATCCATGACAAGTTCCAGTGCCTCACCACCCTCACAGTAAAAAGAATTTCCTTCTACCATCTAATATCAACCTGCCCCCTCTCAGTTTAATGYCATTCCTCCTTGTCCTATCACTACAGGCCCTTGCAAAAAGTCTCTTCTCCTCCATCTGTCATTTTGCCCCAGAAGGGTCTCAATTGCTGCCATTGCTCCTTCTTTGCAGAAAGAATACACCTGTTCTGTTTTTAAGGAGCATTGCAAAGAAAGAGTTTTGGGGTCTTTATATCTTTTGATCCTGGAAGTATTGAGCCAGGGTTCATTCTTGTCTCCCATTGTCTGCCTCCAGTTTCCTCCAAATGCACTGCTTGTGAAAAGTAGAGCCATGATCATTAAGAGGTCAGAAAGTAAAGCGAAGTGAGTTAACTTCACTAAAACTGTTTATCACCAGGTGGAATGGACATCTCAAGAGAAAGTGTGGGACAGATTTCTCTCCTCAGTTCCAAATAAACTGGAGACTTGTTTCCCACCTTAGGTCTGGATTACAATTTAGGTAGGCRGGGTTGCCAAATAAATTTCCAGCATTTTCTGCCCAGAAATAATGCTCAAGTGGTTGCCAGACCATGCATGTATACACAGAAAATCTGACGTAATTTGGTTTACTACACACACACCCCCAAGAAATGCATACATCTGAATGTCTTGCATGTGATCTGGGATTGAATTCTATTGGCACAGGAGATGTGATTAGCAGGAGGATTAAAGCAAGTCTCAGAAGTTTGAAATACCTTTCAGACAAAATTTTTGAGCCGAAAAAAGTTAATTGCCTCTAGGGAAATGCAGGTATAGAGTAAAACCTGCACACATACAAGCTCTAAGAACAAAACCATACCAGCACCGATAAGTACAGGCAGTAAATGAGAGCCTACAGGGATAAGTGACTGTAGCCAGTCCATGGTCTGAGGGAAAAACAAGGCCTGAGTCTGCTTTCAGACAGATGTGGGAACAACTTTATTTCCTGAGACATCCAGATGTGCCCCACTCAAAAACCTACATCTTTTTCCATGGGAGAATAATTGTGTCCTCAGATGTGGTGGCTGCCCCCTGTACTACTCTACAAATCAGTCTGTCCTTAAAATCAGCTTTTTTGGGCTCCTTTCTAACAGATACAAAGTTCATTTTTTGTGTCTGTGGGTATTGTTTTGGGTCCACAAAACAGAAAACAATAKTGATCATTTTGAAAGGCAGGGGAGTTCTGTGCAGAATTAATGTATAAAAGATGCACATACTTGATTGTATAATTACATCCTTCCTTGCATTCTGATCGCTAAGCATTCAGTATTCTTTTCAGGAAATTAATAACTTTACAAAGCAGCTGCTCCATCCACCAGCTTTAAAAAATAATATTGCTGTTATAAACCATGGATTACTCTTTCTGATACAGGTAATCCTCTTAAAATTGACCATTCTGTAGTTTAACGAATTTATCTTTCATTCAATGTGTTTTGAGCTAAGAACCAAATGGTTAAATGTCCATAAGACACCTTTAATTTTGGACAAAGTATTAGAAAATTTTTAAAAAATGAAGATACCTGCAAGTAGTTTTCCTTAGCCATAACAATATATTTTGGATGTTTGAGAGTTAAAGGCATATCCCAGCATATTCTGTCCTTCACATTAATTCTGTAAGGAATCATATATTAACAACTGCAGAAAAATCTACCCACTTGTATTTTTAAGTCTTGTCACCACTGGGAATATTAGTTTTCCCATGCTACAGTGTTTTACAGAGGCAAATTATTCATTCAGTAAAGCTAAGTGGGAACCGTTCAGTAAAATGTTTTGTGTTGGAAAGTGCTGGTTTGTCAAAACAGAATCCTTCCATGGGGACTGTGAGAGTAACCAAGGTTAAAAATTCTGCTGAAAACATCCTCAMCTCTGAGAATTATCTGTCCTATGATTGCAGCACTGACCTGAATAACCTGAGCTTGATATGGCTCCACTCACAAGGGCATTGAGAGCAAGATCTTGAGGTTGATTGTCACATAAAGAGTATCAATAAAGTGTCCTCACTGCTGGGCTATCCAGAACAGTGGTCTTGTTCCTTYTCCTTTCTATGTAACAGTTCCATGAAAAACATAATCTTTAGAAGATGATAGTTTACATTTATCTCACAGTAATAAGGCGGTATTTATTGTCTTATTTTCTGCTACTAAATGTCCTCATCTAGTTCTAACAGCACTCACTGGTTGTTGAATAAAAACTGAGATTGCTCTTGGCTCAAAACTTTCTGAAGGGTGAACTAATGCATGGGTAGGAAAGTACACTATCAGGTTTCCTGGGATCTGGTTTCAGAAAATTTCTCAGGTCTCCCATATGCTTTCATAATTAAACTACTAAGGGAAATTCTATGCTAGCACAACCGATGGGAGTCTTTGGTTTATTGCTCTTTGCACATGTTTAATTCCTGGTGGGAAATGGCAGGCAGTAGGATGGTATCTGGGCTCAAAAGTACATTGATAAACATGATGATTATTTCTGCCACATTTTTGTTTTCATAAGACTCATACCTGTTCTTATTTAAGTAAATGCTTTACACATTTTCATAGTAAAGAATCTTGAAACAAAAGCCAACAACCAAGCCCATGCAAGTATTTGGAAAGGTTAGTCAATTTTCCACTGTTATCAAATCTCTTTTCTTGAAAAGCTGTGTAAACAAATGTTATTTTGGAAACTCTTAGCAAATGTCTAACATTTGCATTTGTTCAAGTTTATTTTTATTCAAAAGCCTCTCTCAGGTTATTGCTGTGTCTGATTCTTTTACATGTTCAAAYTTGCTTGTCAGGAGCATTTCAGTTTGAAAATTTACTGCTTTGTGGCCTTTTAGACCCCTTAAATTCTTTATCTAAGTGCTCCTGAAGACCATGACAAATAAAGTACAACCTTGACTTTTGAAGGAAGAACGAAGAAAAAATCTTGGTGTCTTTTCTGAACTGTCTTTAAAAGGATCAGCAAGAACCCTGCATAACTCTCTGACTGCTGAAGGTTTGGTGTGACAGTCAATGATTTATGGTGAAAATGGTGATAGGACAATTTTTGCAAACAGTTCAGCAATGGTCTCACTTTATTCCCAGGAAATGTTATTATTGGCTGAACTGCTAAGTGTGTTCAATACCAGGACTGATTTCTGGCCCCCCATCCAAGTGGTGAAGGGTGGTTTGGGTCTATGCTGCTCAGAGTCAGCTCAGATTGTCTGCACCAGTGCTATGTGGTGTGATTGGTCCTGGACCTCTGCTGGGCCCCATGAAATCCCCCAGTGACCTCRAATCATAACAATCTTTTTTTGTGCATGGTTCTTAGCTCAGTTCACAGTGTCAGGAATAGTGAGGACTGTGTTACAGCCTGACAGAATTGTATTTTCTTAGCATGAAACGGAAAGAGTGAACTGTGTGCACTGAACTATGGGGTGAGGGCATGTTTGAGGACGTAAAACCTGGTACAATGTATTATAGGACTATATGAGATGAGCAGAGCCAAACCTAATGGGACTTCTTCATCATGACCTTTTGGAAGTGGATTCCAAAGCTCACCATCCCAAAAACTACGTGAGATATTTTTTCCCCAGGATGACTGATTCACTTCAGAGGAAAACTTGTGAGCAAATTAACAACACAAAATGGATCTCCTGGAGACAAGTATCAATGGGTTACCTGGGGACCTGAACTAAAGGATAATTTAGACAGATCRGCAACCACTGTGAGAGTTAGGATGGGGCAATGCTGAGGAAAGCAGAAAATCCTGCTTCATTTTTTGGTGAGGTTTGTTATTTAGAGTTTAATAAGAGGCCAGTTTTCAGCCAGGTCACTGAGAACTTTGGTGAGGTGAGGACCATTGGGGCAAGACTCCAGGAAAACAGCCATGTGAAAATAAATTAATGACATTTAAGCTTGTTCAGAAAAATTCACATTTTTATACAGCTGATTTCAGAAATATGCTGTAGATAATCTAGTTAAAAATGTAGAGACATTTAAACACTTCTGATGGAAGCACAGGACATTTCCTGAAGATTAATGACTGTTTGGGAGAAGCTATGGCTTGAAATTCAGCTGAGAGCCATTAGCCTCAGCTAGCCATCAATCCTCCAGAATGGTTTGGTGCCAGAGTCATTATTACAATTAGGAGTTTAAAATGTAGGTGTAGCACATTTTCTGTGCATGTTGAAGATGCCATTCTGACAGGACTCTTCTGGAGAATTCTGATTTTGGCTAGATGAATGGCTTGGAGTCTCTCAGGTGTATTCTAATAATTTAAAAGAATTTAAAACCTCAATTATGCAGCACCCTGGAAGATCAGCTGTGAACAACAGATCCAKTCATATGCAAACATGTCAAACAAATAACACCTCATAAAGAGAATGGCCACTTTTTCTCTGTCTCATCAGCTGAGCAGCACTGGATATTAAGAGTTTTGTTAAGCAGTCCTTAGCTTCAGCATAATTAAAAACCCAGGATCCAGCTGTTAATAATTGACTGAAGGAAAACTGTGTGGAGAAAATCAGATTTGGAATTTTTGCTGGTGATGATTAAGGGGTTATTACTACACACAACAAAGCCRATGGCAGATGCAGTGTCAGAGTCAATGGAAACAAGAATGAGCACTTGGTCCTTTTCACTAAAGTGGTACGTGAACTGAAAGGGTCATATCTTTTCATAGGTCAACAGAAACTTTTCTCTACTGGCTTTTGAACTGTATTAACCTACTGATAAAGCTCTATCTAGCTTTTTTAAGTTATGACTATAATTCTTCACAGATTTCATAAATAAGGCAAAATGGACCTATCTATCTTCCTGCATGTAGGAAGCTATTTGGCTTTCTGCTGATACCGAACTAAAGGATTTCAGCTTAAGTGTGCTTTACRGTTCTGTGCTCTGAGGCCATCAAGAGATGGAAAATCTTCTACCATCTCTGGTGTTTCTTTTCATKCATTTATTACCTCATTGTAAACATGTGTCCCTCCTGTTTGTGAATTAGACTGATCTGGCTCCTTCAACACGCCTGTTCTTAAAGTGAATAATCTAACTTTTCCYGGTAATTATCATTTGACATTTCTTTCCCAATCTGGCACTGTAATCAAGTTAACATCTCATCTCACTGATAGCCAGCAAAACCCAATTCCTTTAATCTTCTGTGCTGAGTCACCTGAGCTACATAGAAAAATAGAAGCACTTTATSCTGCAGAGATGTAACAGCCACAATAGCCATGTGGAAGTTTATACTCTGTTGGTTTTCCATCAGGACAATGTTCCTGGACTAATTTCTTTCCATGATAGCAAAGGCAAATCTGCCATTCCTTGTTCTTCAATGCATAGCTTCATGTTTGACCATACCGAATATTTTGTTTAAATATTTTGTTTAATTGGTCCAGTTTCTTAATTGGTCCAGAACATTCTGCCATTAATCATTACTCTGACAATCTGTGTGTCATCTGCTAATTTTATTCATAGTAGTGTTCAGTTCAGCAATATTTCATAAAAAAATCTGGATCATGGATATAAATTATTTAAATCTAAACTTCCTGTGTTCAATAAACTTTCCCAACAGGTTTTTCCTGAGACTGAGGACCCTGAAAATGGCTGGATTTTATAGCCTTAAATCACTCTCCCAGAAAATTGACTAATAAACACTTTTATTAAAAGTTGGGTTACTTTTGAGGCTTGATATAACTTTGGGGCTAATTCAAAGWCCATTAAAGTCAGTGAGAATCTATGTATGGACTTAATTTGCCATTGGAAAGGTCTTTTTTTGTATGCTGTTCAGTTTTTTTTTTCTTTATAGACATCTACTTTCCTCCTTGCTGAAAAATTCTTTATTAAAAAAATAAAAACTAATAGACCATCAGCCAAATCCCACAGCTACATTTAAAAATTATCTGCTTAATTGTGTACCATTATATAAGCTTATAAACCTCTTTGGCTTATTCCTAAGAAAAAAAGGGCTCACTTCCTTCTTTTTGTAACTTTCCCTTCTTGCCCAAATACACAAGTAGCGGTGAAGGAATGGGAAAGAAGGGATGGGAAATGAGGTTTAAATGAAAGCAAGGAATTAAATAAAGGCTTCCAGCACTATGCAATTGTTCTTCCACAGCTTATCTTGGAAAGCACCAAATTCACCATGAAGGGCGGAGAAAGAAAAAGGATTGAACACATGAGACTGGTTTTATCAATGCAGATTGGTACAGATACAATATTAAAGGGGAGCAGTGTAATATTCTTAATCCAAATGACATAATTTCTGATAAATCAGGTTTTCATAAGTGAGGTACAGGACAGGAAATCCTATTTTCAAATTATTAGGATTGCACTTTGGTTTCTTGGAAGTTTAAATGTGACTTCTAGGACAGGTCATTTTCCTAAGTTTTTTACAATCTCATAATACTTTGTTTTTAATATTTCATCATTTGACTGTTCACTCATACTTCCTTCTTGCCAGTGAGAATRTGTTCAGCAATGGGTACAGCACCATAGGATTTTTAGAGCAACATGTGATTCCTATAGCAGAAGTGTCCATATGTGTGAAGAGCACCAGGAGAATTCTATGCTCAGGAGAAATGTTAGGGTAATTTTGTCCAAATGAGAAACTGCCAGGGAAATATGTCAAAATGAACACAAGAAAGTTATCTGCCATAAGCAGCCATCATTCCCAAGGGAGGGTCAGTGCAAGGGATGGGGATGTTCATGTTCTACTGCTCTAAAAGCTCACACTACCCATAAGCAATCAACCTGCAAATCACAATGGTGGCCACCTTTTATTAGCCCTGTTCAGACAAGGGCTTATCCTCTTTAAAATGGTGAGCACTAMCAACTGGTTTGGAGTCCATAAGTTTTCCTGTACGATGGTGAGTGTAAATCTAGACAGCTATGGTAGCTCTGCATTCTCACTGCAGTCATTTTACAGTTTGACAGGCTACAAGGGAGCATATAAAGCAGCAAAGGAAATGCAAGACATCTGTAACAAAACCAGTGAACATGCTATTGATTTGTTTCCCTTGCTGGTGTGGTCCTGGCATTGGTCTCTTTCTCCAGAGAAATGAGTTAAAGAAACAAGTCCAGTAGAGAACATGGAATTTTACTTCCATTCATCTTCCTTATTTTGCAAGCACCACATTCTGCAAATCCCATGCCAGTAAAGCTCTTGGATCAGTCCTCAAATTCTTCTGGATCCTTGAGGGAGGAGATGTCAGAGCTGGCCAAGAATCTAAGTGGAAACTGATGACAGAAGCTGACATTAATCAGCTCCACAGTATGTTCTGCCCAGCAGGTTTCTTCCAATAAATCAAAGGGCTTCAGATCCAAAGGGCATTTAACCATTAGAGAGCAAGTGTTCACTGTGGTCTGTAGCAACTAAAGATGATGAATTTAATATTGATTTTCAGATATAACCCCATCCACATAACGTTTGKGTGATTTTACATAAAAATACACTGGAAAAAATTCTCAGCTGGGGCAARTCAGTAAAACTCCACTGATTTTACTGCTCTACATGAACTGAAGTTTTAGTCCCCCGTATATGAATAGAATGAAATGGTACTATGTTTTTGGGKTTTTTTTCGAGCTGACAGTGATGAGAAACAAAAACATCAYCATATTTGCAAAATTTCTGCCATTCTTGTGATAAGCTCTTTCCCCGTGGTGACCATAGAACAGTCATTAAAGGAAAGAAAGTAAACAGAGTGCTACATGTAGGTCACGATTGCTTGCCAGTGGGAGTATGAATCCATAGTTACTCACAGAGGTGAGTCTGTGGCCTCAGCTGAGCTGCTTCAGTGAGCATCACTCACCAGTGGCAAGAGAGTTTTAGCATCCTGAAAAGCCTTTTATTCCTTGATTTTCAAATTCTGTGTGTTAGGTGGGGCGGGGGAGGGGGGGGTGTTGTTTTTCTTCTTCTGTCTTTTGGGGTTTTTTCAATAACAAGCTCCTATAAATATATTAGCAACAAAAGGAGGGCTGAGGGGARTCTCCATCCTTTTTTGGATACAGAGGGAACACAGTGACAAAGGCTAAGGAAAAGGCATTTAAGGCCTTTTTTCTACTCACAGAAGTCACCTGAATCCTAGAAACGGTGGCAGAAACGGTAAGAGGTTTGCTTACCTGGAGAAAGAGTCTTATATTTCATTAGGAGAAAACKTATTGGACTATGAGTGTGGAAGATACAGAGTGGCTGGAGACCTAGTCTAAATACACATCTCATTCCTGACCTTGCAGGGAAATTCAGGGACACACTAGAATCTTTGACAAACACTGCAGTGGTTTAGAAGATTTGTGCCCATTGATTCCATCCAGCCACAGGCCTTAAAAATACCCAGTACACACTTAAACACAGGACCTGGGCATATGTTATTTGAAAAYTATTCCCCACAAAAATGTAATTCTTCAAAACCTCTCAGACCATTCAAATTTGGGACTACCACTACCAGAACTAAAAGCAGGGATCAAATATTCCTCACCAGATTAAATGACATGCTTCTCTTCAAGTGCTGTGCCTGCAGCATTAATGGAGCTTTAATGTGTATACCCTGTAGACAAGGCACAGAAGCAAATACAAAATGTGGTGACTGGCAAATTGAAGAATTAAATTTAACTAGATCATAATGGTATCATTTTACACTCACTTACAAGGATGGATTTAGACAGAAAAATGTGCAGTTCTCCCTGCTGCTACCCGCCTCGGTATTCTCATAGAATGATCCTGCCATGAAGAAGTTAGGCAGACAGGTATATTTAAAACACAATCTACAATGTGTAAACAGGCAGATTTCCTTAAAATTGGATATTTTTTCACTGCAGTACACAGTGCAAATACTGATTAAATTTCCCTTTCGTGTGAGAAAGATTCTGAATGGCAGTTATTAACTCCAGTAATACCTTAATATCGGGTTTTCTTGTGAAGACAATGTTTCAGCTGATGGGTTTCATGGCAAGACAATGAAGAGCCACAGCACTCTTGTGAAAAAACTGGCTTCTGGGTGCACAGTGCACTGGGTAAAAAATAGGCTGGACAGCCCAACCCAGAGAGTGGTGGTGAATGAAGTTCCATCCAGTTGGCAGCCAGACATTAGTAGTGCATTCCCAGTGCTCAGAGCGGGGCCAGTCCTTTTCAATTTCTTTATCAGGATATGGATCAGGGGAATCAATCACCTTCAGTCAGTTTGCAGATGACACCAAATTGACTGGGCATGTTGATGTGCTGGAGGGCAGGGAGGCTCTGCAGAGGGATCTGGACAGGCTGGACTGATGCTGASGCCAATGGTGTGAGGTTCAACAAGGCCAAGTGCTGGGTCCTGCTCTTGGGTCACAACCCCTGCAGTGCTACAGGCTGGAGAAGAGTCGCTGGAAAGGGGCCAAGAGGAAAAGGATCTGGAGGTGTTGGTCAACAGCAGCTGAACATGAGCCAGAGTGTGYCCAGGCAGCGAAGAARGCCAATGGCACCTGGCCTGTACCAGAATAGTGCRGCCAGCAGGACCAGGGCAGTGATTCTCTCTCTGTACTTAGCATTGGTAAGACCACACCTTGAGTCCAGTTCAGGGCCCCTCACTAGAAGAAAGACATTGATTGAGGTCTTGAAGCATGTCCAGAGAAGGGCAACAAAGCTGGTGAAGGGTCTGGAGCACAAGTTCTGGGAGGAGTGGCTGAGGGACTGGGAGTGTTTAGCTTGGAGAAGAGAAGCCTCAGGGTTTATTTTATTGCTGTCTACAACTCCCTGAAAGCTGGTTGTTACCAGGTGGGGATGATGCTTTGAGAGGCTACCTAGAACAGAGGCTAGACAGTGTWAAGGGAATAAAGTAGGTATTTATTAGAAGGCCTTCAAAGGATACACCCTGGGCAGTACAAGAGCCTGGCCGTGGCTATCCCAAAGATGGACAAAGGATCACACATTTTCACACTTTTATAAGTTTTGGTCCATTAACATATTGGGTCAATTGTCCAATTACAGCTCCAGGTTATGCAGTCCCATTCTCCYAGATTGCTCTCCTCAATTCGCTCTTGTTAAAATTTTTGGGCCTGAAGCTGCAATGGYGTCCTTGGTTCTTGGCTGGAAAAGGATTTTTTGTCTAACTAAACTGTGAAGAGAACTTGCTAACACTTTATATGAAGTTCAGAGTTATATACTAATGCAGTACAGAATCTGGAAAATATGAAAGCTAAAACTTAAGGCATCAGGGACAGGCCTCTTCTCCCAGGTAACAAGCAACTGTACAGTAGAAAGTAGCCTCAAGTTTCACCATGGGACATTGAGGCTGGATTGTAGAAAAAAAATCTTTGATGAAAGGTTTGTTAAGTGTTGGAAGAGACTGGCCAGGGAAGCGGTTACATCATCATGCCTGGGGCACTTGGAGACATGGTATAGTGGTGAACTCGGCAGTGCTGGGTTCATCATTGGACTTGATGATCTTAAAGACCTTTTCCAACCTAAATGACTCTATAAAAGCTCTCATATTTCTGCCAATGTCCTCTACTCTCTGCTTATTGACCTTGCTCACAAAAATATTCAGGCTACTGAAGCAGGAAGAGTACATTATCAAGAATTAGTAAAATAAATTTGGYTTCTGCCCTGTTAAAACTATTTTAGAGGTGTTACCTTAGGAATTTGCTGGCAAAATAATTTTGCTATTTTTAGAAAGCAGTCACTTGTTGGGACTTRAACATTTTACAGACATATAGTAATTAAATTTGTTCAGCAATGATTTTAGAGGAATATCTGGTAGATGTAAGAATGACACTAATACTTTCCTTTATTAGAAAAGTCAATARCACAGTAAAAGCTTGTAAGATGTAGAAAAACAGCAGCACAAAGGCCTGCAAACCTACTTAGATCTATGAGTGAATGCATGGTGTCTTTCAGGGAGTAGTTAGATTTTATGCAAACATTTGAAAAGACTCATTTTTGTAGGGACCAGGAAAATGGTGGAAACAGGATGAAACAAAATCCTTTTCTTATGAAGTTGCTGCTGTGCTGTTRGCCTCAATGTGGCAAGTCTGGCACCACCAGCACCTTGGTGTAAAAATATTAGACAAGTAAAAATATCTTATTTCATAAATTTGTGGGGAAGTTTTATAGAGGAGAAGACTTTTAATACCCACCTACTTCAAGCTTACTTCTCAGACTTAAAGGAAAAAAATCTAAACTCTATACAAGGGGCATGGAGAGGAAAGATACCAGCCAGCCCATTTTCCATCAAAGAGACCGTCTCAAAACGAAGACTCAAATGATAGATAAGCACCCCTTCCTTCCCAAAAGTGGGTGAAGGGGTGAAGTGCTAACTTGTGCTGCAAGTTATGTGGGGTAAGATCTACCAGGCTATTAAACAGATGATGATTGCATCTACCTCTATTTACTCAACAGAAAAAGAAGATTGTTGTCATTCATTTAGGATCTGTTCTTTCCTTGGAATACTACTTCTGGCTTCAAGAGTCAGGAGGAATGTTCTCAATACTCTAAAGAAAAATAAAATTATATTTTCACCTTAAGAGTGTCTGTGGYTTTGTGTGGTATGTGTATATATGTGTATATATACATGGCTTCTTTCCTCTAATGAATAAGGATATGGGGGAGAAAACATTTCTTTTACTTTGTGTTCCTTTATTTTTTTCCAAGTTTTAGCATTTCTAGAAAAAAAAAAAAGCTATTTTTATTTTTCCACAGGGACATTGATATTTTTGTAGCAGAATAATAAGATGCTTTGTAGAGAAYGTAGAATAAGAAGGGTCCACTTTTRCCTCCAACAATTGAATGGCACTTCAGTACAAATGGAGGATGTTCTCACCTGTTTGAGACAGGGTAGCTGAGATTAATGACTCTCATTATTGTGCTAGACTAACCAGTGCAAGTTTTTCATATCATTCACAAAGATGGTGATACACAGACAGGAAGAATGAATTTCTGACTGTGCACGCACCAAGGAAGCTGACCACCTCACCCATTAATGGGAAAGAAGGAGTAAGGGATGAATTAAATCAGGTCCACATCTAGCATTTGAGTCTTCATTTTAAAAAGTCTCTCTGATGGAGAACAGACCTGCTGGTGTCTCCTCCCTTCACGACCCTTACATACAACCGGCATTTTATTCTTTCAACTTTTCAGAGAAGTCAATAAAGCTGATATCTTGGGCAGCATCTGTAGGTGGTTATACCAGTTAGCTTAGAAGTGAAAGGAACAATCTGTTCTCATAACTGATCTGCACATGGACCTGAGAAGAGACACTTAGAAGGAAATGACTTAAAAATTTGGGTTCAGTTTTTTGTCTTATTCTGTTAAGTCTGTTCAAATTTTGAAAAAAATAAAAGAAAAAAGAATGAAGCTAAGTGGAATATTATAGTTTGTGAACAAAGTTTTTGATGAGGAGATGGTTGGTCAAAAGTGGAGCCAGTTCCAACATTACAGTGTGTACAATGATCCCCAAGTCCATATTAATTTCAGAATTGAATGTTCAACTGATGTATGACTACACCCATCAGGAAATTGAAGGTTTTTCTTCTTGATGCTTGTTTGTTATTTTGCCCTTGCTCCACTTCATCTATTAGTAGATGAGAGAGTGCCAGAGGTGCTGGGAGTTGCAGGAGAATGACCAAGGAGACTGCTGGCATGCAGCCCTGCAGCACTGGCTTTAGAGGCAACAGATTCAATCCAGATTCAGGCAGCTTCCCAGTGCACCCAAGTTTAAATCATTGCCATCTTAAATGCTGCATCTAATCAACGGACCTTGATGGGTGTCTCTTGGAAGCAATTAATTCATGCTACCCTTTGAACCTGGGGATTAAGAGTTTATTTTACCGACAGTCTAAGGAGCCAGAGTGACCACACACATTCCTCAGGTGGCTGGGGCAAATCCAGGCATTGGTGCTTTTCAACCAGATTGCTAAACTATGACAGCAACCCTCTAATCTGTAGTATAACAATATGGTGACTTTCTTAAAAGCTTGAGCTCTCAGCTACATTTATTGCTTTCTTTAGGAGTGATTTATTACTATATGATTGTATACCTGGAGTGGTCCAGAAAATTGTTTAGTTTCTTATGAAGCAGATGGAATGCATTACCTTGAACAAAAACTGGCACTAGTGTTTGTTTTGTTCAACCCTGGAGCCAATTTGCATGTTAAGCTGAAGCCTTCTGAAGGCAAAGGACACAGAACATAGGCCAGCCTTAAGTTCCTSTGCAGGTATCCTCTATCAGCTATCCTGACCACTCATTTAATAAAATAATGCCCTTTCACCTATTCTCCTTTCTCATGCTCTTCTATTGTATAAGACTTTTATTTTTTGCCCCCAAAACACTTACTTACTTGCTTTGGGAGAAAGCAAGGGTTTTTTGGAGGATGGCTATGAGAAGGTTAATGGCCTGCACTACCACAGGCACTTCATATAATTTTGTTGAAGGCCTCTGTCTTAATCTCCCATCTGTTAAACTGAGAATATAGTGGTTCTCAGCTTTGCACCAATGTGAAACATTTGAGAYTATGAAAAGTTTTGATACTGTGGGACTTGTAACCTAGACTTGGTGAACAAGGGAATATAGGAATTTAGAGAGCAGTTTAGATGGGATTTAGAAACCTGAATAAGAGAGTGTGATTAATACCAAAAATCCATGTACTTGTGTAGGCCGATAGAGATCTCTATTTCTGAGAAGTTACTCAGGAACATGCATTTCTACGTCAGTTACTGTCTTCACTGAGATGAGTAACTAGGTACTTACCTTCTACTTGAAGCTATTTGGAATTCCAAGACTAGGACAAGAACACTTAACAGGCAAAACAAAATTACAGCTCCAGATACAAGGCACAGCAACACAAAAACTAAGTTGCTGGATCCAGATTTGGTATCCTACCTCAGGGTTAGCTGTGGCACACAAGAAGCAGGAAAACAAGATATGATGGYCTTCTCAGATCTCCTGGGCTCAAACGTGCATCTTAATCCCATGATTGCCCTAAATACCAATCTATAGCAGATTCTGARGTGCTCTTTGCCCTTCTTTACAGAAGCTGTACCAGCACATATTAAATAACTCAAAGGATTCTTAGGGCAAATATAAAACACATAAAGGAAAACTTGACTTTGGAGCATAGAGATAGGTGATTGTACCTCTGAAGGTTGGGTCCTTGGCTTGGYATAGTCTATTATAAATATTTTCAATTTAGCCCATTGTTGTAACCATATTTCTAAAGAGTCMCRTACCTTCTCTCAGTGTTCTCTTGGGGGYAGCTCTTCACAGCACTTACTTCTTCTGGTTCTTCAGGGCTCCTCCAAGRCTCTCCTTGACTCTGGCCAACCCAYCCTCTCTTATCCCAGTTATCTTGACTAGCCACAGCTGCAGCCCATCAAGAGCAACAGGGATGGGGCAAGGCCATCTATACAATACATACTATATTTCCCCCTTTTCTTTTAACTAATATTAACAATTATCTTTTTTTACAATACATATATCTCACAGAACTCAAATACATTACATATCTTTTACAGTGGCTCAAAGGCCATCTATACTTCCCCCTTCTCCTTCAATTACAGACAGATGTAGTTATACAAGATAYTCAAGTACAATACATACRTTTCCCATGGCTCAAAAGCCATGTTCCTCCCCACAGCTCCTTGATTCAAAGGCCATATTCTAACACAGCTCCTGGCTGTCACAGCTCAGTGACTCAATAGCCATGCTTTTTCCTTCCCCAGCTCCCAGGCTGTCTTATCTGTCCCAGCTCTCAGGCTGCCACAGCTCTCAGCTGTCTTACCTTTTCACAGCTCTCAGGCTGCATGTTCTCCATCATATCAGGGTCACCACTTGTTGTAATCATATTGTTGTAACCATATTTCTAAAGAGTCCTGYACCTTCTCTCGGTGTTTTCTCAGGGGCAGCTCTTCACAGCACTTGCTTCTTCTGATTCTTCAGGGCTCCTTCAAGGCTTTCCCTGACTCTGGCCAACCCACCCTCTCTTATCCCAGTTATCATGAGTAGCCACAGCTGCAGCCCAATTAAGGACATCACAGCTGCAGCCCATCAAGAGCAACCGGGACAGGGCATGGCCATCTATACAATACATACTATAGCCCATATTCTTTGGAAGTGGAGTCTATGACTCTTCTATTACAGAAAAAAGTGTTATAGTCAGGGTCATTCCTGCAACATCTCTTGTTACTGCAGAGCTTGGTATTTTCAACTGTAACAAATGAACAGGCTGGTCYTGTATTTTCACCCACTTTGAATTTATTCTCATGCAAGGAGAAATCGTGTGAAAAATTTCACACCAGGTCTCTTTCCTCCAAAGTGGATTTTTGGCTAAGAGAGCCCTGTTGGTTTCTATCAGCTGCACTTAACCATACCCAAAGAATGAGGCAGTCCTAGATGGACTTTTACAGAAGTRTTGACCAAAGCTGTTAAGGGAAGAGGTAGAATTTTAGACAAATCCCTCTCTCCAGTGTACCTTAGTCACAGCAATCTTGTGTAGTACATTTTGAGTCTGTATCTAAGTCCTTTTACTCAATCAGGCCTTATTTTAAACACTTGAATTATTTCACTTATCTGAAATAGAACTTGGCTACAAACTCTGTATTAAMTTTGAAATAGTTTACTTGCACTGTATGAATGTCAGTTATTTGTGCTACTGTTCTGTGAGTTTATTAATCCTTGAGTCTTTCTCATAATATYATTTTCCCCATTAACAATACCTATTTCAGACTTCAAATCTTATCTATTAATATTCCTGTTATACCAAGTGTGGTGAGCAACTCCACTTAATTGCTTTTTCCTATTCAAAGTAGCAACTACTTTCAAAAGACAAGAAAAAAGAGCTTATCCATAACTGCAGGTTGGAAGTGGCTTGAGTTCAAGCGTCTGCTGCTGGTTTATATCACAGTATCACAGAATGGATGGGGTTGCAAAGGAGCTCTAGAGATCATCTAGTCCAACCCCTCTGTTCAAGCAGGTTTGCCTAGAGCAGTTTGCACAGGGCTGTGTCCAGGYGGGTTCTGAATTTCCCCAGAGAAGTACACTCCACAATCCCTCTGGGCCAGAGCCTGTTCCAGTGTTTTGTCATCCCCAAAGTAAAAAAAAAAAAAATCCCTTATATTCAGAGAGAAGTTCCTGTGTTTCAGTTCTGCCCATTTCCTTTTTCCTGCCCCCTGGCACCACTGAAGAGGGTCAGGCCCCATCCTCTTGACGTTGACCCTTAGGATATTTTTATACATATCCTCAGAGATGGTGAAGATGTTACTACGGATCTGGCTATTATGACCTTAGGGCTAAGAGAAACTCTCGTATTCGTATTTGGCAGCTTTATGGCCAAACCTATTTGGGTTGCATCAGACCATGCATGGGACAAATATATCAAACTCCTGGCTCTATTTTTCAGTGAGAGATGGCATGGGACTCAGCTTTTCTTATTCCTTTAGTGACAAGAGATAAAAAGCTACTCTATGTTTCAGGATAAAGGAAGGTATCTACAAATACTAGATCACCTCAGAGCTCACAGGGCAATTGAAAATGTTGTTGCATTGGTGAAGGGCTGGTAGTGGTGGTTTGAGCCCTGTCAGGACAGTCARGAAAGGAAAGCTGAAAACAGAGATAGGAAGATAACTGGGATCATTATCCTCTTCTCTGTCATGACAGTGAGAAAGGAAAAATTGGATCTAAGTTGGTAAGGTGGATTTCATCTCAATCATTTTCTCAAAAGGATTTTACTACCTAAACTTCTTTCTGTGCCTCTTACTTCTGCTGGTCTAATAAATTAACTTCAGATTTAATAGGCACTGACTTCTACCTCAAAATTGAAATAAATTTAGCAAGAAATTCTAAAACATCAGGATTTTTCTGAAATAGCTGTCTGTATGCTCAAAATTAAGGGTCACAGTGAAGGTATGATCAATTAGTTTTAAACAGAGTGCTAACAACAGTCTGATGTTTAAAGTGTCTCCTGCTATAAAGTTCATTCATCTTATATTGCTGTCCAGCCTAGCTCATCTCTGTTGGAAAGTACTTGCTACATTTCTTTTATTCTTCAAGTCATATTGGTACTGTCCTTCTTCCAGCAAATGTCAATGAATGTCTTCACTGTGTTTATAACTGTTTAAAAAATCTTTCCAATCAAATCAGAACCATTCCCAAGCCAGTTTAATTTTCCCTGGCTTTCCTGGAGAGGTGGAGAGGTGAAAGCACAGCAGGATGCTTGCATTCAGCAAGATCAGGTTGAAAAGCAYATTTGAGAAACCAGGAAAATAGTAGGAGCAGGGAGGTGAAATATTTAATTCACAGGAAAAACATTGGAAAAGAAGAATCTTAATAATTACTTATGTAATGTAACAGCCACAAAAATAAGACAATGTGAACTTCTAGAGACTGATGTAGAAACAAGAAAAAAAATACATGTAATTGAGTAAAAAAGGAAGGGAAGAAATGGCACTGAGCATCTTAGCAAGTGATGGTCATTACATATGAGGTACCTGGCACAGATTCAGCAAAAAGGTGTTTTATCTGGGAACTCAGGGGTGGTCATTAAGATCAATTAATAGATGTTTGTGGAGAACTCTAAAACAGCAAAGGTGTGATAAGCAAAGGGACAGTTCAGATAATGCAGCATAATAACAATATATTGTTTGTGACAGGAGACAAAATGGAGTTAAACCATTGAGGAAACTCTTAAAATGTTTCTTTTGAAACTTGTAGCTAGTGCAGACTTTCAAATGTCATAGTATCCTTGTACCTTCCTCATGGCTTTGACATTCATTTCATACTATTATTCAGTCTCACATAGGTGCTGTGCAATCTGGGGGACAATGGGAGGAAGGTGAATATCAGCATTATGTCAGTGGTACAGTCAAGAACAAGAAAATGCCACTTAGCACAGCAAATACCTAAACTGCATTCACAGCTTTGGGTGGACTTTTGCCAGCCTGAATTTGGTCCACATTCATGCCAGATTTATTTTACTATGGTTTGGATGCAAAAATTAAGTGAAAGTAGGGCATTTCCAAGACTCAAACCCGAAACCTAAAGTGAAACTTGGAGCGTGTGAACCTTTGCAGTTTGAAACCAAAGAAAATGTTTGCATGAACCCTTGCTAAGCAAGCCCGCTGTGTTTCAGAGGAGCTCTAATAAAAACCACACTGCCATGAATCACTGAATATTCCATACTTTGACTTGGTAAATTTATGTAAGTTCCATGACAGTCCTTTTAAAGAGTTCATTTTTCACTGAGCTCTGAGCCAAATCATGAAGTTGTTGATGAGTTTTGCTAAATCCTTACCCAGCCTAATCCTACTAAAGTTAGAGGGAGATTTGACTTAGYAGGGAGAAAACAAAAACTGAGTCCATGTTTGGACTTGGATACAGTAGCTTGAATGTATACCATTTATTTTTAAGAGCTTGAATAAATCTCTCTCCACTAATATGCATTAAACACAAACAAGTAACAGAAAACTCTGTTCAAAAACTAGTGAAAGATGAATTTCAGACTGTTTTCCAACCTGCTCTCAGTCATGTTTGTTCACATCAGGAGAACGTCTTTAATGTCACAGCTAATGGCACTTTTTCCTTACTAAGTTCCTTCATTCATTTCAGGACTGCTCTGGCCACAGACAAGTGCTGTGTAGCTAATAAAGGTATTTTCTGCTGCAGTGTCTCCATTCTTTAAGGCATTGGAAGCTCTGTAGTTAATGGAATGAGTTTTTACACAGAGTGGACTTGTCCAAGAACATGAGTATTTTCTTCTACAAGTAAATTTCCCCCTTTCTCTGCTCTCAGTTGCAGTGATGACAAGTAAAATAACTCACAGATGATCAGTAACTGCTCCCCTATTTTTTAAAAAAATTTAAACACTGTGAAATTTTTAGAATTGTGCATTGACACCCAAGCTGCTTCACTGATGCTGCCTTTTCACCATTATAGGATGAGCTCTGCATGTGTGTCATCTCTTCCTCCCAAATCAGTTCAGACAAGACCAGGCCAAGGACAAAAAACTCCTTGTTCAATGAACCTACCTAACCAAATCACTGCTTTTCCCCTCTGCTTCTTGCCTGGCAAAACCCAGGTTTCTCCTATAGTAACCTCTTTACAGGCTAAAACTCAGCCTGCTGTTTTTCTAGTCTGCAACCTCCTCTCTACTTTCTCACACCTTCCCTTAATCTTTCATTTTTCCCTGCCATCTGCATGGCTATTTTCAAATCCTTCATCATGCTTCAGTCTGTTTTCTGTGTCAATTCCAGCCACATTTCCCACCAACTCATCCCAGTTTCTCCAGTATCATGTTTTCATAATCCCCTGAAACCATCTTATTCTGTTTTTTATCTTATGATTCACAATCCAATGTCTCTCTCTTCCTGATTGCCTTTGATGGATTCAACATGGCTTTGATAATTTTGGAGGTTGGTGCCCAATCTGGAAGCAGACACAAGGATGTGAAGTGACAAGAAAAGGTGAAATCCCATTTTGTATTCCTTATTAGGCAAGGAAGCTGAGTGGGGAAGCACTTTTCATTGACATATTTCAATGTATTTCTAAATGGTGGTCTGTAGGGCTGCCTCCTTTCAGTAGAGGCGAAATGTTCAAGTGTGATTGGTAAGTACAGTGATCATGGAGCTGTTTTGGAGATCATGGGAGCTGTTAATCTTTTCTTTCAAGAGCTCAAAATTTGGGAAAATGTGATCAGATCTCAGCATGTACTGCACAGATGAACGTGAACTTCTACTGGCTCTGACTTCCCACATACAGAGCACAAAGAGGCTGATCAAACTAAAGAGGGAGCAGAAGTTATTAACATTAAAAGTCCCACACTTTGGGGTTTTTCCTTCAGCTCACTGAATGATTTGATTGGCAGTTGCCAWAATATCAGCCTGAGGCAGGCAAAGTCATGGACTATTTCAGTCCAAATGGTTAATGCTCTGGCATAGTTATAAGCAGCTGAAAACTGTATTTTATAATGACACATATCAAACAACCTGAATAACATGGAGTGCTACCAGACAGAACTATAATTAGAATTGGGCAAGAATCAGTTTTCCCATAACCTCCAACATTTTTTTAGTAGTACACTGGCACAAACCCAACAGCTTTTGAGGTTTTACTAAAAAAACAGAGAACTAACTACTCCTATTAACCTTGCGATCAGAGTATTCACCTACACCCTCCACTTGCTGGGGATGAGCTATAATTTTATGTCTTATTTCCTTTATATTTTTCCCCTGGTAGAGCTGCTTYACTTTGTATATTTATTATTCATTGATCCAGAAAAAGGCTCTAAAGCTCAATACACAAAGATAATCTGGTGTCTCATTCTTACAAAGCTTGATGCTTAAATGGTTTTATGGTTCCAGATCTTAATCTCTAGTTCAGCAGTCRGGAGACTCCCCTGCACTGTTAAAAGTCCAGTGTGAGTCAGGCTGATCATGAGCTAAATGAATTCCCAGGCTTCCCTTCTCACTCCGAAGTGGGGCTTTCTTTTTTGTGGTTTTTTACGGAAATTTTATCCTTGACATGAGGAATCTTTTCTGCGCGGTTTTGGCCAAATCTGAAAGTTCTGCTTCTGACAGATCAATGCTATTCCAAAAGAATTTGTGAAACAACTTCTAGAAACCATTGGAAAACAAAAAGCAGTGTTCTGAAACCTGTGAGATTATTGCCAGGGACATTATAGTGTAAAAACCATCATGTCTGCTTTGGCACGACACTCACCGTACTGCCTGACTAGAGGTCATTCTGCAGCTTTTTGTTGTTGCTTCTAAGTGAACTTTAAGAGGCTTAAGTTAATAAGTAACAGCAAAGTTATCCCTGTGAAACCAAACCAGAGCCTGACAGTGTTCTCTGTTTGGTTTGGATGTTGCAGCTGGATGCCTGAACTCCAGGAGAAGAAGCAGCCATGAAGACAACAATTCCTTTTACTGACCCCAGTGCTTTTACCACTCCCCATGGTGTAGTGTACTTCTGGTTCGCCCTAAAATTACTACAGCATTASGGTCCAAAATAGATTCATTATTTCTTCTTCCTCTATCGTCTCACAAAAAAAAAAAATAAAATAAACCCAAGTGCATTATTATTGATAGTCTAATAGAGGAAAACATTCACAGAGATAATAAGAATAAGAAAGTCAGTTTTTACAGAGATTGGGAGAAAAACCCAATATGTTAGTGGTCCAGTGTGCAATAAAACCTCCCTCCCAGAAGAAACTAAGTAAAGAACCACATTATTAGCTGGACAAGCTTAGTAATGTCATGAGTCTCTTCAGAAGCGATGATGGTGATTTTGTTTTTCTCTGGTTGCTTAAATACAGGATTTCTGTAACACTGGGAAAGCTTGAGGCCTCTGACAGCTGGAGTTTAGAGAGTGCATTGCTGACATCTGGTGGAAATATTTATAGTTTAAACCCTGTAAAACTTTAAATAATGTTTATGAAGCAGCAGAATTCTCCCTTCATGTGAGGGTGTTTGGAGACCCTGGAAGACTAGAACTGTAGAAATGTGAAATAAGGGCATGTATAATTTTTGAAATCTAGAAAATTTGCATTTGCTGTTTGTTGGTCTGGGACTCTGGGCATGCATTYTCACTGTTTATTCACTAGACTCTTCCAAAAGTGTTGGAACTACCCCAAAACACTATATGCAGGAAGTCTCAAACAACTTGAATACTCTTATAGGYGCATTTAAAATGCTTATGGACATTTGCAAATAATAAAAATAATATAAATTAATAAATAACATAAACAAGCAATTATATTAAAGAAATCTTCCTTTAAATGAATTTTTATGAAYGAATAACATATTCTGAAAATAGCTACATTAAAAAAAAGAGTCAGAAGAAGCAACATTATTTGTGTTCCTATTTAATGCTGTTTAACTTTGAAGAAGTGTGACGTTTCTTTATATTTTTAGTGACTGGTATCCCATCACCATGCAAATTCCAATGAATTATAAATTATACTTTTTCCTCATGCCAAAACTTCAAAAATAACATACGTATTTTCCCAGACACTCATGTTTCTTGCTGAMAAGTTAAAAGTCAAAGAACTGTTCCAAAACTGCAAAGGAAGGAGATATTTTTTCAGAATCCTTCTACAAAAATGAAAATTCAGAGAAAAATGCTCAATGGAAAATCACTTTTCAAAATGGTTGTTTCATGTTTTTTAATTTCTGGAGTTATCAGAAAAATAAATACAGAATTTCCAGGTATCTCTGATAAGACAGTTTWAAAAATGTTAAAATTCTATGTATTTCTGAATCTTAGAAAAGGTGAAAGATTTTATTTGTAAAACCAGCAGCTATTTGCCACTGAAGTCCTCATGTCATATATTCTGTTTCAGACACAGGTCTTTTAAAGTGCTTTGTGTATTGTCATGTGAGTTTGTGCAWGTGTGTGGCTCCTCCCCAGTCTGATTTATTTTGTAAAAATTTGCCATTTCTTTAGGCAGCATCTAGGTATAACCTTAAATCCTACACCGAGGTAGTTCCCATCCCTGGCTGTTTATAGCAGTATTTATTATGAACTTGTTGTCTGCCAGACTTGTGAGGTAGTTGGAGTAGTGCTGAAATTACAGAAGTTGTGAAATATTTAAAAAACTGGATTTTCGCTGTCATTTAATAGCAAAAGAAAACAATGCAATCAGCACAGGAACACAAGAGATCTCTTCAGCGAGGTTGCTGTGTTTCACAGTGCTGGTAATGACACAGGTTACCAGGGAGCCTCACACAACACATGGCAGGATGCTGGTGGAGAACAAAACCAGAGGCTTCTGCCAGGACTCAGGCAGCAGCAGGTGGATGAACCCAAATTCTCTGTCTGAAAGTCCCTGGCAAGCCAGGAGCCAGCTCTGAGTGCTGGTGAATCTCTYCTCAGCAGAAGGAAAGTCTGCTATGTGTTATTACTTTTCAGATTAAATGAAAACACAGAAAAAATAGATGAGCTGAATTTCACATTGCAAAAAACATCCTGGAATGAATTTTTCTCTGGTGCAGCCCTTCTGGAGCCAATTGACTTTTGCTAGGAGAGGATCTGGCTAAATGACTTTGGAGGGAAGGTTAAACATTCTTCTTTTATTATCCTACYCCGTACCATTACAGGGTCCTTTTGCTTGGCTAGCATAAAACCAATTCTAATGCTAAAATAATTAGAAGGCTAGTTGCATTTGCTGTTTCAATATGAATAGCTCATGACATATGTCTCTGTGGAAACCTTTTGTACATGTTAAGTTTCGTCTGTCAGCCATATTTTTCTCCAGTTCTTTGAGCTATTTTTAATATAATTTTAACCTTTTTATATACAGTCARTCTGTGCCCCTGCCAGAATGGTATATTACAGGTTACACAGTTAGCAAACCTAGAGCTGAGGTTGCCAAGAGCCTTCTGCAGAAAAATACTATTTCAAATTTCTTATAGCTTTTTGCTTTAATAGTATGAGCATAAAAACCTAGTTTCTTTCAAAATAGATCTTCATTTTGACTAGSTTAGCCAATAGCTGAGGTTTTGTTTTTGGTAGTTGGTTGGAGTTTTTTGCTGTGTTTTACTTGCTTGTTTGTTTTGTTTGGGTTTTTGTTTGTTTTTTTTAACAGCAAAATGGAATAGTCTGGGTTGGAACAGACCTTAAAGGTCATCTACTTCCAATCCACCTGCCATGGCCAGGTTGCCTTCCACTAGACTTGGCTGATCAGACCCGCATCCAACCTGACCTAGAACACTTCCAGGGACAGGGCATCCACACCTTGTCTGGGCAACCTGTGCCAGGGTCTCACCACTCTCATCATTCTCTCCCCTGCTCTTTTTTTTTTTCTGTCATTCCCATGACAAACTATAACCTGATAAGAAGAGTGTTCAACTGGTTTGTTGAGAACGATTCCTTTCTGTCACAGTCACGTAGTGCCTTGATCTGTGCTCTATTGCTAAAGATCACATCATCTCATCATGGTGCCCTTGTCAATGACAGCTGTGGGTCACAATCCCAGAACATGGTGCTTTTGCTTCCTATTTTTGCACTGCCACATGATTATTGGAAAATATGAAAACATCACAGCTGCCTCTTCTGAGTTGTAGTCTGATTCTCCTGTTTAGAGAAATTCCAGCACCATAAAGGAAGCACATGAATCATAGCAATGCCAATGAGAAAACTACTTAATTGTATCACCTACTCTTCACAGTTTACAAAACTAAGTTTTGTTAAAAAAATAAAACATTGGTGATGAAAGAAGAAGTTGTGAAAATAAATTTTTTTATGTATAGACCACAAGTAATGGAAAAACTCTACTGACAATATTCTCTTCAAATGTAAAGACAAGYTAAAAATCAAGACTCAAACCATTTCCTGTTACATTTGAGGCTCTTGCAAAATGGAATTCAATTGCATTAGTATAATATTTTAAAAGTCAGTGTGCTCATAGTTCAGCAGAGTTAATAAATAGGAACTAGATAGCATAATATGAAAGATATATGTAGTCTTGAGGTAGAAGTGAAAAGGCTAAGTTTATTTGTACAGCTCCTTTTAATTTAAAAAGCTCTATGTTGTGCCAATCATTAAATCAGTGCTATCACAGCACTAACCATTAAAACCCTTGTAATTGAGAAACATCAAACGAGATTATCTAAAGCCAAGCAACTTTTGTAGACAAAAGTCTTACTCTTGTTGCAGTGACAAGTTAAATAACACTCAGATCAGAGACAAATAGAAAACATAAGATTTCCAGGCTGTTAGAAAAATGAGGTCCTAAGTATGACAATGAGCAGCATTAGGAAACATTATAGGTGGCATTGCTAGAACAGCTGGGGAAACTGAAGGAAGCAGATGATGGAAATATCAAGGTTATCAGAAATGCAGATGAGGATTTGATATCATGAATGATGTAGAGAGAAGAGCTAAACTGCAGAGCAACAGAAATTATTAAATGAGAGAAATAAGGCCTGAAAGATGTGAGACAAGTCAAGCAAGATCTGGAGACAGATTAGAAAAAATAACAGAAGAAAAAGAACTCAAGAGGGAGAGGGGAAAACCAATTTTTATTAAACATGAACAAAAGCAAACTCATTTCAATAGAAGTAGAAACTATTAGAGCAAGCACAGCTGCGGTGCCATTCCGAGAAGCAACAGGTACCATTCCTGCTGAGAATACCAGCCAGAAAAGACACATGWCCTACAAACACATAAGGCTCTTAAAATTCATCTGATGAGAATTCAGGACTTTTGTGCCATATTGTCTCAGAGGGGACATYATACACCCTCGTACTTTCAGATCATGCTCACTTTCTGGCGGCTGTCAAAGCAGAGCTTGCTGTTTACTAGAGCTGCTTGAGAAAGAATCTGAGTCTTGGACAGCAGTTTCTTCTGTTAATATAAAATCTACAGATGTACCTGAGATATTAATAGGGGATATTTGCTTGCAAATACTACTTGAAAAGCAATTTTAGATTCCTTTAGGTTAGAAAAGCAGCTGCACTTTTGGTCCCTAAAAATGATTCCRTTCAAAGGGAAGATAATTTACATGTTTAATGTTTTACATAATAATTCACATGAAGATAAATTTCTGGAAACATTTTAAATTACCAATACTTCTTGTATATCTCTTTTCCATTCTGTTTCTTTCAAAACATTTCAGAATTTAGATGTCTGATGTAAGGGTAATGCTTGCATCACACATAGGGCTCCCATGTCATCTGGAATTTACACTGGTTGTGAACATTTAAGTACCTTACAGGTGTCTCCAGTTAATTTATTTTTTCACCAATCTGAATGTATATTAACGAGAAAATTAATTTTTTTTAAGTCTGTCTCACCTTTGGCATTCWTTAGAAGGTGGGTGCTTTGCAGAGCATAAGAAAAATAAAAGAGAGGGAGGGTATTTCTGAGAAGATCAGGTCCTACTTAGTCTGAATATGTTGATTTTTCCTGTGCCTTTGAAATTTCATGATCTTCAAGAAAAAGCAGAAGGAGAAATGTGAAGGTTCAGAATGAGGTGACTAATAGGTACATTTGTTCTAATATACTTTCAGGTAATTTTCTGGATATTTAGAAAYTGTATAGATTCTTCATGAAAAGAAYTCTTTAAACTGGCTTTTTTTCAGTACTCTAGGTCAACTGCACTTACTAGGACAGAAACAGGAATTAATTTTGCAAAATATTGCAGTGTTGTCTGCAGATGGTCATAAGTATTGTCACTTATAGTACCCACATCTACTCCTGGAGCTTAAATATTTTCTTACTGCATAACAGTGCTAACTGCATAGCAGTTTAAGACCAAATGCAAAGCAAGCATAGAAAAATCCAACCTACAGTATTGCCCCCAGATCAGTCATGCTGACAAAATCTTCTGTGACCATTTTACTTTTACTTTTTGATTTTCAGGCTTTTGTTTTCTGCAGACATCATTTCTCTCTCCAGATCATTGTAAAGCCATTCATGTGACACTATGCAATCTATTGCAACATCACATTACCCTTGCATCTAGTATTTCACAAAAATGTTTTATAAATTACTACAAGTTTTTGATTCTGTATGGGAACTTTTAGCCAGAGAATCATATTTGAAACATTAATTTGAAACTCCACGAACAGAAGAATGTTTATTTCTTCAGAACCTGGAACAATCTTGTAGATCAAAGCTGGTGTCTGCTTCCTTTTTCTGAAGAAGGCATCTCTGTTAATTCATAAGATCCAGGGGATATAAAGTAATTGTGACTCAGATCTGAGCTGCTTTGGTAGAGATAATATTGTTACTGGAAAGAAATAGGAGAAAATGAAAATTACATAAAGATAATTCTTACGATCAAGTTTCTAAAAACAGTTCAATTATTCCTTCAATAAGAGAACTTCAGGACATATCAGTCCTGTCCTTCTCACAAGTATGATAACATTTTAGGCAAAGAGTTATTTMTTTCTGATTGATTAATTACTTTTTATGTCCCTTAACTAGATGATGAGGACTCTTTTCCCAATATATTAGGGATGCCTACTATTGATATTACAGCAGCAGGGTATAGATGCAAAACAGAATTTCTTTCCTCTCACATTAACTTTATGTCTTGGTACATATTTTTAGACATTTTGAATCTCAAAACTGTATTTTTTCCACTTTCAATGAATATATGATCTCTTAAATGTGGAACARTTCAAAATGTATAAGGAAAACTCTCAGAATTATAAACTATGAATGAAAAATCTGGTAAGCTTTGTCTTTTCATTTTGTTGAGATTCCATCTCAGGAAGCGATCTTTATTTCTGTGAAGTTAATATGTTATTCATGAAATGAAATTGTTTATAGAAATGTGTCTAATTTTCATGAAAAACCTTAAGCTTATCCATTGTTCATAACCTGTACATCTTTCAGAATTTTCTATTTGTTGCTCATGGCTTCTCAGAGACATTTGAGCATGGTTTCACTCTTAGCATGATRTACTGTGTCAAAATCTACATTCTTRCATTCAAGGAAAAGTAAATCTCAAACAACTGAACAAGCTGAAATTTAAACATATTGAGGCTCTCTGGAAAATACAACTATTCTATTCAGACAGAACACRAAGCATTACTGCAACATTTTCCACTGAGTCTACTCTGAAGATTTAGATTWATTTTTTTTTAATGAAGGAAAAAAATAATTTATTTAGAGATCCTCCTCATGGCAAGGTAGATAACTATTTGCCTAAGCTGAATTGAGAAGTTTCCATTTTTCATTGTGGAATAACATCACATTAATTGAAGGTACATTTCCTGGCAAGAATCCAATAATAAATGAATTTTTCAATATTGTAAAATTCTTATGGTGTTTTTATTTCTAAATATCTCCCTCAAGGGACTGAAATTCTATTTGCACCAAATTTCTGCTAAACCCACAGGTAAAGTGGTTGTCTCCTTCTCCATATGGTGTCTGTCCAACATCAAAGGTGAGGAGTCTGGATCCCATCGTTGAGGTAAGCCTTACCATAATATATCAGAGAGCCTGATACTCTTCCTGCAGCAGCAGCATTTGGATCTTTTCAAGGGCACTGCCTCATTGCTCAATGAAAAGACTGGCATACTTGAAAGTGGAAACTCAGGTTTGCACTGCCTTTCTGACAGGCAAACAGGGAAGTTGAAATTTTCCTCCCACTTCCCACTCATTATCTGTGAGTGCTGGGATGACCAAAAAAGCAGGCTACCTTGTAAATTAAGAAATGCTTAGGTATGGACATGGGCTCACTCTACTCCTAAATTGGTGTACCAACCAATAGAGTGTCTTAAACTGGAGCCCAATGTGAGTCTGGCTGGAAATAATTAGCAGGATAGGATAATTCCTCAGTTTAGGAATTTGCATGGACACAGAAGTGCYCCACAAAGAGTTCGGATGTGTCCAACATATTCTGAAGGCAGAGAGAGCTTGGCAAACATTGAGCATGTCAGATTGTGCCTGTTGGGTCTGAGACACAAAGACCAGATCACAGCAGTCTCTACAAGCATAAAATAAATACCATAAAAAATACCAGTGACCAAACAGTAAGTCAGACTTAGTTCAAAAGTACAGAAAAAATAGTAGGGCCAAATATCTTCCATCCTTAGCCTTCTTCTTGACCATCTAACCACTGGTTTGATGTTGATAAGCATCAAAGGACTCAGAAATGAGTTCTTGTTCATGGAGAATGACACTGGACCAGGGATACCATGAAGTAATGAGCTAAAATGAAATGAAAATTTATTTCATAAACATTAAAATTAATTTCCAAAGGGCAAGTTTTGATTAACAGTGGAAACTAGACAGTTAATTCCGCAGGACTTGAATTTGATATTTGAATGTAAAAGAAGCCTTGAAGTCAAGGGTGCAAAACTTATCACATGTCTCTGTCTCAGAGAGAAAAAAAAAAAAGAAAGGAAACTTGCAGGAAGTGATTTCAGATATGACCAGATTTWAAAAAAAAATTAGAAATAAGCAGAGTGACTACACTGATTAGGGGAAAAAGGACTGATCAACAAAGAAAACTGCCTTAGAGGCCAAAAAATGTGTAGATAAAGTGAGAATAACAGAGTCAAGCTGAGTTGGACCTTGCAAAGAATATTAAAGCACATAGCAGAAGATTCTTCAGCCATGTGAATAAAAAGAACAACGGYGGAAAAATAAGTAGAGCCAGAATCTAGTAATGATGGAGTAGAAATGAAGAATAAATCAAGTATAGGCTGAAAACTGAATTATGCTTTTGCTCAGATTTTGAGGAAATAAGCAAAGATTTTGGACATGGGAAAAAAACAAGGACACATTTTTYAATGTATAGGAATGGAAACCAGCAGAATCAAGATAGAAACACAATTTGGGATGTCTAATGTACTCCAGGAGGTAAAGAGAGGAAAATAAGTACAATCCCAAAAGGAAACTGGCAAACAAAATTTCAAGTGCTGCAGCAGCTATTTTTAGTAAACACATAAAACCTGTTTGGTGCCTAATATTTGGAAACACATCACACACAGAGTAAAGTTGGAATGAGAAAATGGTCTGAATTAGTCATCACCTAGATTTTAGTTCAGCAATCTGATGTCTTTTTTAAAGGWTTGGAATAAAAGAATTATTAAAGGCATGGAGGTCCGTTACTGAAAAAGTTTGTCTAATGCAGATAATGATAAACCAAGCATTCATTTTCCTTTAAAAAAAAAATAATTTCCAGACTGAGGAAATGAGGTGTATATAAAATTTCTGGACATTGATGAAAACTTTTAATGCGGTGGCCACTGAGAGATTACCAGCAAGGCCAGAGAAGATGGGTTCAGTAATGGAACTGCAAAACTGATTAGGATTTGGCCAGAAATAYCATTAGAGCCGCTGGCATGAGGGGAAATCCAGACTGGGAAGAAATGACTTTGTTGTTTTGGTATTGATACAAAAGATCTTCCCTGAAGCCTGTAAGAGGTATGGCATTAGAAGGTGGTGAATGTGGAGGAAATGGGTGATATTGAGYATGTGGGATTGGGCTTGACTTCAACAAGATAAAAATTGCATTTGGATGTGTCTGTTTACAGGGTGGAGATATGAAGACCTAATCAGCTGGAAATTGCTGATATGATGATGAATTTCACAATATAAATTCTTTGCAAGATTAGTATCAAAATTAGGCATAGATGAGTACAGGATTATTGTGTTTTACAAAGTGCTTACAAGAGGTTACTTTTTAGTCGTGCATGCAATTCTGGTAACTCATGCTGAGGAAAGAGTGGTGCAGGAAAGAACAGCAGGTATGGTCAGAGAAAAGTGGGTTTATTTAATTTGTCTTTSCTGGCAAATGAAAATCAAGAAGCAATATGATTACATTCTATAAATACATCAGAGAGATAAATACCACAGAAAAAGAACAGTGATTTAAACAAAAGGATGATGCTGGCACAACAACAGAAAGCTATAAATTGGTCCATGAATAGACTCAKTCTGGAAATCAGAAGATTCTTATCTGTTACAGGAGATAGATCCTAGAACAGCTTTGCTACAGGAGCAGTGGGAGCAGAGAACCAAACACTCTTGAACTGAAGTTCAAAGCTTTACTCCAGGTGCACTGACACGCTATTTGCATGTAAGACTGCCAGGCTGGTGGCTGGCCCAGCAGCTTCTGCTGAGGTATATCATCAGAATATAACATATATTCACACATATATGTCACCTTCRCATAAATACACACACRTTCATGAGACTCCAAGGCACTTTASTGCATTGCATCAAAATCCAGAGAAATTGTATGAATCAATGAGCTGATTATTGGGATCATGACAAGGCAATTTCTGCTTGTGAAAAGCTAAAAATATTTATGCGCTTTAAATTCCTAGGCAGTGGCTACAAGCTGTGAATGCAGGAAATACCTTGGGCCTCTTGTTAGTCYTTAAACAACAACAACAAAAAAGGAAATGCTGATGGGAAATGTTGGGTTTCATGCTGCCTTTAAGCAATAAGAAAGGACAAATCTGTTTCTTTGAAACAAAGTAGGCCAAAAGCTTTTGAATTCTGTGTATTTCTATTATARCCAGGTACTGACACTTTAGGAAATGAATACCTAAATAGCAGAAGCTACAGGGGAAATTTTTAAAAAAAGCCCAAAGTCTATTTCATAGCATAATAGAATGGTTTGGGTTGGAATGGACCTTTAAAGATCACCTACTTCCAGCAGACCAGGCTGATCACAGCCCCTTCCCATCTGGCCTTGAACACTTGCAGGGATGGGGCATCTAGAACATCTCTTGGCAACCTGTTTCAGTAGTTTACCAGCTTCCTTGTAAAAAAAGTTCTTCCTTATATCTAATCTAAATCACCCTTATCTCAATTTGAAACCATTAACCCTTTTTCTACTGCTGCTGACCCAACTAAAAGGTTTGTGCCCATCATATAATCTCCCTTTAGTTACTGGAAGACTRCTATGAGGACTCTCCAGAGCTTTTTGTTCTCCAGGCTGAGGATCTACAGCTCTCTCAGCCTGTCTTCACAGGAGAGGTTTTCCAGCCCTCTGATCATCTTCATGCCCTCCTCTGGACTCACTCCAACAGGTCCACATCCTCCTTATGTTGAGTGCCCCAGGGATGGACACAGAACTCCAGGTGGGGTCTCACCAGAACAGAGTRGAGGGGCAGAATCCTCTGCCTCCACCTCCTGCCCACACCGCTGTGGATGCAGCCCAGGACCCAGTTTTCTTTCTGGGCTGCAAGTACATTTTGCCAGGTTGTGTTGAACTTCTCATCCATTGATTCCCCCAAGTCCTTCTCCACAGGGCTGCTCCCACATTCTTTGACCAGCCCGTATTTGTGCTTGTGCTTGCCATAAGCCACGTGCAAGACTTTGCATTTGGCCTTGTTGAAYTTCATGAGRTTTGGACAGACTCACCTCTYAAGCCTGTCAAGGTCCCTCTGGATGGTGTCCCTTCTCTCCAACATGTGGGCCACATGACGCAGCCTGGTGCCACTGTAAAACTTGTTGAGAGTGCACTCATTCTTCCTGTCCGTGTTTCTGACAGAGGTGTTGAAYATTTTTCCTGGTCTGAAGTTGAATGTCATTTTGGATCCAACTGGGTGCAGCCATTCCAAGCAATGCTTTCGTTGTTTGATCCTAATACTGTCATGCATACAGCAGCAATTTTAAGGATTATGTGACTCTGTTAAATTCACTTCCAACGTTATCCACTGCCAATGGAAATAACTAGCATGAAACAGCCCATAACCATCCTGCTGAACTCTCTTATTCTCCAGAACAGTGTGGTGGCATCCAAAGTCACTCTTCAGAGGGCTTCCTGGCCCACTGTAACTTCCACACTTTCCTAGGAATTGTCTGGGAGTGTGCTCATTGACCTGAGTCAAAACCATGCCAAGGACTCTGCTAACAATTTAACAGTATATATGACTGACTGACTTCCAGTACCCCAGGAATGCTCTCTGGAACTGGTTAATTTATGAGTGCACATATAATCAAGGAGTACTCTTGCCTCTTGCTCCTTTGATCCCCTAGTAAATCTGCCCCAGCAACAAGGACAATATGGAGGCCAAATCAGAAATTCAGTATTAAAAATTTTTCCCAACTATTGCTTAAAAGGTAAAATTTCTCTACAGTGCAGAAATAAGAACATCATCTGGATCCAGCATGTTGAGGATATGCATCATATTTGAAACTTCAAGGGGCCTCTTTACAGATGTCTGACCAAAAGRGGTCAAAGCCATTCAGAGCCTATAGCTCATGGATTAGGGCCTTTGACTGATGAGAATATCCACAGCACATGTTAGAGCTGAGGATGCTTGCCTGCTTTCTCTGGCTCATGCTAGTATTTGGGACGGGTCTAATTCCAGGAATATTTGGTTTGCATGTGTACTCATGGGCACCCAAGAAATAAAGTAATGAAATGGGATTGACAAGCCATTTTTATTTTCCATGAATGAAGGTAAAGAACAGCAACTAACAAACCAATTCCTGGTTTTGAACAAGTCACTGGAGACACAGGATTCTCACCTGTAAGTCTTTATCCTGCTGTGGATGCTCTTTACCCATTGTATCCTTCCTCTGCAGTGRGTACGAAGTCAGATGGAACACAAAAAATATTATTCTTTATCATTTCCACAATATTCAAACTTCTTTAGGCACCATCATAGCTGCTGCCTTTTGTTATGAGCACTGCATCAGTGGTTTTAGTTTGCTGTCACAAGGAAAGTGATCATCATTGTATTTCAAAGGCTTTAGYTAAAGGGCTGTGTTAAGAGCTCAAAGCAAAGATCCAGCTATGATGAGACAGTTTTTCCCTTGTCACACCCTAGATTTTTTCCTAAGGACTATCACTCAATGTTAATTTCTACTATGGCTTAAAGACTTCTTCTTTGCCTCTGCCAATGCTTTTGTGGAAATTCTATGTGTGRGAGCTTTGTGGGCTCAGTAGGTGTTTTGGTGTTTATTGGAGTGCTGGGGAGGTTAAGAGGTTCACTGCCCTAAGTGCTGACATTGCTGCCTTTCACACTTTAAAATAAGAAGCTAAGCCACATATCTTCTGAATTATAMACTGGAAACAGCAGAAAAATCAGTGAGTACTGAGCAGAGGCATGCAGTTCAAGCGGTTTCACCCTGTTTCATCACTGCRTCTCAGTCCAAGATCAAGGAAAACATGAAAAACCTTTAAATTGTCCTTAGAACTAATCCTAGATGAAGGTACAGGACAGTCAAGCACCTAGTGCGCTTGCCTGTGTCTCAAGATGTCTGTCTGCCTCTGGCTTGCTGATGATTGGGGCAAAAGCTTCCATATTTTCATTTTATTATCTGAAATGTACATATTATCACATGTAAAATAAAGATAACAGAGTTTTTGTACAACAATTCAGGATCTATGCATGCAAATGTCTCAAAKAATTAAAGAATATTACTTACTTTGTCATTAGATCTCTTTTGCCAATAGAGATAACTTCTGACTGAGTTTCTGAGATTAACTCACTTGATTGTTTCTTTACACTATTAGGAGCTATTTTCCCTATTTTAGAAGAAATGTCTCTTCAGAAGCAAAAAAGTAGATGTTTTGTTCTGCTTTAAAATACACTTCATGTTGAATAAAAATAACATTTATGCACAAAGGAAAAATGTCTCCTTCTCCTGCCTGATAAAAATATTACATGAGAGTCCTGTTACAATTGTTTGAGAATTTAGGGAAGTTAGTGATTATTTTTCTGTACTCTCTTCAACTAAAATGTTGTGTTCTATACAAGTAGTCCTTTTCCCATTGGTGTGAATCCCRAGAGTGCATTAAATAATACACTTCTAGTTGTAAAACAGATGGAAAAGTGTTTAAATAGGTGCCAGGTTTATTTATGGAAGCATGAAATTGAATTTAATAGGAGAATTTTGCCAGTATGAAATGTGAACTCTCAAAACAGGAAGTGGATTTTATTGCTTATTTATTTTATTACCGGATCAGCTGCCCAGAACTGTAGAATCCTTCCTCTCAGGAATTATTTACTTTCCAACTCTGAACCAGAACATCTTGACCATCAGTTGTTACATCTTCTGGCTGCCAGATTCTCAACTATAAACATATGTGGTGCTGTCTATCTCAGATGATCTTCTGCAGATTTATATAGAGAACATTTTAGCTTTAGATTTATTTCTTGATTTAAAACAGTATGAACTGAACTGACTAAGCCAAGGGAAAGAGAATTTTCTTTAGTTCTCGATTACCATTTAATTAATAATATTCTATTTTTAGAGGGTTTATGTCATGTATTCATTATGCATAAAAGAGCTAAAAAGCCAAATTAGGCAAATTATTTCTTCTCCTCCGCACGTCCAAACAATGACTAGTGAAAGAACAGGTGCTATTCAGCTTYCAAAAGGTGAGCAGCATTTGTGGAAATTGCACAGGGAAAAAGCGTCCCATGTTTTCAGGGTTCAGTCTAAGCCAGTATCCCTGGATGGAGTTAAGTAAGGCTGTTGACTGCTGAGGACTGTCAGTAAACCTGGCTGTTGTCACCTTTTCCTGTACATCTGGCCAGTTTGTAGATGTATTTGGGATGGTGAACAAGCCTCCAATTTCAATAAAGTTGTGATAACTTAGTGATCAAATTAAAAACAAAAAAAAACTATGGAAATGTATTTTTCAGGTTATTAGTCTGCATTAATGACTATGATTTTACACTTCCACAGAACTGGATGCTGCAGATGCCCGTATTTACTAGAAGACAGCTGCATCTTTGTGATTATTGCTGCAAGAGGGATAAATGCCTGCAACGGCACCTTCTGTTTAGAAGAATGTGAGGCTCAGCCAGTGTTCACTGTCTGAGCAAGACCTTGTCAGAGCAAAGCTCAGAGCTCTGCTGCCTGAGCTCCTGGCGCTGTGCTGGTGCTGCAGTGCCCTTGGGCAGTGCTGACAAACGCCCATGGCGTGCATGAGCAGAGTRCACTTGTGCTCAGCTCAGTGCTGGCTCTCACAGGCACTCACAAATTTCCATTTTATGCAACAACACTAAATGTTTTCGGCATGAGACTCGTGCATGTGCAGTTTTGCATTGGAAACTGAAAAAAGTGACAGCCTGGATCTTGCTGCTCTCAGTTTGCCAATTATGGATAAAGATTGAAGGCAATGTGGAACAATATTATGGTCACGATCCAAATCCCACGTAGGAAAGATGAGGTTAAAATATTCTTTGTTGCAGGCATTAAATCTCCTCAAAGTTCATGAGACTTTCTTATATTCACCTGTGTTGTACTGTTGTCTCTGATTATTAAATCACTTGTAACTGCATCACACCTTGTGGTGACTCTCCCCAGGACAAAGGCTTTTCTCCAAGACATTCAGAGTGCCTGGGATCCAAGTGCATGGATATTTTGAGGGCTGCTGACATGGCTTGGGGAAGCAGCTCCTTCAAAATAAAACATTTTAGTGAAATGTGTATTTTCATAAACAATTGGACCTAATCCTTTGTGCAAAGGAAAACAAAAGGAATCTGAACATGTAAAAGAAAACTCCCTATTTTAAGTTTCTGCTATAAGTGATAGTACAGAACTCACGAGTTTTGTGAGATTTGATATTGAGCATGTGAGCTGTTCATCAGCTTTATTAATATGTCACAAGCATAAATTCTGACAAATATCAGAGCCAATTAAACTTATTTTTGTACTTTTTATTTCTTGGAGAGAGATTGTTTGAGTTCAGAAGGGCATACAGTATCTAGCAGATCTGGTAATTCATTCAAATATGGGAGTAAAGCTCTTCTTTTAGTTCTGTCCAAAATTCCTCCAAGTTTTGTACAATGGGTTTGAAAGCTCTTATGTATTTGAAGAAAATCCTTTCAACTCYCTCTAGAGTCCTGCTTTATGTTTTGTATTGCTTTGAACTTATTACCTCTTTGCAATGTCTTGGAACATTAGTTTGGGAGCATTTAAAGCTAATGATTAAATGTGTAGTGAAACAACACTTTGATGTTGCCAGAAACAATTAATTTTCCCTATTTATATACAAAAGGTCATAAAAGACTGTGTTATGACAAACGAAATGATTCAGTGAATTCAAAGCAAGTTAACTGAATTCTGAAGGATTGTTACTACTTGGTGGAAAAAAGGTATCCATCAAGCCTTATCTTAAGTCAGAAAGCTGTGATTAACTTATGGGGTTTTGAATGCTTTTAAAATTAGAAAAGAAATTATGAATTTGTCAGCTACAGAAAACCAGCCTTTAATGGGTTCATTCAGAATGAAGCTTTCACCAAAAATAGCTTAGAGAGTGTAGATAAATGAAGTTTATGAGCTTACAGAAGTCACTGAGAGAGACCACATTTGCACATAAGCAGCCTGACTATTGTATGTTCTGTGCACAGATACCTGCTAAACTTTATAACAAATGGAAAAAGATACTATATATTTTTACTCCTACATTTCTATAGGCAGAGCATCTCACACTTCATTGAACCTATGTGCTGGAGACAACAGACAAGATTGGAATATAAATCACTCAGAGAGAGGGACTGGAAGTCAGATTCTGCACCTTCTAGAGCTCTATCTGAGTGGGCCCACTATGGTTTAGAAGAGAGGAGGGACCCCACACGTGCCCATGCACAGACACACATATATATGAGCRCACATGTATCTATGTATTCTAAAATTGGGGGCATGATTAAACATAAAGGAATCCTACACCTTCAGCCATTAAAAAAAAAAAAAGTGAATATGGAAAAAATGCAAAAGAAGGAAATTACCGTGGATCGAAGAGCATAAACAGTTTATGTTTAACATAATTAATTTCTCAGTTTCCACTGAACTATAGAAAGTTTCAATTTCAGGCTAAATCTTCATCTTATTTGTCAGTTTAAGAAATATGTTTGTTACACTAAGAGATACACAAATTCTAAACATGATACTGCATGGTAAAATTTCTAAACTGACAATACTGTGGGAACTAGCTATCAGGAAGAGAAAAAAACTGCTATGCATCTGCCCAAGAATCATCCCCAAACTTTCTGATAAACTGAAGGAAATAATTTGGCTTTCCTCCTCCTTTCCCTTCCCCGTGACCCTTTATCACCTTATAGTCTCTTCAGAATAAAGCAGTGAACTTCTGGTTTTTACAATGAGTTAAAACAGTTTTTTTTAAAAGAGCTTAGACTGTTCAACACATAGATTGTTTGCAGACCTCCAGAGCTTTTAGAGGTTTTATTTTTATTTTAGAAGTTACACAGTCCTAGCAAGAACCTTTTCTTTGAATGCCAGGATCCAAGTGAAGAAAAACCCTGAAGGTTTTTGGGTTCAGTTCAGTTGCATTTGAGACATACTTGGAAATGCAGCACCTCTGTATAGGGATGGCAGATGTGTAGTTCCCACAGAAAGTCATATCCTTCCCAAGAGAAGCTAGAAGCCAGGAAGACATGCCTGGTCATCCTAACTACCATCAGACACCTAGGTTTGGGTAAATAGGTTGTGCCTAAATTATGCAGGCAACCAAAACCCCAATATCCTCCTTAACCCTTGTGAGAGCATACGGAGTCTTTGAGTGATGAGGAAGAATTACCTGCAAAATTAGCACTAAAGAAAAAAAACCAGCTGCATAAATATCTAGAATGATGCCACAAAACACAATAACTTGTTTTCACATTTCAGTCCATACAATGGAATTTCTAGCTCATATAGCACCCATTCTGTGTATAAGTGATAAAGAAAGAACATGMCTTGAAATGATCTGAACAATCACAATGTAATGAACTGGTTCAAGTGAAGACAATAAATAGTTAATAAGAAATGCTGGGAGAAAAATCAGTCCTCTGCCCATAAATCTTGCTTCTAAAATACAGTTAGATATTAAACTCTATGTTGGATTTTTAACTGGAAATAATGTCCCTAGACCATCTTGTAGACATGAAAGAGCACCACATTTTCAGTTAATGGACTGACTAGGCTTTTGTGTAGAAGGTGTTGTCTGTTTTAMCAACTTCTGTCTCTTTGATCATAAAACAAAATATTAAATTTTTTCCTTATTCATAGAGAAATCTGAGTCACTAACTGTTAGATATGTTTGGTCTCCCAGAAGCTATTCCTTTTTTTTTCCCCTTTAGATGTCACTGCCAATAAGCAACAAATGGACTCTTTGGGGTTCTTACCTAAAATGAGGGTGAATCAGGCTCCAGTTTTACTCCATTGAATATTTGGTTATTTATTCAAAATGGAACAGCTTCAAAAATATTTTCCTTAAAAATGTTCAAACAAATCATCTTGACATTTCCAATATTTTTTTTTTTGGCTGAAACAATTGGTCAAATCTGGTACAAATTTGCAGATAGTTTCCATCAACACAAAAGTGCATTTTTGAGCAAACAAAGAATTCTTCCATAAAAATTGCCTGGCTCTAATCAGGGCTGAGGCAATTTTGCACATGCCAACCAGCAGAAAATTAGGTATTGGATAAGCAAGACTGGCGAGGATCTGGGTTCTACCTAAATCCCCTTGTGGCCTTAGTCCAAAGTGATTAGCCCCAGGTCAAACAGAAAGCCTGCAGTGAATCAAGCAAATTAAATCCAACCCTCCTGAGCTATGGATAACGTGCTGGTCCCAAGACCTCCCTTCTCGGAGGCTGGAAGGGAGGAGGTTATTAAATATAAACATGAAGTAACATCCTGCTGTATGGAGGCCCAAGGCATTGTGCTCTGGAGGAGAGGCAGGGGATTACATGTGCCTCACAGCTGGACCTGTTCCAAGGGAGCCCACAGAAACTGTCTCTGCCAATGCCAGGAGCTGTCCGTGTCCCTGAGCAGCATTCTGCAGCTTGGAAGGCCACTGAGGAGTGTCCTGTTAGACTGAAGGGCACTGAGYTGCAGCACAAAACACTGCTTTAATGTGAACTTGGAATTGAAGGGACTTATTTCCTTTAAAATATTGTAGAACAGAGTAATCCTCAGATTTATTTTGATTAGAAATCTGGATACCTTCTTGGCAGTGTTTATTAGATCGTAATGTAGCTCAGTTGGAAAGCCAGATATTTTGCTTCTCCTCCTTTGAATCACTGACCATTATTTTCTCTGTTAATGAATCTGGACAATTTTAACTGTCAGATTCAAATGTAACTCTCTGAATAAATTGATGGAATTGAGGCTGAAYCCACCTCTGTGTTCAAGCTAAGAATGAGCCTGAACAGAAGTCTCCAGAGTTTCCTAAAACTTCAGGGAGTTTATWAGTGGAAAACTGATTTTGAACCACTGAACCTCAAGTGACTGCATAGTTTTGGTTCCATACTAATGTCAAGTCAAAAGAAGATTAAACTCCCACTGCAGCWTAGATGCAACCCAAAGTGAACAAACTTACATCTGAGTATTTCAGGGACAGCTATCACTGTCCTGAGAGCTGATCGTTCACTTCATCTACCTCCTCCTCTCCACACACCTTTTTTCTCTGAAGCAGATTGGAGCACTAACAACTAAAAAATGTTTTTCACTTCTAAGTCTGGTCTTACATGAGTTGGTGCCTTAAGAAAAATAGAAACACACTTCTGTTGCAGGTAGAAATTTCCATTCCCATCAAAGCAGAAATTAATGCATATTTTATTGCTCAATACTGTAAGCTTTTGAAAAGTATTGTCCCTATGTTCATCCATTTGTTAGATCTGCATACATATTCCCATCTGTCATTGTAGGAAATGGTCCCTACACTTTGCAATACTCCATGTGAGTATATAGGAYGTCTTGGTGGTCTTTGGCCTTTCAGCCACAGATTCTGAGGGATCAGTGACAGAGGGCCATTCAACATTCAGACCACAATCCTAAAACAGATGTACTTGTTGATAATCTCACTGTCTGTGCTAAAATGATAAATCCACATGGAAAAACACCTTGTGGATGATTCTGGTAGAAACCTGGTTTACAAGGAGCTGAATTTGGGATTCTTGCAGACAGTGAGCAACCAGACCTGCAAGACAACATACTGGTCATGGTAGTCATAGACACCTGTGARAAAGCACACCAGGGCTTAATGAAGATAACAGAGGTGGAAACAGCTTTTGAAATTTGGCTAGTGTTATGTTCAGGAAGCAGAATGAAGATTCATAACCAACAGTCCCACAGCAAACAAAACTASTTCAAGTGCAGTGGAACAGATAATTGTTCAAATTGTTCAACCCGGCTAGTACCAGATTTCTTTATTCTTTCTCCCCTCTCACTGTTAGAAGGTGGAAATTCTGCTGAATCTGAGCTCAGCTGTTGACATTTTCCACCACAGAAATCARCCCCACCGTGTCCTGATACAAGAAATAATTCTGCATACATTAACAATATGAGGAATATACTAATCTAGGAATAAAGCTTTTGAAAAGGATGTAGTTAATTTTCTAATTAAAGGAAAACCTAGGTCCATCAAGATATTATATTAGGGTAAAACCTGAACAGATCTTCCTAATGGCAAATTAACTGATCTACATACAATAGCAGTTAATAAAAAAAGTGACAGCTTCAGGTCCCTGAATTGAAAATTAATGAAGAAGGAGACAGACATCTCCAGGTCCTCAGGGAAGGCAGAAAAGATCCACAGTTCAGAATTTCATACAAAATTTTTACTGGCTTGGTCATGACTTGCCTGAGTGTGCTGGTTTTGGCTGTGGTAGAGTTAATTTTCTTCACAGTGGCTGSTACAGGGTTGTGTTGTGGGACACAGGGTTGATAACACAGATTTTTTTTTTTTTTTTCACTATTGCTGAGCAGGGCTTACACAGACCCTAGGCCTTTTCTGTTTTTCATGCTGCCATGTTGGGGGCACAYGGAGGGTGGGAGGAGACACAGCTGGGACAGGTGCCCCAAACTGACCAAAGGGATAATCCAGACCATGGGACATCATGCTCAGTATATAAAGTGGAGGCAAAGAGGAGGAGGAAGAGGGGACATTTGGAATGATGGATTTTGTCTTCCCAAGTCACCATTATGTGTGATGGGGCCCTGCTGTCCTGGAGATGGCTGAACACCTTCCTGAACTTGGAAAGCACTGAATAAGTTCCTTGGTTTTCTTTGCTTGGGTAGGTGGCTTTTGCTTTTCCTATTAAACTATCTTTATCTCAACCAAAGAGCTAAACCACGACAGTGAGAAAATCTGCAACCAGAGGGATCATGGTTTCACCATCAAATTAAACTGAAACTAGTAAAGTCCTGTTTTGTAATTGTTWCCCTTAATTAGTTGATTTCTGAATGCTATTGCAAAAATTGTTTCAGAGAGGCAGTTTTCTTAGGCATCAGAGCATGGTTTCTTGCTAACATCACAACACAGCTTTCCTGCGTTGTTCCAGCACTGCCTGTGGCAAGCATGGTGACAGGATTTTCAGGAATAGCTGAGGACAGCTTCAAAGTGTCACTCTTTATCTTGTACTTTGCACTTTACTTTTCCAATTAGAATATTAATTTTCTAGCATTCTGAGTAGATTAAGAAATTAAATTATAATTTTTACTGGCTACAATGACACATAATTTCTGTCGCATTTACAACAACAGTTAATGTGTTGGCATGGTTACCCTTTTGCCACATTGCTAACTATAAACAGTTTTTGCAAACTAACCAAGTAATCTAGTTGAAGAAAAATATCCTTCTTCTCCCCTTAGTTCCCCTATCCTCTTCAAACCCATGCACTTTTCACACAACATCCTTCTGAGACAGTTTTACATTTTGAAATGCSTGAAGCAAACGTAATTCATATCAAGCAAATTTCTTAGTCCCTGAATTTTTCCTGCACAACTCAATAGATCAACACCACAAAACAGTGTTGGATTGAAATCCAAGTGCCTTTCTGCTTGGAGAGCAGCACTGACACTTTGGATAGAAATTTGTTTGAAATTAAGACACTTAGATTTAGAGATAGGATTAAGTTAACTTAATATATTTAGTATACATTTTGTTATATAGGTTATGGAAGGCATATGTGTAAAACATACGTCTTTATCTTACTATAGATATATATTACTCTGGTTTGAATACTTTTAGGAAGACRTTYTTTACTGAGAGGGTGGTGAGGCACTGAAACAGGTTACTGAGAGCATTTGGGAATGCCCCAATGCTGGCAGTGTTCAAGGCCAGGTTGGATGGGGCTTTGAGCAACCTGTCCAAGGCAGAGGCGTTGGAACCAGGTGATCTAAGCCAAAGCACTCCATGGTTTTATGATTCTACTCTACAGTGTTGTAACTATTCTCTAGTAGAGCCTTTAATATTTTCCCTTGGCCATGGTGGGCTGGAAATGAGAACATCCAGGTCACACAYCCCACCAGGACCTGGCAATATCTGTGTATGAAGAGGCTGGCAGCTTGACTTTTGAAAAGAGGAATCAGCTATTTAAGCAACTTCTAAAATCAGTTCTGATTCCTGCTGTGAACTGAGAAGCCCTATCATTCCTCAAAGGAGAGCAAGAGGAAGCTCCAGCTGAAGATCAGCCTTCAAGGGGAAATGGTATGACTCCTGCTCTGAGCACTGCAAGAGGCAAGCATTTCTGAAGAGAAAGGTAAGGGAGGAAACAGTGAAAAGGAGCAATCTCTCTTGTGGCAAGACTTGTTTAAAGGCAGGATAAGATGAAATGACACCAGCTAGATCCATGGCAAGTCTCTGTTTTGAGCTGAAAGGTAGATTTTMTATGGGCTGTCTCAAGCAACAGGTTGTGTGTTGGGGTATCTGCAATGCCTTGGCAATCAGAAACTGCTCTGTCTACCCTTGGAGCAACTGCATTCAGGGTGTTGGAAGTGTTGCACTAATAGAAAGCTGGAATCACAGCAAAGCTCCTACTGGTGCTCAGGTTTGTACATGCACTGTGCTGTGGGTGAAATTCCTAACAAAAATTCTCAACAAAAATTCTCTATTGCCAGGAGTGGCAGATGGGATCTTAAATGCTTGCAGGTCTTCTTGACATCTGTGTCTGGATAATTGGAAGCCTGGTAGGATGATTTTTTAGCTTCCAAAAGAAACCTACAGGTTTTCTGAAAAAGATCTCGATAGCATTGRCTGCAGTGGGGGAAGATCCTTAGTACTGCTCACAGGCCTCTGGGTGCAGCAGCTCCAAAGGAGCCGCCTCTGAGTGAGACCCAGAGGTCTCAGGTACTCTGCAGCCCTCATCCCCTGGCACTCCAAACCCACCCACTACCACTGAGAAATTGCATTTGTCTCAAGGACAAGGTGAAATCACATGTCTGTAGTCACACAGGAAATAAATGGCAGAACTCAAAATGTCATCCTCCTTCCCAGCTCCTCAGTAGTAAAGTACAAGATTTACCACTTTCTGAGGGTGCTTTATGATGATATTTGCAGTTATTTGTGGTTTGTTGTCTACCTGGAAAGAAATTAGACTTTACTATTTATAATAAATAATTTAGTCAGTAATTGTTTCTAATATTTTGCCCAGTTCTAAATATAATAATTTTAATAGGTACTGATTCTTTGTAATTAAGGAAMGCTCCCTCATTATACTGTTGTTTTAAATAAAGGCTCAGCAAAYGTGGATGCAACCCACCATCTGACAAAGACCAACAGCCTGATTAGGCAGCAATGTTAAATTTAAAGCCAGGCAKGGATGTTTGACTTTATATGGGTTTTAGATGCATCTGCATCTCTGGAGAGAAGGGCAAGAGGCCTGGGACTGAGAGCAGTAAATCTTTAATTAAAGAACTGCTAACCATGCCTACTACATTTATAAATAACRAAACATTTATCAGAGCTTTTATCTTTTCTTGCAATCATCAGGCTGTACKAGATGTCGACAAAGTCAATGATTTATGCCTCAGATTTTTTTTCATTACCAAATACCAAAGATGTTATTATCAGTGAAATCTTCTGCAACCTAAATCTTGGGGCTTTTGTTGCTCTGCCTAAGGAATATTGTGAGCCTTTCTCACAAGTCATTTTGGATTATGTTGGCCCAAGAGAAAAGATTAAGGCTGCATAATGAAGTTGCATCCAAATGGAAATGTTGAGTGGTTTCCCTTAAAAGGATCAGTGGTTTAAAAAAAAGATAAAAAGGAAAAAACAAGGAATGTTTTAACTAATTTTTAAAATTAAGATACCAGCTGTCAAATACTAGATTTTTTCATTATAATATAATTAAATATCTGCAAACATTTTTTTTCATTTCATGGCTGGTGGAAGATTCTGACATACATACATACATACATACATACATACATACATATATATGTACACATACATGTATGTTAGATATAAAGCCACATACACATCCTAAAATGTTTGTCATCACATTTTGTGGGCTGCATAGATACACAATTTCAATATTCACTTTATTATTATGTGGTGCACTTAATGTTCATCATTACAGTGAGTTTGCCAGTAGTTTGAATACTGAATACTTATGAAGAGAAATTATGGAATAGTAAATTGGCTGTTTTTCTGTGTGCAACTTTTTCCCCTTTATCAAAACAAAGTTCWGAGAGGACATTTGCTATTCTGCACTTGTACTCTCTTGCCTTGACTATCCAGTCAAGAGCCAGYTCTTGGGCTCATTGAGGAAGTTTCAATGTTTTTAATGTAACCACAATGTGCAGTTGGCCAGATCCTTCAGGGAATGAGAGGGCAGGTAGTATCTGACATGTTTTCCAGATACTTCAACAAGTTTGAAGTTCTTCAGACCCAAGAGCATCCAGTCTGTAATTTAATCACCAATATGTCCTCAGCTGTTGGTGAAAACAAAAATCTGTTGTAAATTAAAGTACTTTTTCCAATAGCTTTACGTGACTTTGCWGCTATTCAGACTGTCTCTGATGTGAGTGCTCATGTTGAGCTTTAGAGTATACTTTTGTGTATGTTTGTAACTGATTGTTTCATTTGACTTTCATTATATCTGACAGGGAAATAAATGGCTGTTTTATCAAAGCCTGTGAATTCAGCATTTTTTCCCAATTTTAAAACAGGCAATAACAAACCAGCTGAGATGTCAAACTAAACTTGCTTTACCCTGATACTTTTTTTTCTTTGAGAGGGTGGAGTGAGGTGAAGAGAACATGAGCTAGAGTTGAWTTTTCTATTTTACACTATGTTAAACTCTCAGTAACCCCTAAGAAAGAAAAATGTGTATTTTCAATTGTACATTCAGAAGTGACTGTCTTGGATATACATGAAAAATACAAATGAGCTGCAGAGAAAGCAATATATATCTGGCCTTTCTTATTGTAGCTTTGAGTATCTTAGAAAAAGACAAATTAGTAAGAGTAATGAACAATGGGAATGTGGAAAGAGAATTTTCTTGCTATGCTTTCTAATAATTTCTAACTTTTTGTGTGTTTTTATTTCTTCTTTTCCTTTTTGTGCCTTTCATATAGAACTGTTGTTTTAAGCCCTGATGGCAACTAAGCACCACACAGCAGCTTCCTCGCTTCCACCCCACCCCAGTTGGATGAAGAATTAAAAACAAAATTTGTGGCTCAAGATAAGAGCAGTTTAATAATTGCAAACAAAGTAAAATATAACAACAGCAACAACAGGTATTTTAAGGAAAAGATTGATTTTTTAATACAGTATGCTATGCTTTTTTGAGTGAATGACCAATATAAAAATGAAATCAAATTGATGTGATTTGMATTATTGTTTGGAAATAATATTGTCACAGACATACACCCTGTCTTAATCGAAGCACTATGTAGAACAAAAAGAGTTCACTGATCCTTGGAAAAATGTCTATCACTGTTGGACAACAAGCAAAATAAACACTCTTGAGATGAAGGATAAGATGTATCAGGGACAAGGAATATCTCTATACACTGCTTTCCTATTTAACACTGACATTACTTGTCAGTGGAGGACAGATTCATGGAGAAATCTGAAGGATTATCAGGAGATTTTAACTGAGATAGTGCACACATTATGAGATGAGAAAAGTCATGAATATGTTTGTGGGAATGAAGGCTGACCTCTCAGTAGCACTGCAAAAATTGCAGGCATGAGAAAATCTTTTAAATGGTTTCTGCTAAAAATTAAAGAGATGTAGAGCCCTTGAGAGAATAAATAGCACAATAAGAATCAAACCAAGGGCGCTTCCTTCAACCAATATATTTGTGTGTATCAGTCCTGGCTTTTCGGCCTCAGATCCTAACTAAAAAATGGTTGAATAGTGTTTCTCTGCTAYATGGAAGAGCTGGCAGAATAAGTGAGCACTAACACATCACTGAGATGCCAGCACCAGTTCATGCTGACTTTACCAAATTAGGGGCATGGTGCCTGGTCATCATTCACCCATATGATTACATTTCAGAACCATTTTGTTGCAAGTCAACTAAACATTTTCCAGAACAATTCCTGGACATTGTGTGGGAGTTAAACCTAGCCCAGACAGAGTCCTGCATAAGCAGTTTGGATGCAGCCACTCTCTTTGGACAGCATGCTTAAGAGTTTGGCTGTGGAAGGATGGTGCCAGCTGGCCTCAGGGCTGGAGARCATTGACCTGGCAGAGGAAAGAGCTCTGCTCTGGTTTAGTACCTGCATGCAGCACTAGGGGGCCATGATCACCACCTCCTAACTTACCCTGGCACACTGAGCATTTGGGGGAAACACTGAGCTCAGTTTAAGACAAAATAAAAACCAAACCTGCTCAGGCAGAAAAATCAAGATCATCTGGCTCCTTATGGTACACATTTGCATACCACCAAAATGCAGGTTAGAAGGACCACATACATGAGTCACCTTAGCAAARGAGCCCTGAGCCCTGAATACAACCCAATGCAGCATTAAGCTGTCTGCTCAGTCTTCCACATTTTCTGTGATTACTCTACAGAATTATCTGTACTATTGTTCCGTACTGGGTTTTATTGCTCCCTCTCCTTTATAGAATGAAGTATCAAGGACYGCACTATTAACACAAATAATAGGTGTCAAGCCTGAGGAGTAAGGAGGACTGACACATAACACAGAAATACTCTGTATCTTCATTTCTATACTACACTGCTTTTTGGACATAACTGCCTCTCAGATTGTTGTGTAACATAATGCACACAATACCTGCGGGGCTAAGGAAACAGCGTCCCTGAAAGACCATTACTTTGCCAGACAGGTACCCTTGGGGTTGTCTCCCCTTGGTCTTYCTCTCCCCCACTCTCTCTTTAGATCCAGAACAGTCCTTCTGGGCATCTTAATGTTCTGGATCAACAYGAATGTTATCTTATTCCAAACTGGCTCATTTATAGGCGAAGTGCTAATTGGGTTGACTTACTGGAGAATTACAAACTTGAGTTTCCAGAGAATAAAGGCTATGGGTATGACTTAAGCAGGTGACCTTGAGAAGAGCATGATGACATTATCACCTATATTGATGCAAACTAGGTTCAGAATATTTGGGATTTGTCCACTCTTTTTCATCCTTTGTCTCTCATGTCCCTAGGAAGAGGCCTGCAAGTACTTCTCTGGAATACTTCAAGTCCAGCTCATTCAATGGGCTAGCTCAAAGACAGAATAGATGCCAAGCAACAGGAGCATGTCTAGGCAAGCATGTGCCTGAGCAAAAGGTTTGGCAAAACTCCCTATACTTGCTTTTCTTTTGGACATACATTTTAGAGAATGGTRTGTTTATTGTTTGGGGTTTTTTTATTCATGTCAGTTGTGTGAACCAYCCAGACAGACAGACATAAATCCTAAATTAGAGTCAACTCTAACTGTTGATCAGGCTGTAAAATCTGTGCTGGAGGTCTCAGTTCAATGGGCTTCTGTGATGGCCAGTGAGGGACAGGATTTGTAATGGAAGAATTCCTGAGGTCAAATTCCTGGGGTAGCCACCACCTCRGTCCCTGTTGTATCCCTAAATTGAACTTCTGTTTAGTGCTGCTGGTGGATTCTGAAGTACCACTGTGAATCCAGGTCTTCCAAAGCTGTCCACTGGATTCTATCTCTTGCCCAGAGGCTAGAGTAGCCAGGGAAGAACAGTATTTGTCTTGGACAATAGCAACAGCTTTCACGGTTGCTGGGGCAACATGCTGTCACTTAACATCCCATAGTTTTGCCTCTGATTGAATGATCTAAGAATAGCTTTTAGTTGCAAAAYCTCTTCCTCCACAACTTCTACTGCACACAGGCCTGAGGAGGATTCTCTGCCTCTCCTGACAGCTTGAGTCACATCCTTGGATGCAGGTTCTTATTTCAGGCCAGGCCTTTGAGCTTCCTTCAAGGCAGCAAGTCTTTATAACCTTGGCTCATGAAAGGAATCTACAGGATAAATCCATGTATATGTGTTTCTTGAGAGCRGATTCCTGAAGAAGCAGAGCGGTGCAGCATCTGGACCAGGCAGAGAGTTTGTTCAGCAGATCCAGCAGACTGCACCAGCTGCCTGGGTGTCCACAAGCTGCCAGATTACAAGAGACCAGTCCAGAAACCTGGCACTGAAAGATCTAGCCCCTTTTTGTATTTATTGTATTCCCTCAGCTGTTTTTCCCCCCTATGTTGGTCAATAACTACACAAGTTACTCTATGTACAAATGTGTGACCTGAGCTTATGAGTCTCGTGTAAGGACGAGGGCAAAAAAGAGAACTGTTAGCTGGGACATTCGAGAGCAGAGTACTCATGTGCTTCACTGGAACTGTTTCAAAAGTGTGTAGAAATGAAAGCCAGACACCTTAGGAAGCAGAAGTTTAGGTTAAACCTCTCTCTGCACGAATTTTAAATAAATATTTGTCAGCTGGCACTCCTCCTTCTGAACATCTTTCATTTTGAATAAATGCTGAGGAAGAGGAGGAGACAGGCAGAAAAACAGGGGCTGACTGGTAGAAAACACACTTATCAAGGGTGTGGGAAACCAAGGCTGGAAGGCTCATAGATCTAACTGAGTTAAAAAGATGTGAACAGCATTGGCAAGAGCAGCTGAACACTTAAAACCAGACCTCAGTGGGTTATGAGGGCCAGAAGACAGACTGGCAGCTGGGCAGTGTTTGAAAGAGGGTAAATCTTCAGACACCAGTACTGCATGCATTTCACAGATGAATTAGAAAAGGTCTGTGGGATGCTGTAGCAGTAAGAAGAGTGTGAGCTGAAGGCATGAAAGTCTCTGTGAGAAATTTTCTTCACTTTAGCTGTTATTTTTATTGCATGTCTTGAATGAAGAGAATTGGGTGAAGAGTATGCTGGAAATGGAATGAGCACTGAGCATGGGGAACAGCTGGAGTATTTCTGACATACACTTCTTTTACTTGCCACCCTATTTATGGGGCTGTAGGAATGTGGAGGGGAAAAAAGTTTACARCTTTAATATTTCTTGTGAGCAAAATCCATACAGGATCCATATTGGAATGTGAGTGCAGAGAACAAAAGGATGTGTCTCTGTGCCAGTGTGTGATTAACTTGAGTGCAAAGTTTGTCTATACTATGATTTAAAGTTGCTGGACTCTTTTCCTTAAGTGTTCTTACATACAGATGTTCATAAAGCCTGTCCACCCCAAACATTAAATAMAACTTTTAGAGGAAAAATAACTTTGCCTTTATTCAAATGGATTGGGGTTTTGTTTTTAAAAAGTAAATATTTATTTAATTTTGTTATTTAGTCTTATAGCCAAAATCAACAGACTTTCTGTTACAAATAGTATTCCAGGTACAAGTAGTTTTTCTTCTGGCATATAACCAAATACTTGGCAGAATGAAGACTTGTCCTGCCATGTTTAGTTGAGCAATGCAGGTAGAAGCATTTCCTTGATGTCAGTGGAAATGAGGGGAGCAGAAAAACATAGAGATTTTTGATTACGGACTTCTGTGGGATAATATGCAAACCATCTTCAAGTCCATGCTGCCTCTCAAGGATATTTACAGCTTGGTTCATGCTGAGACCATATGCCTGAGTTTCATCAGAGAGGAGGTTTGCACTTGGGTTAGAGACAGGAGAAAGGTGGCATTGCTCTTAGCTGAGCACGCAGGTGGGGGAAAACCCAGATTTGGCTCAATATCTCACCTTTCTCCCTGTGTCTGATGTGGGATCACCATATAGGAGGAAACCTGGTGCATTGTGAGTGTATCTCATGAGGCACAGGGCTTGGGGGATACAAGCTCTACCCCAGAGCACTGAAGATATGAAGACCTCACGGTTAAACAAGGCCTGTTGTGATGTGCAYGGGAGCTATGAGAGATTTGGGTGAGGAATGTCTAAATGAAAGATTGAGCTGGCAGCATAATAACAATTAGTGTAGTTTCTTGAAAGAGAGTCCCTCACCAACTTTGCACTRTGGGTCTTCAAGGGACAGGTATGCACCTCCTAATCAAGCTCACCAGAGASAGCAAAATGAGTAAATACAGAAATTCTACCTTCATGAGAAAATTGCATATTTGAGTCCTCATCATTGCCATCATAAGGGGGTGCTGATCTAAGGAAGTGCAGTGACAAAAACTTAGGCTTGCCATAAGAATTTGGTTGTATTAAATAGTCAGCTCCTGCTTTGATGTGATAACTAGCTATAGAAACAATTYAAATTACTTCTATAAGGAAAGTTTGTGATCAGCTACAAAAATGAATTCAGACTGTTAGAGATGTTTTTTCATTCACTGTTCTTGAGTATTTATATATTAAGATCTATGAAAAACTAGAATSTGTCCAGAAGCCACACTTCATTTGTTCAAGAGAGAAATTTCGTTTAGGGATGAAATTGGTATAATTCTGAAGCACTGAAGCCAATAGTAATTTTGCAGATGATTTGTATGGGAACATGACAAGGTTTTTCCCAAAGACATAGTGTACAATTTTGTGGTAGAATAATCATGGAAAAGMCAAATCAAAAAGTTAAAATAGTACTCTCCTTAAGCCAAGCAATTAACCTATAACTTTTTGAACAAATCATCGGTCAGATTGCAGAGATAATTTTTAAGAGCTAATAATTTAGGAAAGATTCTATAATTTGATTGGATAACATCAATCTTTAAACACCAAATGTTTGATTGAAATTATTTACAGACAATTTTTTTTCCTAGCTCTATAACTGATACATCACCACACAATATAAATAATGATATTTAATGTAAATGTACAATCATWATATTTATTGGATAACATACTTCCAATACCAGCACGGTATTTTAGAATACAAGTAATAGGATTTGATAAAATAATAGTACAGCAGTTGTGAGGTTTTTGTATAGTTAGAAGTACTTTTATTCTTTAATGCAATTAATTTTACTCTTTATTTGCTCTTGGGATAAAATATTTACAGTCAGAATTGAAGATTAATGTAGGATAATAATACAAAATGGGGGTACAATATGGTATCAGTTTGTGTAATGGCATGTTACATGCAGCTGTTTTGAATTATATTACCTTTTTATTGATGTGTCCAGAATTTTTTTTACAGCTTAAGCATATGGGGGCTTTTAAACCTACCAAGTATAGCAAATTGCAGATGAATTGGTCCATGAGGATGGTTTAAAAAAAAAAGTCTCTTAAGGTATATTGTTGAAATTACAACATGAAAAAAGCAGAGGTACTGGAGGAAACTTTGACCTGCTGGAATTCCGTTTAAACTACTGTAACAGTAGTCATACTGCACAGTCAGTCTATTGCAGCATATGCTCTTGATGAGACTTTTACTTAGACTACTTAGACAATGCTAAGAAATAAGTGCATTAATAGCTATTTAATGTTTCAAACRATAATTCCAGCCTTGTCTCCCATGCTAAAAATAATGAATTTTTAACTTGGATTAACTAAAATATACATACAGCTCTGCAGTAAAAGTGGGTATTAAAGACAGGGTACTGACTGAGAGGTAAATACAAATGGTCTGGTAACCTTTTCCATAACATTTAGTAGTAAATCAGATGTGTCTTACCTTGATTGTGTCAAAATGGTGGGTTGCCATTAGTTGCATTGAGATGTGGCTGTACTCTTGCACTAATAAAAGCAAACCCTTGCATAAGGTATTCTGACTTGCCTTCCAAATTGGAAGCCTGCCCACTAAAATGCTGTAGTTATAGTTATAGAACCATATAATTTACCTTAATTGGTTTTCCTTTCTGGATTTTACTGGCAGCTGCTGTTTTCCTGAAGTTTCATTTTCTATAGAAATTATGGTGTTCTATAAYGTACTATATAAATAAGATGTACAGTATCAGTAGAAGAAATGCAAAGTTCCAGACATTTATTTTCAGCTCAAGTCAAAACTGATTTGTAGAGGGTCACAGATAATCCTTTACTTTACTACCAGTCCCGCTTCAGGAAGTATTGTAGGTGCCTTGATATTTACGTCATCACTATATTGGTTATTGATACTACAAGATTAGGAATTTCTGAGGGTTCCCTTCCTTTATGCACAAGGGTAATACATTTAGAACATGAATAAAGGTGACACCTAAATTAATAAGACATGAAGCAATTTAATTTCACATTTTTRCATTTTAAAGATAAATATATGCCTCTTATTATAGGTGCAGAAGTCTACATTTCGCAGGTCATTTCTACATTTTTAAAAAYAAAGAATAATGCAATATTTTTTTCTCAATCAGTTTGCATTACTCTGATGCTACAAGCTTCAGTAAAAACTGTTTTGAACTTCTCTGAGATGTTGCACAGCCAAGTGATGCATGATCTAAAACAGGCCAACACATACAGGGCCATGCTCTTGTTACCAGGGATATGCTAAGCCCTGCTTACATGGTTGATTGCATGACTATCACATTCCATTTGGAAGTCTCCAATTGCTGCCTGATTTCCAAATAGACAATAGAAGAATGAAAGAGACAAAAGTTCTGTCTGAAAGTTTTAATAGAAAGCAAGGTAAAAATGACCTGCAGTCAGAGAATGAGCATCAATATGAAGTTTGCTTTAGCTCTGAACAAATAATTCCTATCTGAAAATACAGGTAGTGATCTATAGCACTGGAGAAAATATAGAACCATCCTCACTCGATTTGGTGTGTACAATTTTTAATGTACAGATATTGAATGTTTCTGTCCTGATGATCTTGATGGTCCAAAAACTCTTGCATAAGACAAATTGGGAAAATGGTCTGTGACAGTTATTCCATTTCAACTTCAGGGAAAATCAATCACTGGGAAGGACAGGAAAACCAGAAGCACAAGGATTTATCATGGCAGAACATAAGTCACGAAGGTATGATTCTTGTTATTCTATAAGTTTCTTGCAAAATCAAGAATCAGAAGTTGTTTCAAAGAGAATATGTTTTGGGAAGTATCTCTATACATCTTTGGTTTTGAACAGYAGGAGTGTGATTTATATTTATTGTTCTGTGACTCCACTTCTGTGCTGCAGCAATACCATTATTTTAAGTCAGTGAAAAACTACAGTGACCAAAGGGCAGAACAAATCTGATGATTGCATGAAGCTAAACAGACTAAATCTCTGAGACATCCATTCTCTTCACCCGCTGAGATAGGCACTGTGTCAAAAGACAGTTGATGGACATCCTTAGATACTTGAAATATTTGCTGCTTTCTCTAAGCTCAACTTCTACCTAAATTATATCTGTGGATGGAGATGTAGCCATGTCTGGATATTTTCATATATCTCATAATACAGGAAGTGTCTGATATAGATAGGGTGAAATTCACTTTAAAAGCTCTTTTCTCACTTTGTGGATTATAGGAAAGGACTTAGATTTCTAATCTAGAATAGATGAGAATAAATGTTTTTAGATATTTAAAGACATGTAAGAAAAAGCTGTTTCTGTTTTAGTCKAGGTTCCCCCCCTGAGAATAGAAAACAGAATACAATTATAGGACAATGTAAAATTGGCAGTATAATCTGTCCAGGCTTTTGTTAATCTAGGCTATCCCATTATGYCCACTATGTAACCTTACTGAGAATTATATTATTATCAGATTTATCAAGAAGATACCTTTAAAAAAAAATTGCATTTTACTTAGTGTGCAAGTAGATCTTTCTTTGGAATGGAATGAATGCTTTAAAGGAAAAATCTTATTTCTATGTTTATTAGCCATCGCCTACTGTATCTTCTGAGTGCTAAAATTCTGACCAAAGCAGGGCACACAGAACCTTTCTCAATAAAGCTCCTTGGGTTGTTAATTTTAGTATCACATGGCCATACTCACCGTAGGTAGAGTATCTCAAGGATATCTGTGCCCCTCCTAGTTATACATGCAAGGGAAGAATGACCTGGAAGGCAATGTGGACAGCTAAATTTATGAAGACCACTATCTGACTGTAAAACATCTGTCTGAGGACCCCGCCAAAAACCCGCTGTTGGCTGGCTGGCTGGCAATTACACACAAACATGCTGTACCTGGATGTCAAATACAAACCAGCTGCAAGATCCCTGTGCTGATTCATCTGCCGAGCACACCACCAGCCATTCACTTGACTTATGATGAGATAGAGTTGAGCTGCGTGATGGAGGAACACGAACAGTAAATCGGCTGCCAGTCAGCTATGCCTTTAACTGCATGAATCTCTTTGGATAACACAACCACCTGTGATGCTATTGAGCTATGACCTACCCACAGGACCTTCAAAAGGGTGAAGGAAATAAACTACTGAAATAGGGAGCTATCTTTCACACAGTTAACTGATCAGAAATTAGCCTTTCAAAGGGTCAAAAAAAGCATGTGTTTGCAGCAATATTTACAGACATCTGCACCATTTTAGTGATAATCATTGCATCTGTTTGTGTTGGCAAATCCAGAGACGTCTTGGTCTGAGCTCTTCTGGATGGCAGTGTAAATCCTGCTGGGCTCTTCACCTCCATGGGATTAGAGGATCACAAATCACAGGTGAGAGCAGAGGTCAAAGCCACAGTATTTCAGAGGTCTTAAACTGAGAACCTCAAAATCTCTGCTCCTGAACCATGTTCAAGTTATTCCATGGTAAAAGTTTGAGAAAATGCTTTTTCCACCTTTCTTGTGCTCAAATATTAATCCATTTCTAACTAGAACCTATGAATTAGGTAACCACATTCCACCAGAACTCAATACAGTAACCCTCAGCTCAAAAGAGCTGTCAGTGACTCCAGGCAAGGGTGAGAATGGAAACCATTAAACACGCCTTTTATTGCTAAAAGTTGTGGAATAAATATGCAATATAATTATGTCTGCTCTAAAGGAAGCCATCTGTCCAGTTTCTCTTGTACTAAGCCACACTGATGGTGCTCAGAAACCAGTCTCTATTGTATTTACATATCATGGGAACCTTGTTATCTTCAAAGGATTTGGGTTTATGCCCTGAAGGTTCTGATCTATAGAATCTTYGCTATTTTCTTTGGGACACAACTCTTCTAAACAGAAAATGTTATCAGGAAGTTATTTTCCTTTCACTCATCTTCCTCCTAAATTTTACATTTTTTTTTAAAACTAGCCTGTTTTTGGGTTTTTTTTTTTTTTTGGTTTGGTTGGGTTTCAGGTTTTTATTACTCTGCTAAATAACTCCTATTTCATTAACTATGCTCATCCTTGGAATGGACTCTTCAGCCACTGCTTCCCTTAGCTATATATGTTAGAATTCTTAATATTTAAAAGGTTAACTTTTCTTTCCCAYCCTCTCCTTAATTTTCACATTGTGTCTCTTTATACCACCAGGCTAAAGGCAGGGCTGAAACAAGAATTGTTGAAATACCATGAGTATTTACGATGTCTGGAACTTTCTGAAATACTGTGAGAAAGCTCATTTTTGTGAGACTTCCAGCTCAGTCTTAAGATTCAGATAAGATCAGGATAACAATCCAAACTTTTTAGTGATATTTATCCACATCTTCTGAGATTTCTTCATCCCTATTAAAAAGAAATATATATTACATAGTATATGCATCACTCTGATGCATTTTGTCCTCCCAAACTTTTTCATCCTATATCCCATTCAGTTGAGTTCAATGTCCTTTAGCATCATTAATAAATTGAAACAGATTTAGCCTGTTGTTCTTGATTCCAAGATAACAAAACACACAAAAAATTGTGAGACCATATTCAGACTCAGAAGACATCCACTTTAGTTTCTGAGGTGACAAGCAAGTCACTGTCTCCACAGTCCCACCCTGTTTTCCTACTCAATTCCCACTCTTGCACAGCTTCTTCTGTAGCTCTGACATCTAAACTTCCCCTGCTTAGTAACAGAACAGAACTTGGCCCATAGAAATAATATCTATCAAATTTTGGCAGAAGAACCACCAAAAAAGATGGTTTTTATAAAAATGCAGCCCAAAACGAGCACCACCACCCAGCATTCTATCTCCCAAGTAACCCAATCTACAGTGAAGAGGTTGTGATCATCTTCCATTCTTCCCTGCTGCACACATCTGGATAAGCAATTATGAAAATCAAAATCATATAAAAGTCCACATTTTCTGCCTGCTTAAGCTGTCACATCTCAACATTGTGATGTCTGGCACCATATAAATGTCAGATGCAATTGACAATGTAGGTGCATTCATGAAAAACACCTTAGTCWACTGACATTTTGAAGGGAAAAAGCTTCATTTTGGAAGACAAGAATTTCAGGATGACTGACAACTAAATAAAATTATGTTTCATCTGCATTTGCCAGCATAACTATGCCAGTCTCCTGTGGGGAGCTTGTCTGGTTGCTTTCCCTTTGGCTGTTACAAGCATTCTTTTGAAATTATACAYTTTTAGAAACCCAAATGTCTAATGATCTCCACTACTTATTCTTGGCAGCTTCTCTTTGTGATGAAGAAAAAGGGGGGAAATTAGCATATTAAGTATCTTTTTGTGYCTTGTTCCATTACAATACATTATACTCTGTCTTATCTCATCTTCCAAAGTTGATAGGAACTCTATTCCCTGTATTCTTATTCGGCTGCTAAAAATTATTAGAAGGGCCTAACCTTTGTATACAGTGATACCTTTCCACTGATTTTCATTGAAACAGATTGGTCCTCATAAAGATAATTAAGCAGAAAAACCTGGATCAAATTCTAGCAGCAATTTTTTTTTTTCCAGTAGTACATTATATGTTTGTCTGGTCTCAATAGCATCCAACAGATTTTGAATATTAGGTGATGAAGGCAGGACTTCAAAATGTTTGAGTGTTCATCTCAGAAAAACACTCAGAAATGTCTGCCTGGCATATCTGCTAAGTCTATAAAATAATACAAGTAGAAATTTAATGTCAGCACCGTTAACATGAGATCTCTGGTATATTGCAATTCTCACTGCATCTATGCAGCTCTTTTTTTCTCTTCTTTCCATGCCTTTTCTTTGCCTTCGTGTTGGATTTAGAAATTTGCAGCTGTTTTTTGGGTGAAGGCAGATGAGAGGAAGAGATTTCTTTCTAGGCTTGATCCTCAAATCTCAGGCCAGACTGTGATCCCCAAATCTACATAAGAAGAATCCTTTCTTTAAAAATCCCATTCATACTGAGAAAAAGAGGAATTAACCATTTCAGCAGAACCCTTCTTTTTCTCAGAAACACTTTGGTGTAGGCTCTTCATAGGTTATCTTCTTATCATGAGACAACGCATTAACGCACTAATTTTTATGTACACCAACCAATTCTGGCATTAACATTTTCCTAAGGTCCAAAACCAAATTTATAGCCAAAAAAATCCTTTGTAGCTCAGCTCCACAAGAAGCACATGGTTTAAATATCAAGTCTTTCTTAATGGTGATTTTTTTCATATGTTCAAAAGCATGGCTTGGACCACATCTACAGAGAACAATTTAGATCCTGTTAATAATGAAGAAAACACAAAAAGCTTCCTCAATAAGCAAAATGTGGCAGACACATCATGTACACTCCTCCAAAGTGTGGGCAGGCCCTTTATTCACCAGTCTGATGTGAAGTTTCTATACCATGCTGCGGCCTCATCTTGGTTTCACATTTCCACTCTTCATCCACCATTTTCTGGGACACAAAACAGCCCAGCCAGTACAGTTGGAGACAAGGGCTGGATCTAGGTGAGAGAAAAGTCATTCAGACTCCTGCTGGAGACTGCTACAAAGGACTTCAGATGAGCAAGAGCATTAATAGGCCCCTTCCAGTGGGACAGTGAAAGCTTAGGAAATTCAAATGGGTTGACAGTTTCCAGAAACTAATTATTTTTTTCATAAATCATTTAATGATATAGACACAGGTCATGATTTAAAGGATGTTTTCTTTTTATTTGTCTGGGGTTGCCAGTGTGTCTTTACTCAAAGATGAAAATGTATCTGTTTTTGTACTAATTCAGAACAAATAGAAAAAGAGACAGTTCTTCCACAGCTGTGATAAAAACCATGTAACATATTACATAGTAGAAATTGCACAAGTAGATGCAGAGATCAAAAGCTAATTAGTAATCTAACAATCAATTAGCTAATCACTATGAGAAAGGGGTCCRAAGTCCTCTGTCAGACCTAAAATATACTGTGCTATGCATATTTTTAAAGATATGAGTAAATACAGTCCATGGTCCAAAGAAAAACACAAAATTATGTCTATAAAGTAATAGTAAGGAAAAAAAGAAAGAAAAGAAAAGAAAAGAAAAGAAAAGAAAAGAAAAGAAAAGAAAAGAAAAGAAAAGAANGAAAAGAAAAGAAAAGAAAAGAAAAGAAAAGAAAAGAAAAGAAAAGAAAAGAAAAGAAAAGAAAAGAAAAGAAAAGAAAAGAAAAGAAAAGAAAATAATTTAATTATAGGAATGGCAAAATCCCCAGGCACTGTGGGGAAAGCATTTAATATTTAGTTGTTCTGACTGATTGCATGCCCATGGGTGAGCTAGTTCTGTTCAGCTTAGCCAGTCAGAGCAGGTCAGCTCCAAGTGAAGGAGCAAACCACAAGCACATTATGTTAACCAAAATGGGCGCTAATGTTAGGTGTCATACAGAGTTCCTAGTATTCCAATGGAATCTTAATTTAAAAAATTGTACTCCTTTGATTTGACTAATTTTCKGATAAAACTTTGTGCCAAAGTACTATCTTTGAAATGCTTTGTTGTTATTCAGAATTGTCTTTTCCTTTATCCACAAGTGAATTGACACAATCTTGGTATCAGCTGGATAGCTCAACATCTTCTCATCTGTTGAAAGAATGAGCAATTTGAAATAATCAGCCAATATTTTTGACCTGATTTCCAAAGAGGAGCAGTGAGCTRGATGTGCCATGAGGGAACTCTTTTTTAATTCAGGAGTCTTGTGCAGGGATGATTTCTACATAGGATATACAGTTCTTTAGCAGAGACTGAAAATAACAATTCCCCCAGAAAAAAAATTCTATTTCTGCTTTTACAATTTTAAAGTGTAGCTTCATGTTTCACAGTTCACCTTTATTCCAAATCCTCTATTACACATGCTTCAGTTTAAGGATAATTAAATAAAGGTCTACAGTATGGAACCACTCAATAATTGAATACACATATTAAATCCTGTCTGATGGGTCTTCAAATGTAATCTACACATCAAATTCTACATAAAGTTCAAACACACACCTTAAATTCTGACTACATAAAACTCTGTATATGTGCCCATGTGCATTGGGTACACAGAGTAAAGGGTTTCTAACATATGGATGCCTCTCCTCTACTCAGAAACCTCCATATATAACAGGGCAACAGCAAGGCCTCTAAAGGGTTTCTTGGACACTTGCTCTTCTTCCTTACTAGGATATAGAATTCTCTGTTGGAATGGGATTAAAAAAATAAAAATGTATAGTGGATATGTGATTTATACTGTGCACATAGAACTGGTTGTAGCAAAATTGTTATCAAAGAGGAAGGGATTGCAGGTTTGGGGGTTTGTGGTTTTTTTTTTACTGAAAGGCACTCATCCCAGAACCAATTAATCTTCTCTGGAAGTTCATGCAGCTGCCAGATACACTCAGATGAGTGAGTGCTCTGTYCTCTGGTCTCCTATGGCTCCTCCTGGCTCCTTTTTGTGCCTGGGCTCTGACAGGAACGGGCTTGGCAGGTCCTTGATGAAAATGCAGCCTTAAAGGAAGCTTAGACCTGGTTCATTACTAGCCTTGAAGGGAAGAAAGAAATTACATCTGGAAATTGCAGAAAGGCTGTAATTCACACAAGATAAAGTCGGATATATAACATAAATAGAATTGGAAAGTTTGTGTTGTTTCAACAGATTGGTCTGTTAATGTATGGCCTGGTGTAGCCAGCTGTATTTAAATATATATACACACRCATGTATACACACAGATATGTATATAGTTGTAGACATTACAAATCTTAGAATGACAGAGTCAATCTTGGAAGTGAAATTCAAATTAAAAAGACACACTTTCGTCCGGCTTCTCACTGTAAAATATAAAGAAAAATAGCCTTCTAAAGTAATAAGTCTTTTCTTGTTACTTATTAGTAACTATACCATTTTATCACTATTCCTCTTTATTCACTACATAAACGTCCTCATCAGATATTGACTCTAATAATATTTGAAAGCCTAGAAAGAGAAATTTCTGACCTTGAAGAACTGAGAGTTCCAGAAAGATTATTAAATTTGGAGAACAAAATCATTTACAAAGTAATGTTATGGCTGCGTGTAAAATGTTCTTTTATAGTCCATCTGAACACTAACACCTCATTTGCCAGCACAGTCCCTGAAAAACTGCCTCAACTATAAAGAAATAAAAGCCATACCAGACCCTGCAAAGCCAGAGTTTAACTCACCATACAAATGTGGGCTTAAATATAAAAACTTACAAAAAAGTTTCCCAATCAAATATGAATGTGTAGGTCTTGATACTGAAAGTTTAATAAGCATTTAAAAGCTGCTTTGTATCAACTGGTAGGAAATACTTACTTTAGGTTTAATGACTTTTCTCTAATTAAATTTTCCATGATTTATAGCAGATGAAGGTTCCTTGCTGACTGTCCTTTAAGGTGTGATCATGCCCTACCTTRTATCTATCCAAACATCCTTTTGCATGAGCCAACTGTTAAACTATTTGATGTCAAAATGTTTCTGGATTGGTACTTAGAGTTTTTATGTTTCTTGCTTAACACTGGTTTGTAKTTTCTCTGTACATAAATACATCAACCTGCATTAAAAACAGAGCCTTTATCTACACAAGGTGCTTGGGGAGTAACTTTCCCTGGTGCATTGGACAAGAAAAAGCATTGTTTTCTCTTTGATTTAAAGAGTTGATTTATAAAAGTTTACTTTTAAGGCTTCTGTTTCAAATGCGCTAACTCCAGAGTTTTTATAWATTGCCCAGATTTACTTATCCATGTTTACAGTCTGATTTATAAACTGCATGCCTTCTGACTCAGCAGGAATCTTTGATTTAGTACAATACTTCAAAAGTAAGTTTTTTAGTAGGTCAGCATTTAACTGATTTCAGAGAAATTACAAATGAGYGAATGCACAGTTCTTGTTTCTGTTCCATCTCTGTTTTCTCTTTTAGAAYTTTTATATTGTAGAATATACAAGAAAAAAATCACTGTGAGAATGACAGAATTTCAAAAGGTAAAGTTAACCAAAGCCCTCCAGTAATTAAGAGTTTCTGGGTTTTGAATATCAATAAAAACAGGCCTCTAAATCCCATAAATACGTTGGAAAATACTATTTTTTACCTCTGCAATTGAATAAAGCCTTTTTCTATGTATTCAAACAGATGCACTGACTGAGCTTCCAATTTACTTCTGAGCCATCAATATTTTGCAGATGGTTTCTCCAACTGGGGTTATATACAGACCCTTAATTCTCATTATTGGCATAAAAAGTCCCTGACAGAGATGTCTGGGATGTACATTTTTGTTAAGTGATTTAGAAGAAATAGTAAAGAACTGCCCAGAGTAGAGGTAATACCTATATATTCTCTGTTTTCTGCCTATTAACACAAAGGTACAAACATAGTTACAGAGAATATGAATTATCCACAATTCTCTATTTCTCTTTCTGTTTCCTAAATAGAAACTTCAAGTTTTTAGTATCAGCTTGCAGTTTGACATGTTTTGTAATATGAATGGTTAAACCAGCTTTTGAGGAGTAGAGTTTTCATTAACCTCATATGAGAATTCTTATTCCACAACATTAATTGAGTTTTAGGTCCTATTCACTGATATGTGAATAGGAAAAAAAAGCATAGCAAAAGAAACCCATAAGAAAGCAGTTCCATTCTTATATGAGTTACACTGCGATTTAAAAGAAAATTTCATTGTCTKCCTGGTCTGCCCACCCTTGTGATGCATTTGCAGACAATCTAGTGGGAATGTGTGGCCAGGGAGACTGTACAGATAATCAGCTGTTTCTAAATCAGTCCCTGTCCTTGCCATTCTATTGAATACTGATGAGGGCAGAAGGACAATAGAAGCTGTCACTTCAGCAATGACACATATCCCATATCCCATTTTCAGTTTTTTCCCTTGGGGGTGAATATGTTTAAATACTCTGGAGCTGAAAACTGCTTTGTGGATAAGAAGTATTGATAAAATATGTCTTCCATCATGTGATATAAGCTGAATAAGTAATAATTTGTTTTGTTACACAGAGGTRCAGAGGCCTCAGGTATTCTTCCAATCTTTTTTGCCTGTTGTACAACCCTGTCTGTTCATTCCATTGAGTCTAAACATCCACACACTCGATGGCATCAATTATTGTGCTCATTGCCATGTGCAGATATTTCAAGCACATGAGACCTCTTTATATATGAAAGCTACTTGAGCTAATTTTGCGCTTTTTAATGTGCAGTCATCAGAAATGAATGTACTTACAGTGAGAAAATTCATTCCCTCGGAGCCAGAGAGTGAGGAAACGCGAGAAAACATCCCCATCTAGTGGTGCTCCCCAGGCCTGGAGCGCCTCGTGCCCTCGGGAAGGTAATTCAGGGATCGGAACACCGACATCACAAGGCAGGTCACATCAGGAACGCCGCTGCAGCTGTGCTGGTATAACTGGCAAGGGTGTCATGCATGAGCAAAACCCATCTTAATGAAAGGGAAAGTCCTGTGATAAACCTGCACATTACACCTGTGCACCTGACCCTTCAGGTGCTGCTCCAATTCAGCCCAGAAACTGGAAATTTTACAARCTTAACTCTCATGTCCCACTGTTCTCATACGGAAGTATTTTGATTGTTTTCTGAGGACTCTATCATGATTTCATTTCATGGGGAAAAACAAAGATAGATTTCCTCAAAATTTCAGATATTACCATTTAGAGCAACTGGCCCATCTCTCTCTTAGAATGATAATAACKATCCACTATAATTATCTTAGAATGAAAATAACTCAAAAGAATATCCGTTTAAGATCATGCTAAATTAAATTATATTAAATATCAGAGTGATTTTTTTGCAAAAGATTCAAATTATGAATACCAAAAATAAAGGAAGATATAGTCCATTCAGACCTGTGTTCTGACATTGCTTCGTCTCCTTTAAACATTTTATCATATTGATCCATGAAGGCAATCCCATAGATGCTTTCTACAATGGGAAGSAAACTGGAGCAAGAGGAATGGTTTCCTGGCTTCCTGCACCCAGAGCTTGGTAAGTGGAAAAAACCCACAGAATTACAGAAATTTCACTGTATYCAAGGAATTTTTTTCTTTTTCCACAGTATAAGTGAAAGCAAAATTTGCCCTTTAGTACCAGAAATGATCCTGACAGATTTCCCTCGAAAGAGCTAAGTTCATGTAGACACTACAGACCTCTGTGCACACACTGAGAAAGAATTTTCTATTTCAGATGCAACTTAACACACAACAAACACAGCTGTGAAAGAGAAACAGGCAAAACATGAAGTCTTCTCTATTCCACAGTGGGAAAGAACTGACAAAATTCAGAAATCAAAATTTTTAAAGACATGGAGGAAAGCTACAGACAGGGTAAGTCAAAGTCCAGAAAGACATGAAGAGGCAAAGGGTGCCCCACACTGTGTGAGTGTGTAAACCACTTACTCCYACTTAATTTCTTAAATCTTTTTTTGGGTTTTATAATTCCTGGATCCCTTTGCATGATTAAGAAAAATTAAAAGTAAAGTATATTATGTTATTTTCTTGTTTCTGTTTGGCTTGCTGAGTTCCTTGTTCATGYGCTCTTCATTAAACATACAGTCTTTATGATGTGATCTTCTTTCAAAATGAGCATTTTTACACAGTCAGCCCTTCAATGGACACTCCAATATACACTTTATGGCTTTAAAGTGTATATGCTCTCCACAGAACTCCATTAAAGGTAAATAACCCCTTTAATGCAAACTGAAATTATTTTCCTGCATGTGTTGCACTACATGCAGTAATTTAGACATTTTCTACTTTTATATCTTTAATAAAAAAGAAGCATCAATACCAGCTTTTAAGGAGAGGGAAGGAATTTTCTTGTCCAAGACTGCCTGGGAAATAGTTGTCTTTGTCAGTTTGGTCCCATGGTCTGAGCATGGACTTTCTGGGGTCCAAAATCTGAATTCTAACAGTAACAACAAGTAATTATTTACAGTGCTCCTGGAGCTGTGCACCAAATTTAATAAGCTTGATAACTCTGAGTTTACCTGTTCATTAACACTGGAGACACTTTTCTGCCAGACTGTGTCATCCACCCTCAGCAGTGTGACCATAAACAATTGCCAATAAGTTATTTCAAGTTGGGTTTTGTTGCTGGTAGGCATTACCCCTTACTGCCTGAAAGTAAAAGCCTGAACTCCTTGGAGCCATCAGGAGAACTTCTTCTTGTTTCTATTGGTTCATGATTTTATCTAGAAGCTCTTATCCTGAAGTATATCATAGACTTTATAATTGTACCTCTTTTTTTCAAAATACAGAGACATAAGGCCATACACGGAGCAATAGCTTAAATTAATTTACTCTGCAAAGCAATACAGCAGTAAGGAAGAGAAGCTTTGAAAGGGTATTTGGAAAAAGCTGTACAGCCCCAGAAAAATTTTAGTGGTGTTTGCTGTTATGCAACTGGATGTGAATTTTCATAATCTTGTGTTTTGCCAGTAGTGGATCCTGCTGTAAGGGCACGGAAGTGACAGGAGAGGGCAGCAGAACACAGCCATGACCCCAGAGCTTGAGCAAATGTAAGGAATTTTAAACAAGCTATTTGTATGCTTGGAGGTTTCGCTGTAATCTGCCTCATTCTGGCTGTGCCTGTGTGCCTGACTGAAGAAAGTGTTTAATTGTAGCTATTAAGCTGTGAGTAGAAATCCAAGAAAGATACAAAGCTCTCTGAAGAAATGTAAATTCAACWTTTGATAAATTCTACTAACTGCATGAATCCTTTATTTAATTTAATTAAAGGAGACATAGGCTTAGTCTTATAGAAGAGGTACTAAATCCCCATTCTGTATTTTTTCACTCTGAGCAGAATGCATCTTGGTGTACTTTGGGAGAATATTTTAAGGCTCCTTGTCCTGGTTTTGGCCAGAATAATTTTCTTCTAGTACCTGGCACACTGCTGTGCTTTGGATTTAGGATGATAACAATATTGATAACACACTGATATTTGAGTTGTTGCTGAGCAGGGCTTGCACAGAAGCAAGGCTTTTTCTACTCCTCACCCCACCAACAATGAGGCTGGGKGTGCACAAGGAGCTGTGAGGGRACACAGCAGAGAGAGCAGATCCCAGCTGATCCAGGGGATATCTGAGAGCATACAGAGTCATGCTCAGCAGCTAAACCAGGGGGAATCTGGGCCAGGGAAATTGGCCATCAGTCAGTTGGTAGYGAGCAATTGTTTTTCATTTACATCACTTATTTTTCTTGGGGTTTACTTCTCCTTTTTGTTATTTTCTTTTTCATTTTTTAGTAATATTTCTGTTATTTTTGTAATTATGATCATATTTATCTCAACCCACCTGTCTTCTCTCTTTTACTATCACTGGCCAGGGGTCTCTGTACAAATCACAAAYGGGATGGGACTGCTGTGGAAYGTGCCTTGAGCTGTTTTATTTTTCAGCATCAGTCTCATTACATGGTTATGACAATGGGAAGATGCCATCACCTCACATCTCAGGCAGCAGACCAAGAACTTCATGTTACAGCTTACTTTATAAGTGTTTTGACCAATSACACAAAGCAAAAGCATATTGACAGTARTTCCATCCAASCACTATAAGCACACGTGCCTTTGGTTAAAACAATGCCTGCTTATTTCRAATACAATACCTACTTGTAAGCCCTAAAACACAATGCACAGAGCTCCATTATTAAGCTTCAAACTTCCTAATATCTTGCTAGATAAACTTTTCTGGAGCTTAGGGAGTTATTCTAGATAAGTGTTAATACACAGACCATTGTTCTAGTTGTYCTTGCTTTTCTACTTTTAAAATAATTTTTCTGCTGACCTTTCTCATGGCTACTGCTTAGCTCTAATCACAGTTCTGCTGTCTCTGAGGMCTGCCTTTTGCAGCTTTCCCAAAACCCTCTGATTTTGTGGATTCCCACATTTTACCACTCTGATTCTCTCTCCCATCCCATCCTGAGGACTGAGCAAGTGGCTGTGGGGAACTCCTAGTAGCCCACAGGGATTAAAACATGAAGTAAATATTTTGAACTTTATTGTCAATGTCATTCCCTGTTCTTGACATTGTTTTTTGTTTGTGTGTATTTTCCCTGTATGTTTCCCCAGATGAAACCCCTGCATGTCCATCCTRGAATCCATTGGTACCCCCTTTGATTCCTTGCTCATGAAGAAGGGAGACAATCTCAAAGCCTCTGCGCTTCTGCTGTATGGTAATGTGAGCTGAGGTTCTGCTGCAGGTGCTGCATGCCCCAAGCTCAGTTTGGGCACTTTCACTGCTATTTGAGACCAATACTGAGCCTGCTGTCACTGCTGTGCCCCCAGCATACTATTGCATGGACCTGGCCAATGAATTTCTCCTGTAAACTCTGAATTGGTTCATATTTATTATACTGATGAAATGGTGACTTACTGTACTGCATGTTTGRATTTAATCATGAGTCCTCAAGTCACTAAATCAATAAATTACTCCTGGTCAGCTCAAGTGTCTATTTGACTAAGACTGCTGCTATCCGAATCCACCTAAAGGCCCAAATCCATGATCAGAGCTCCAGCCTCTGTCCAGATTCCCTAACAGATGTAATTCCYTCAGTCTGTGTGCCTGGAGAGCACACTACACCACAGGTTTTTTCACCTCAGTGCCAAATTTTAATGCCAGTTGGAAATGTCTGGAGACAGAAATTCCCTGGATGTTCTCAGAACAAGGAGAGGAGTAGCAGCAGCTGTGTGACCATGGTCTCTTCTTCAAYGCACCTCACACACCATGGTGAGGGCAGAAAGGGCATCTTTGCCATCCATTAAACTCTTGGCCTCAATGCAAATGTGCTCAGCTCATCATGGTGCTGCCAGGTGAAAGCTGCCAGGTGAAAGCAATGTTTGCACTGCAAGCTGAACCTTTCTGCTTCACATCAAACATAATTCACAGCCACAATTAAATAATGCTACATCCTGGTCATTAACCCCTCAGCCCATATAGTCATGATGGGATAAGGAAAATCAACGTAGACAAAGCAAATTTACCAATTTCCAGAAATGTTAACAGCCCACTTTGGCCTTTGGATCAGGCAAGTCCTTCCTTGGAACACAATCAGGAAGCAGATCATGACTAAAGAGATTCACATTGKGGACTTAATCTTCCAAAATCCAAGGAGCTTTATCAATGATGGCTAAAACTGAGGATGACAGAGCATGATTCATACACATAAYGACTTCTGTCCTTTGGGATCTCAGTTGTGTCATTAATGGACTCCCAGATGTGTGATTTTTAATTACCACAAAAAGCAAGACATGCCAGCATGTTCTCCAGTTCCCTCAGGCCAAATTGCTTCGATGTGCAGCAGTGAATTTTCACTGACTCTGCTGAGCAGGATTTAGAGAGTGTGGCAGCTTCATGGGCTGATACTCATCACTCTTAGATGAGAGTTCTCCTGAACTAATAAAGCTACTAGACAGTAGATGKAGGAAGTCCTGTGAAAGCCTTGTAGAAACAACACCTCACTAGTGCTGTGATAAAATCACTCCTTGTTTCTCATAGAATTTGAAGCACCTGAAGTAGAAATGCRGTGCACTTTTCAACATTTCAATATAGAAATGTATTTTGAAGGAGTAGCAAACATCTCTATTTTTCAGACTCACAATCAGTACCAGCCAACACTGTCTTATCTTATTCCACCTCACTGAGGAAGAAAGAGTTTAGTCCAGYGCTGACTTTGTAAGAGGTGTGTTGCTATAGGTAGGAGCAGACAGACTTACAGAAAGTGAGAGAGATGCAGAAGGAGTAAAAGGATGAGGATTCTTCCTCAAAATTAGTCAAGACATTGTGATACATAAAAGAATGGTTTGAGACTCCTTTTAACCCAAGTATAATCCTTTGATWTGACATATTTTCATTTAGGCCTTGTGAGACAGAAGGTAACACTCTTTTACCAGCTGCTAGTATTGGTCACTTTAGATGATTTATTCACCTGGGTAAATAGACTTGCTTTTTTTTTTTTCCTTAGATAAAATCTAAAGTCAAACTTAGCTTTGGTAGATTATCTGAATATAAAYCAATGTGATACTTGATTAATTTATCAAGGAATAAAACCTTGGTCTGGAGAGTCCTAGAGCTGTGTGTTCTCTTTTCTTACTCTGATGAATTCAAGGAKACCTGAGTACAACAGGTCCCTGGGTCCCTCCAGCATTTACATTTATTTAAACAGTCAGGTGAACAGGTCTGTTCCCAAAGTCTCTGAAGCAGAGGGGGAATTTCTTTGAGGTCTTCAGGATGTAACTCATCTGTCCAAGGCAGGCATAAATATCCTACCACACTTACCCTGTCAATGTTTCTGGAATAAGAAAGCAGATACTTTTTCCACTCTCCTTCCATATTTCCAGATACTAACATTATGTTTTMATTTCTTATGGTCACTGCAGAATGGGGTCTGATGAGTGAGTTATGCCTTTGGTGCCGGCTGACATCCAGCTGAACTTGCTMCCAGAATTTTAACAACATGGTCAGCAGCAGCAGCATGCTGGTGTGGGTTTTGCAGCAGTTCTCAGTTTCAGATGTTTAGTTAGAGCAGTAATTTCTTCATCAATGGCAATAGCAAGAAGCAAATTTTCAAATCGTGTGTGCTTCTAAAGCCAACACAAAACAAAAACAACCACCCCAGATTACTAAAAAGCAGCAGATTTGTGTACATGTTCAGAATTACAGAATACCAGATTGTTGCTGTGGTGCCTCTACTGGGCAACTTATTTAGAAGAAGCTGTTGGTCGTGGTTCAGGGAAAGGTTTTCTCTTTACAAAATCATTTACCTCTAGAGGTGACAATAGCAGGTCCCTGAACAGCAGCACTCTCCCAGTTAAACCAAGGTCCAGCATCAATTTAACAGTTCCATGTCACTGCCTTYTCCACATTACTGTTTCTTAGCATAGAGAAGTACATGGCAATATAAAAAAGGACCTAAGGTCTCCGAGTGAGGACAGGAAGACAGAAATACTGCCAACAGCTTCTTCTTTTTTCCCCTTTCCCTAAATCAGTCTCTTCCACAGCCTGGTTCTTTGCTTCATTAGCTGTTAAGCAAAATCCGATTTGTATTTGTGAAGCTGCTTCTATCTCATCTGTAGATCTTCAAGTACATTTCAGACACCCAAGTACTATGTATAAGAACAGACAAGAATTATAAATTATTGTCTTGAGGCCAGACAATTTTAATAGGTTAGCCTGAAGTGGAACATGAAACTTGAGAGATCAGGGAGGCTGTAACATAAACCCAGGAGTRCCTGAGAGAAATGAGGGTTGTCTTGCCTTTGTAAACTATTTATCAAGGCTCTGTAGCTTTGTGGGGCTCACAGCTTATCATCAATCTAAGGACATGGGCAAACATTCCTGCTGCTTGTCAGGAAAAAAAAAACAAAAAGAAATTATAGAAAGACAAATTTGTCTTCTAACTTATCCTGTGTGTTTGCAATGCCAACATTTCCCCACCTTGCTCTGATGAGCTGTTTGTGTCCTGCTGGAGTAGAACCTGTAAACTTCTGGGAAAAGGAGGATCACAGAGTCCCARCTGCAGAACTGACAACAGAGGGTGAACACCTCTGCTGGCCTTTGTGCTGATATTTAGTTAGAGTTACATTTATTCATTCTGCTTCCTTCCCTTCTCTGCATCCTCCATGGAGTGTTTACTTCTGTTAGCAGCTCACTCAGGTGACTATGGTGTCTTTTCTCACAGATGCTCAGAATTATGGGTTGAATTGTGATTTAGACATTAATCTCCAGACTACTTTAATGTGCATTTGCTGAAACAACAGGGAAAGAAGAAAAAATATCATAGATATTCATTAAGATTTCTTGGTTGCTCAGTAGGACTTCACTTATCACAAAGATAAAAAACAAACTAGACAGGAGGTTTACCTCAGCAGTCACAAATCAAACATCACCTCCTCAAGCACAGAGCTAGCAGGTTGCAATTAACTACTAAGTCTTTGAGATTTTATGCTTTGATTATTTAATAGTGATTCTGAGATGAATAACTTCACTAGAGGAAATTTTGCTTTTGTAAAACATTAACTTCACAACATCTGCCTGATTTAGTAGTATTTAAATTAACTGATTCTATGGCCAAAAATTATCTGCTAAATTGCAATATAATGTTTCAGAAAGAAGAAAATGAGTGATTGCAATTTTATTTTCTCTGAGTTCTGTGAGGAGGCTTTATGGTTCAAATCAAAGAATTATTTGACTTCAATTTTGAGCAATGTAGTTTTATGATAACTAGAATTAATGATTGTCATTTTTAAAGCAAACAGGACAAAAAGTTTCCAATATCTTTAGTAAAGTTCTCTTCTGCTTTTACAACTACATGAACATAATAAGTAGATCTTATAACTTAGTGAAAAAGTTCAAGGCAAGCGATGGGAAAATGCAGAAACGTTGGCTYCAGCACCTTTTATCTGTCCCCCAGAGAAACAGGAGGGATGAGGTTACTTCAGTCCCCTTCTGAGACCCAAGTGGAAAGGCATCAAAAGAGGGATATCCTGAGGTAGATCACTGTTATTACTAGAATGGTTGGGATTGCCAGTTTAAACCATAGGTGAAAATGGGCATCAGCAGAGGAAAACAGAGGCAAGTTTAAGAGAAATCTATATATAATTAAGAGGGCACCAACAAGCTAGTCTGAGATTCAGGGTATAAAATAATTAATCACCAAGCTTTTGACAGAATCCAGAATATATCTGATGTTTTCTATATGTCTAAGAATGCTCATTTGTTGCTCAGAAAGGCTTAATTTGAAAAAATTGGCACTGGACAAAAAGAAAAAATCTGGGTGGTGTTACAGGGTTTAACATGGATAGGTGCAATTCCTAAAAGCAGAATGTCTGATGCTTTGAATTTATTCTATTATGACAAATTACTTAATTTAAATGTAATGCTGAGAAATTAAAAATTAGAGTTCAGTAATTATCTGAATTTGTATTGAGGGACTTTTACAAAATCCTGATGTGATTCATTGTCCTGACTTTTTGTCACAAAATTGGGCAAAATGAAATGCAAAACAAAGGTTRTACACTAATACCTTCAAATGTGGCAGAAATTTCTAATTTCATAAGCAATTTGACATCTTTAAGGTAAAAAGAATCATTTCTCATCTTAGACCAATTCAGACATTTACAGAATATATTGTGATATAACTTTGGACCTTCTGTGTCAGACATTGATGGTCCCTCTGATTCTATTCTAGTTATCTGATAGAGATACACATAGAAATATTTCTGGCCCTTAACAGAGCACTCAGTTCAGTGCTGCCTTAAATGCAGTTCTGCTCCAAGTCAATGTCCAGTCCAGTGTTAATAGGTGTTCACCCTCTTTCAAACAGCCCTAGGAAACTGTGAGAAGAGAGAATGATCTCTTCTCTCTGATTATAATTTACTCACTCTTCCGTGAGTGACATGTTCCATCAGGGTACCACAGTGAAAAATATTCAAGTTTCAAAGTTTAATCTGAATATAAAATATTCAATACATCCAGATACCCCTTCCTGGCCAGTTTTACAATGGTTTTTTGACAGCTGCCTGCCCAGCAGTGTGAACAAACAAGAAATGTTTGGATGTGATCTGGTACAATGCTGGTCTAGAGGAAATGAGTTGGTAGCAGCAGTGCAGTGGTCTACAGAGATGACTCTTACCTGTTTCTTGGCATGTGAGAAGACGGGTCAACTACTCTTTCAATATCCCAAACCTGAATCAGCAGTGAACCTAAATCTAAAATTTGCATCATTTCTCAGGATGGTATGCATTTATAAAGTTATACTTTATTTTGACTGAGGTGAGCTTGAAGAAGGGAATTTTCAACAAAATGGTTTCTGTGAGGAAATGTCCCTTTGCTAGAATAGATGTAAATATACTTTCACAGCTTCCCACATCTAAGGAAGACATTATAGTAAAAGAGAAACTGGAATATGGGTTAAGTGGACATAGAAGATCAAGACACATTAACTACTCTGAGGCAATGGCAGGTTTTACGCTCTTATAAAATGTGACAAAAATCCTTGAACTTCTCCTGTGCAAAACAGGTCTCCCTCTCTCCTTCCCTGCCCAAACCCCCCAGTTTTTCAACCTCCCAGATTTCTAAACAAATGATTTGTTCTTATGGCCAGCCATATGCAGGGGAGGAGCGTGCAGATCATATGCTAAACAGTGGTTTTAAGTTACAGGGATCTCAGACCAGTCAGCTAGTAAAGGGCAGAGATTTGGTCACCTTAAACCTGTGATCTCACTTCTTAGCTAAGACATTAGCAAAGTGTTTGAAAATAGAATGCAGTGGGGACTATGGTTCAATCTGTTCTGAATCACACTGATACAGCAAACCCAGAAAAACTTCAGTGACTTTTACTTCTGTAGTGGCAGCATTAGACAGCATTAGTCTTCAGGAGTAGRAATAAAGTGTGGTTTCTGGTGAGAGATTACAGATGAAATTGAAAGCTGAAAGATGATTTTACATCAGGGAAAAAAAGCAATAACTGAAGTAAAAGTAAAATAAAATGAGACACAAATGGAATCAGTCAAGCAACAGTATAATACTAATGGAGACTGAATTTTGTGTGGGTTTGGCTGAGAAAGTTCAAYTAAGAGAAGGTTAATGAATTTTTGGGTGCCTTTTTCTAACACATATTGTTTTCCATACTAGGATAGCAGGGCTGATCTGAAATTGTGAAGAAAGCCTCTCATAATAGCTTTTTTATATTTGAAGAATCAAAGTTTTCAGTCTTAGACCAATGACAGCTTTCTGAGGTGAGCACAAACTACTGGCATAGGAAGGCCAGAGTGTGGTTGTTCAGAGGTAATCTGCAATATTATTGGGTGCATGTAATACAGAAATACTATTCATTCATATATCCTCATTAGAATTCTACCTAAGGATGGATTTGGCTCCAGATTTCCAGACAAGTCATTTTGGGATGTAGTATCCCATTGGCACACCATTTTTCTATTCCTAGCAGTGCATATTTGTTCTGTGTGCATTTAGACAGAGAAATTTTGAAGGTAAAAGCAGAACTTGGCTACTGGCTGACATTTAGGAACAGCATGTACTTTTGACTTTGAACAATAGTCTTGACAACCTGGATGTCACTGAGGTAATTCACTGTCTGAGGCAGAGACTGCTGAAGCATTCATAACAAGAACAGGCAGTAGAGGGAAGAATATAGGTGCAGATATGATCCTTCTTATGCCATTAGTACATTCTTCCAGTCCAGCAGAATAAGAATGAAAAATCATGAGGGGAACATCCTGGTGGTTGGATATCAGCCTACAGGTAAATGTCAAGCTCTTGTGACCTAATTTTCAATGTATAATTTAAATTTCTCATTGAAAACCACAGATATAAAGCAGGAAATCAAGATAAGAAATTCAGAGTAAATCTAGACTCTGGAGCAATCCAGCTCAGTTCTTCCTTCAGTCTCTATATTTCCTTTCAAATGTCCATCCTTTCCTCAGCTCATTACTTCCCTCCCTTTCTGCAGCTGCAGCCCCTCCAGAGGACCTGTTCTTTTCTCTCCATAACCCTTGCCCATGTGTTAATTCTAGTTATTTTGAAGTCTTTTGCAATTTACTGAAAAAAAATACTGGGCATTGAAAGCAAGTTCTCGGAAATATGAACATTTTGTGGTAAAATGCTGCAAAACCATAGTGATTGCCATAGTGTTCAAGGAATGACTAAAACAGCAAAAAAAAAAAAAAAGTAGAGGGTATTCTGAGTGAACAGAGGCACATATGACAAATAAAATAGCATAGAGAAATTCCAAGGGCCACTAAATGACAGCACTTCTGACACTGACTATCAATAAAGAAAATCTTTTCAGACATCTTAGAWAGGTAGATTGTTGCACCAAGAAATTCTGGGACAGCAGAATAGTGTAAGCAGTCAGTGAGCTGTCCAATCTGAGTCACAAGTTAATTTTCAGTTTCCAGGATAGATTTTAGTCAGGACAGTAGATATGAAAACCTCTAGATCCATGCTAGCTATATTGGAATGAATTGAATGTCACCGTGCGCAGGGTTGTGATTTTTTTTTCTTGTAGCTTCAGGCAGTGTTTTATATTTTGAAGCAGTGATCTTTAAAGCAAAGTTCATATCCAATGGTCTGTGGGCAAAATATCACAAGGGAGACTGTCTGAATTGCTAGTTACCTTGAGACAGGAAATTAGTTTGAATTGAGGCAAACTAGGGAAGTATATTTTCATCTGTTTGCTCACCAAAGATTTTAAGATGCATTCAAACTTCCAAGTTACCTGAAATTATAAAACTTACATGGGACACAACTGCTCCTTTTGTAAGTAGAATATTTTAATTTAAGTTGATGTAGTATTAAAATGTTGTTTCTCTATAGATATAGAACCATCTTTTTAGAAGTGAGATATTGCAAGAGTTGTGTCACACCTGTAACAAAAGGAGGGTTTGCTGGCAGGGCTGTTCATTTCCCACCTTTCACCAGTTCTCCATTCATGCCTTCTAATGAAGTTGTGAGGTGGGATTTTTTGTGAAACGTCCTACACTGGAAAGATTTTATTTGATTTCTGTTTACAAGAAAATCATTTGCATTTATAAATGTGACGTTTCTTCTATTTTATAGAAAGCAATTGGATTTCTATAAGAATATTTCTTGAGTGACTTATAAGACATGTAGAAAGTTGATATTTATTGTCATCTATCTGCAAAATTTATTCTACAAATTAAGCCATGCTACCAGTCTGTCTACTTCATTAGTAGTGTTGTCTTTTGAATCCCATTATCAGTGTAGAACAAACATTTCAGTCTTCCATTACAATGCAGCCTAAACAATGAGGGAAAAAGTGGTGACAGACCATTTCCCTCCTGTGCAGAGGGATTATTTCACAATAATTGACTCTCTCTTTGAGGATGCTGTTCAGGTGATATACTTTGACACAAATTTTTTTTTATAGTAGAAGAAAAAAGTAATTTACTACTTATTTGTCATGAATAGGTTAGAGCCCAAAATAAAATTACCTCTGCATTCTTCTTCCTGTTTTTAATTAAAGCAATAAATGTAGACAGGTAATGTTCAGAATGAATCAGCAATTCTTGTGTTTTAAAATTAAAATGGTGTGAAAGAAATGAGGTGTCAGACATTGTTATTTGGACAACATTGTGATTCTGAAGCATCAGAACTTTAGAAAAGGTAAGGGAGAGGGAAAGAAAAAGAAATTATTTTCAATGCCTGGAAAATCTAGCAAAACTGGGAGAGTTTTAAAGCTCTTCTATACTGGACTCCTGGATCTGACAGTGTGTAGAATCAAACTGGACTCCACAGAAAATGAACCATGTGAATAAATAGGTTTAGGTCAGAGCTGTGTGTGAAACTCCAGTGAGAAGGCCACTAAACAAGGGAGGCTCAACCCTGTAAGGGCACAGTGGCAGTCAGGTGCAGCATGCGAGAAAAATTTCTTACAAGGAGAGTACACTGAATAGATGGAAGCCAAAATTGACCTTTGCTTCCTGGATTTTTATTTTGTTTGGATTCCATGATTTTAGGCCCTTTAACTAGACTCACAGCAGAGCACTCAAGCTTTGCTTTGGCATGCAACTTTTATTGCCTATAAGTGCCTATATGTGGATATGCTTGTGAAGATTATAAACTCTTTCAAAGCAGTTAGAAGATAACTTTTCTTTTGCTTTCTGAACCAATTTTGCTGCACAAAAAAAGTACAATTGAGAGGCTTCATAACAGCTACAGCAGAAAACATAGCAGTTCATACTGACTCATTATTTGATTTACTATTCTGAAAACAACTTCCAAAGACAACTTGGAATGTGCTATAGAATAACCTCCTAATGATTTAACTGTGCCTTACTGTGAATAATTAAGGGATGCTTTAATTGAAGCATTTAGGAGCTGTTCCAAAAAGAAGTTTGTACAGTCAACACTATGCATGACCTGGGCAAAAGAGTGGCAAACACTGCCATCCTAATAATGATTTGAGAGGTATTTTCTACTAGATGCAGTCAAAAGCAATATGAAAATAAAGCAGTTTTTAGTAAGAGATGAAAAAGAACTCCATTGTTAGTATAAAGTTAGTGAAAGAATTTCTGTAATGGAGGAGAACATGATAGTTATGATATTTAGAAGTTTAACAATAATTAGTCATTTTGTGATGCTGTATTGATGTAAAGAATAATTTCTCCATTTTGATCCTTGTATTTATCCTAGATTATATGCACTGACAATTAAGCTCATATTTCAGAATTAAGTTACAAGCCATTTATTGTGAAATAGTCAATGTATCATTTTTCTAATTTCAAAGACAATATGATACAGTTGTGCTTCTTCTTGCCCTGGAGATTTGTGTAGTTTCTAAAATATAATGAAATGCATTTTTTCAGTATCTGTAGTGTGCACACTCAAAAAAATCCTTATTTGTAGGAGAAGTGCTGTCACTATTTAATGGAAAAGAGATAATATATTTTCCTCTCAATCTCTTCTTCTAAGGGAAGTGAACAATTACAAAGTTGTGGCTGTAATAAATAAAAACAGAAAATCCTGATACTTGGGCTGATTCTGTCTGTGTGCAGCTGAAACAGAGTGACCTGGGTGTGCGCAGAGCTGCTCCTCTCCATACTCCCAGGTCTCTGAGCACAGCTGCCTCTGGGTCCTGGCAGTGACTGTGAGCCAGCAGTGAGCCCCACTGGGATGCAGGACAACTGCACCTGGAGCAGCTTTTGATGGAGAGGACCCAGGAGTTCAGGGAAAGCTTTTGTTCCCGTGTCTGGCAATTAGGAGACCTCACTTGAAGTACTGTGTCCTGCCTTGGGTTCCCAAGAGCAAAACTAAAGTATCCTGACACTGAAGTGGCTCCCACAGAGGCCACTAGCCCACGGGATAAAGCATCCAGTGCATGGGGAGGAGCTGAGAGAGCTGAGCTTGCTTAGCCTTGAGAAAGCTGAGGGGCAATCTTGTTATTTTTAGCAACTTCCTAAAGGGCAGGTGGAAGAAGATGAAACCAGGCTCCTCCTAAAGGTACACAGTGAAAGCACAGGAGTCATTGAACACAATTTACAGCAATGGGAGAGTTATATTAAAAAAAAAAATTATATTGGACATAGTAGAACACCAGACCAGAGGATCTGGAAACTACATCCCTGTTAACATTCAAAGCTTGACTAGAAAAGACACCCAGCAATCTGATCTAATTTTGAACTTAGCCTTTGCTTCAGCTCAGACATTGGCCAAGATGACACCTGAAGATTCCTTTTAAAGCCAAATTTTTCTATAATTGCAAGTATCTAATGAACCAAAGGATTTTTTAAGTGTTCACCACCCCCTCCCCTTGTATCCCCCCTTTCTTGGGGATTTCCCCAGGCTGGAAGAATTCCTGATAGATTTGCAGCTAATACTTTTGAGGAATTTAGAYACTAATTTTTTGTCCTCTATATTTTAATTCAGATTATTTTTAAAGTCTCACCGAACACTAATGGCCACACTCACAGCCATTCTAAAAGGGACGGTCAAGGTCCCAGAGCATGAAAAAAATCTTTTGAGGGGAAAAATTGAACAGTTCTGYTTTAACTTTACCAGAAACTTCTTTTTGTTTTGGCAGCACCTGATCTGGAGATAGGAGCATTTAAAATACAGCTCAGGACAAGAAAACCTGGTCCTTGATAACCAAAGATTATGTCAATGAACAAAATGGTAGTTTCATGAGATATGTGTTTGTTTCTCCTTTTACTAGAGGTTCCCGTTTTGATTGCTTTTTTTTAATTGTCTCGTATTATATCATTGATCAGGCAAGAAAGAATCTGAACCTGTCCACATGGCAGAGAAAGGGTATAAAGGGTGGGCACATCTCGGGGAAAAAGCGCTATGAGAGAAGAGAGGAGAACACCATAGGGAGGGGACAAAGCTACATTTCTATGGCTTTCTTTGAGACTTGGATTCATGTCCTGGAAAGCTTTTTGTATGTAAAGCCTGTATTKGCCATTACATTAACAAGACAAATGTAAGTTTGCAATGGGCTTCAACTCCAGCCTTTTTTAATTAAGCTGTCACTATTTACAGATATAGTCTAAGCATTATAGGTAAAGGGCAGCTCTTTATGAGAACATTAAGTATGGCAATTTCATTTTCTCTGGAGTGTATTGTTGCCTCCAGCTGCCACTTGATTTATAAGCTGGAAAGCATTATCTGGCTAAAGGAAATTATCATGCATTTTGTTAGCAGAATTTTGTTGTTATGCATTTGGAAATGCAGCATGAGAATTTGACTCATTCTTATTGCAGYAATGAAAATGTATTTCTTGGTATTTTGGTTACATCTGAAATTCTACAGCATATACGAGTTTTAGGGGAATTACAGTATATCATAGTAATTCTTGTCATAAACTGTTTTATAATGGTAAAATCCATCCCAGCCYTATGGAATTAGCAATCTAAAGATTTCTGGGTGTTCTTTTTCTCGTTTTCATTATTTCTGCAACTGTAGAAAGCACAGTTCCTAGAAATGTCAAAGAAAACTATCTGTGAAGGGAAAGTATAATATCCCATGGGACCATTAGCAACAGAATTCGTACACTTAAGAAATTTTATTCAGCTCAATTAAATTAGATGTACTAATCTAATTGGCAGGGGCAAAACAGGATATTGACTTATCAAAGTTTTAAAAAACAAACAAACAAATGAAAACCAAAACAAAATCCCAAACAAAAGAAAAAAACAGAAGAGAAACAAAACAAACAAGAAAAACACATACACACACAAACACCTCAAAACAACAAAACAAAACCAAACAAACAAACAAAACCACAAACCCAAAACCCAAAGAAAGCATCTCACAACAGCAGTTCCATTTTCTGGTCAAGTTTTCTGTCACCTCTTATCTGTGATTGTATCTTCAGACAGTGAAATCTTCAGGACAGGGATTATGGCTCCATCTTTGAATGTTGCTCTTTGCAAAATGTGCACCAGGGAGCAAGTTGTATCTGTTATTTAATTGCAGTAACTCCTTCAAAGTCCATCTGGAATTGTATTCTTACTGAGTTAGGTACCACACAAAATATGAGTGAGAGTGTGCAATTGAATTTTTGTCATTAGGAAGAAGTGCCTGGAGGCAAGTAAGTTGTCCTGCTGTGGTGGAGATGGCAGTGCTGGCTGGCAGCTATTGCAGAACAAAGATAACAGCTGCTCTCTGCCTTTCTCAGGCACTTGAGAAGAAAATGCATCATGATAAAAGTGGATCCAAATGAGGCTGCTGTTTAATTGCTCTTATCACAAGGCAGTATTCACAAGACTAAAGAAATTTAAGCTGAGAAGATTTTACTGAGAAGACAGTGAAGGAACAATATAATAATATAATATAATAAGGGATAGCATAGATTACTGCTGCTTCCTGTGACTGGAAACATTCTCAACTGCTTCACACARTGAGGGTCAGAGCCCCCACCGCGGACTCCTGACACAACAGGGATTCAGACATACATAAAACAGGGCTACCAAAGCTGGAAGAGCAGAAAATTAAGTAAGAAATCCAGTGTCTCCTGTCTGTATCTACATATTGGTGACACTCCTACACGGCTGACTGAATGACCTTGTCTTTCTGAAGAAGAGAGATATTTCTGTTTTCATCTGTTTTATACCAGGGCCATGACACGAAGTTTATGTCTCATTCCTCAATGGATCATTACAAGCGCTTCAGTTAATGCTAAGGTACAAGATGTTCTCTGGAAATGATGGGTTTATTAGGTCTGTTAGCTGTGTGTGAGGAAATACTTGGTATTTTGGATKGTTTCAATTTCATTTSTGCCTGCAGAAGTAAAACCAAAGCTGTCATACTTGACCAAATAATGTCATACAGTTTGTAACTGGCACTGAAATGCACTAGCAATGTTTTATAGAGATAGAAAAGTTCCTTCTAATCTTCTGGTACACAGTTTAGCATTTCATCCTTCTGTTTCAAGCAGTGCTTACTTTTTGCTTACTGAGTGATCTCTCACTTCATGAAGACATGTGAAAGAATAAATGTCACATGTGCCAAAGCTCAGAAAATACAAATACTTTTTACTTTTAAAGCTTATATTTCAAGAACTGCTCTGCAGGGGTAAAAAAATAATTTTCTCTTCAAACTGAATCAGAAACTTGCTTTAAACAATATCTTTCTCAAAGGAGAGGATTGTAAAATAGGCTTTTAAACATAAGCTGACCTTGAAATAATTTACAGGATCATGACCTACAGAAAAAAAMCCAGTTATCTAACTAGTCAGTAATAAATAATTTCTCACTAAATCACTTTTAATGAAATCTGAGAATGAAATGGAGAGTTAAATTCTCCATAGGCCTCAGCAATACTACAGTAATTAATCTAATTTTTTTTTATCTTGATGCCTTGGTATCAGGTCTTAAATTCACAATTGACCTGAGCTGATTTCTTTTTTTTGTGGCTGGAGACTCWTAGGAGGAAACACTGTATGCACTTGCCCTGTTCCTACTCTTCCTTAGTTTCCARCATATGACTGCTGTCCAAGACTGGATCTTGCAACAGAGGCACTGCATGTGTGGACATCTGGGCAGCTGCTCAGATGCCTATCAGGGCTGTCCAGGATGCAGTCATTAACATAATGAATAGCMCAAGGAATACAATTTGGTTTATTATTTATTAAAATGTCAGGTTAAGAGTTGATTTCTCTGCTTAGGTTTTCTGAATTATTACATTATTATATTTATCTTACTGAGCTATTACATTATACCTTATCATAAGCACCATCAGCTTGAGCAATGATTTTGAATTATACCTTGCTATATATTCTTATTTCTTCCCTCCAATTTTCTCTTTCAACTGCTTGATGTCTTTCTTCTGCATACTTTCTTGCCTTTTTATCRTGACCATCACAAAATAAAATTCCAATCATAAGCCTAAATGCCTCTTAAGGTAGATTAGAGTCAAGCAATGTGCATAAAGGATAATGCAACATTGTGCTGAGGATGGGAAATACTGAAATATGTGTGTGAATAATCCTTCTGTGAATAATTTAAGTGGGGAAAAAAAAAGGTTAATATGACTGGTGTCCTTTTTGTCACATAATGACACCTGCTTAACATTTTCATGGCAATTTTTACTAGGTGACTTTGACCAGCAAAACTCTCCCATTTAATGGGGCTGAAAACAATTTAGTCAGKGCTGAGGGCCCCTATTACAAATTGTATCAAATGCTGAAAATWAATTTAATGAAATGGGTTGAAGTGGCTGAGGGTTATGCCCTTTGGTGTTATGCAAGGAAGCCTCCAGCCCTTGTGTTGCTGTCTCTGCCCTGTGGATGAGCAGCCATCCCCAGCTCCTGTTGCAGATGCTCTAACAAGAACTGTGACAGCTTACACTGAAGTGAGCCCTGTTTATACTAGGTCAGAGCAAGCCCCACAAGGAGTGTAAACTGTTTGACTAAAGAATGCCTTATTTCTAATGCTTTCTGTCATTTCAGAATTTTCTATACAAACACTGAAAATCATTTAAATGGCTTTTAATTAAAAGCATGAGAAGATGGAGTTTATTTCTTCATAATGGGAGAACTTCAAATTTGTTATAAAAATTTTATCTATTCTTATCTAAAATATGCCTCCATTCTTTGACAATTCGTTTGAGAATTTATTAGTCCAATTGCTTATGCAGCATCTGAACATCTAGAGTTCTCAATGGGGAAAAATATTTTTTGTGTTTGCAGTGGTTTAGGACCAGCRCTCCAAACCACACTCTGCTCCTGTCTCCCCCTCGGGTCAGGGAGACAAAAGGCAGAGATCACAGACTGAGATAAGAACTTCTATGGAAACAGCAATGAGATAAGAAAGCAAACAGTAATAGCAACAATATTCATAACAAAATTGTGCAAAAAGAGGGAGATTTACATGCAAAAAGTGCTCACTGACCTACACAAAGCAGCATGACCCCAAGAAAAGGAACAGAAGTGATGGATGGACCCCTCCTCGCCAAGCCCATGCTTTTCCCAGACCCAGCGCCACACCCACCTTCTTTCCTGAAGGGAGAATCCCTTATTTCTACCCCCCAGATACGGTGAGTGTTGTGGAATAACAATCTGGACAGTTCTACCAGCTCCAGGCTCTTCCCTCTGCTGTGAAAAAAATTAATTCTGTCCTTGCCGAAAGCCAGGAGAGAATTTAACTAATCTACATAATCAAACAGAATGATCAAACCTGCAGATTCACAATGACTTATCCAGATGATTTTTTTGTTCTTAAGACTTTTCCTTAAAGATAAAAGAGTAAAACAACTCACATTTTATGTTTTTGAGGCAATACATATTGGTGGGGCAGTAGGGAAACCTCAAATAGTTTTTTATCCGTATGAAGTAACAACAGGGTGGACTATATTGTGTATTACTAGTATTTAGTATGATGAAACTATAACTGCAAGTAAAGTTTTATCTGTAGAGGATTAAAATAATTTGTTTTCCTGCTCACTATAAATTAAATGCTTTCAGCCAACAGTAAGAGGTCTTGATTAGTAGCAGCAGCTTAAGTGGAAATAGATTAATAAATCTTCATTTCGCTTCATATTGATACTCTCCAAAACATGTACAAGACAATAACTTTAAATGTCTAACCTGCAGCTGCTCTTAGATTAAATGAAAAACAAAACTGAAAGTAATCCACAGAGCTAGTTATCAATTTCATATCTATTTCTCCAATTTCCCCCCTTCTAAGAAGTTTCTCTTGGAAAACAAAAGGCAAGAAAAATAAAAAATTCTTTATTCTTTTCCTGAGCAAGRGGTATTTTAGTCTTGGAAACTTTCCTCATCAGAGAAAACTTTGATGGTGGTCTAATACTAAATCAATAAAACATGTCTATCTTAAAAAATATTCTCATAGGAAAGTTAATCAGAAGAATGTTCTTTATATATTTCAGGTGCTAAGAGGTTATGTTTTGGACAACCAATGCTGGACTTTAAAATCAAGAAAAGTATTTTGCCCTTAATGAGGATTGACTCTCATAAGAATTTTTTCAATAAGGTCACTTGAAGGGGTAAAAGGAGATTTTTAGGTCATATGAGAATATTCCTTGAGGGTGAAGCCTGAATTWAAAAAAAAACAAAACACCTCTCCCAAAAAAAACCCATAACAAAAAACAAACAAAAAACCCCCAACAAAACTATACATATAAACTCAGCAGAATATATGAGTAAACATTACAAAAATAAATGTAACAATTATTTTTCTCTGTAGTTACCCCTGCAGCTGTTGCTTCAATTTACTTCCTAGAATTCAGGGCCCTCTTCTTTTTTCCTCTTTGGGTCAATCCTTAAAACACCTTTTTGTCACTCTCCCCTGATGCCTGTTGTTTGGATGATTCTGGCAAATTGTAGAGGCAGTTTCCCAAGTGGACTATTTGGCAATGAGTAGATAGACTGGTCAATAGAAAGATAAGAAAATCTCTTTGGCATCCTCTTTTGTTATTCTTAGTAATACAAACATATAAATTTACATCCTTTCATTATCCAGTAATTTACAGTAAATTTGGAAGGTCTGTGACCTAATGATTTATCCAAGAAGAGTATGTGCAAATATATATATATATATATATATATACACATATATATATGTGTCAACTGAAGAAATTTGATGAAGAAATTTGATGAAGTTATAAAAAAGCACAATATCTGCATTTATATTTCCATATAAATAGAAGTTTCGCTCCAAAGATTATTAAAAAGCCACTAATAAATCCATTCTGAAAACAAATCTGTAAGAGAGCACCTTCACAATTCTTTGAAGCATCATTATTTTCCATCTTTGCAGTAAATGGAGAAGTTTTCCTGGGTGAGCCAAGTAAAGACATGTGAACCACACACTTATTTGTCATGAGTTACACAGGTTCAGGTCAGTTCCTTGCCTTGGCACCTCAAAGCTCAGATTGGACCTGGGCCTCCTGTCGTCCCTGTGCAGGACATTTCCCTGGGGTGGCCGCCGGCACAAGGCAGCCCCTCCTCACTGCAKGGAAAAAGCTCAGCATTCCCAGCTGTGAGGTGAAGTTTCTTCCTAAGTGGTCAATCTGATTCCATAACACAAAGTGTTGCCTTCTACTGGATTACTGATGGGAAGGAAAAATCCCAATGAAAATAAAGAAACCACTGCCAGCCCAAAACCAATGAACTAATCAATCAACCAAAAYTCAAAAAAACTATGTTGCCTGAACATTTTCTGGTTGCTTTTTTTTTTTTTTTTGAGAAAATCCTGGACTGAGAGATCTGGGACATGGAGGGAAAAATGATGACTATTTCCTTAAACAGTAGGACAAAACGTGGCATCTGTAAGATATGTAGGACACTTTTTAGKKATATGATTCTAATCATAATTTKATTATATATAATTATATATTATTCTAGTCAGAATTATAGCTCTTCAGCTCTATAGCTCTTCAGGTTTCTGTACCTCTCACAGYTCTTTTTGGGATATAGTTATGGGAAGTGTATTTTGGAACTAAATAGTACTTTTCTTCTCAAGAAACCTCTGGAAATTACGGTGATCTTCAAATGGAACCAAGCATGTGCTAAAAACTTTCTGTTTATAKTAATTTCCTCATTCTAAAGTATGCAAAAAATAGCGATTTTCATTGTAAGCAAATATTTCTCTAGTGAGTATTTACACTAAATAAATAAAGATGCAAGCTTGGAGGTAGTTAATACTAAAATGATATCCAAACTAAATTTGCAGGCTGTGGTAATTTACAGGCTGACTTACACTGATGTGAGGAGTATGAATTATCCATGGTCTCTGCAYTGCATAAAGAGAAATCTTCATTCTGTGCAAATAGTGTGTGCAGAAGGCTCTCTCAGAATAAATTAAATACTTCAGGCTAAGCAGTGAAATTCACCAAGGACAACTGGGAGGGAGGGAGGGAGGGACGGAGGAAGGAAGGAAGGAAGGAAGGAAGGAAGGAAGGAAGGAAGGAAGGAAGGAAGGAAGGAAGGNGGAAGGAAGGAAGGAAGGAAGGAAGGAAGGAAGGAAGGAAGGAAGGAAGGAAGGAAGGAAGGAAGGAAGGAAGGAAGGAAGGAAGGAAGGAAGGACATATGACAAGCTCCTCTGGTTTTCGCATGTGGGTTTTTTGATATGTTATTCAGGACTTTTGGATGGCAGCTTTGGACTTTCAGATTCTCTTTCAAGATTCTCTTCAAGGTGATGAACAGGGGGGTTTAAATCTACAGAAGATATGTTATATGGAACKTCTTGAAACATACTTATTGTATAGTCACCAGATTTCATGGGTTTGTATTTAATCTAGCTGAAGTATAAAATTAAATTATGTTTTTGATACCAGTTTCTCCAGCTCTAAGAACTGTGAACTGTATTAAGACAATTACACCATCTTTTAGCTGATGAAGAGTGACTTGAAGAGCATGTATGCTTCAACATCAAATGCAAAACGATATCTGTGCTCAAAGCAAAAATAAAAATAAAAATTTCCTGGAGTGAGGGAGATGGGCTTTGAGAAGCAATCCAGAACAGTATGAATAAACCACTGCTAACTACAAGCCATATATCAAGTAGGACACTGGAGATTWAGCAGTAAATTGAAGCATTCAGTCAAATCACTGCTGTGGAGGCATAAGCGTCCTGCCTGATTTTTAATGAGAATTTTATTTTGACAAGCTAAGTCAGTGATAAGTTTTTTGAGTGTGTATGTGCATGTGAAAAGATGAGGAATTTGTGTTCTACTGAAAAATATAGCTTGTCCATCAACTTGCATAAGCAAATCTACCTGATATATATTTTGTGGAGCATAGTCCTGCAAGCAGTTTGTGTACTGAATGGTTCCATATTTACATATGAACATCCGTCTAAAAATGTTGTAAATGAGATCTGAGGGTTGTTAAGATTTCACCTTTCACCATGTGATTTGGGCTGTTTCTACTATTATATGCAACCTCCCTTAGCAGAATACTGCCTAAAACTACATTTAGYTTTGTCTTTTATCTCACACATTTTAACACTGGTAGGAGAGCAGTGCATCAATCCCTAAATCACAACTGCAGAGAGCCAGAGTCTATGATGTTCCTGKTTGTGTTAATAATGTTCTTTAAAAGCCTGTCATGGCTCGGGTTGTCATACATCTCTGGGTATTACTCTAAAAGGATTCATTTTTTTTATAGAATAACAGTTCATTGTTAAGAAATCCTTGGGATTGTTTTATTTCCTTGACAAATTATGGAACTTCATAAATGACACTTTCTYACCAGCTAGTTTGAACCACTGCCAAATAAAACTGTAATAGAGAGAAAGAGATAAGAAATGTCCTGTAACAGAGCTAGACAAATGGAGTACTTGATGTGGTTTTTCATTTTCTACTTTRTTTGCAACACATTCAGTGATACATCCAGTTGCTCTCTGATGGTTAGATACCATTATGGGAAGTATCTAAGATTGCAGAGATAACATTGTTTATGATAAATTTAATCCATTAATTAATGTTGGCATATAGATAAAACACACTAATCTTTTAGGAAACTTGGTTAGAAATCTCACTACCATGAATCAGTTGTAAATTCAGCTGTTCAGAAATAATTTTCCTACATGGAACAGCTACTAAAACCCAAAAAAAAAAAACCAAACACAAACAAAACCCAAAAAGACCACAATAAACACCCAAAAATCCCAAAACAAACAAACCCACAAAAAAATCCCCACTAGAACAAAAAAAAAATCTCAAAACCAAACAAACAAAATAATCCCAAAACCATTTATAATTACATTCTGAAACAGTTGCAGCTTTTTGCCAGACTGGGGTATTTCACTCAAAGTAATAACTTCCTATTTTTTGAAAAATCTTTGTGTTGAAATTGAATTGAATTTTTGTGTTGAAAAATAAGATAGCACAGACTTTTCAGTTAATTTTTATTTTATGCAGGCTTTTTCCATATTCTTTCATCAAGAAGAGGGGAGAGATGAGAACTACAGTTCATTGTTTTAAAGAGGACGTGCATTTAAGAATTCTGAGCATATTTTAAAATGTAACAGGGAATTCTTATTTTCCAGTTGGCTATTGGCATGCTGTGAAAGTTATGTACCCGCTGGGAAAAGTTATTTTAGAGGACTTTAGTTTTCATATGCAGAATTCYATAGTACCCTTTCTCTTGTACACTTCTCAAGGCAACCCAGTATGAGGTACTGAAATATTCATGGATTATATCATTGGTGGAAAAATTATAAACCCCAGTATGCACTCATGAGCTATTTTGGGTGAGCAGGACTGAAAAAAAAGATACAAGATACCTTATATCCCAGTAGCTTTTCCTATGTCTACAGATTTCTGTTGTGGATGCTGGGGAAATGATGATGACAGAAGCTGCTCCCTGGAAAAAGCTGAAGCTGGGCAGCCATCAGRACCCTGAGTATGACATGCAGGAATTCTCAGGCACATGTGTTTCACAAAAAACCTCTCCGATACAAGGGTAATAAATCTGTGAATTTGCAAACACCTATTTCTTAATATTACCCTTGACACAATGATGACAGTCTGGTTTGAGCCTGCAAGGTTTTTTTAGACTTTCAAGATAAAAACTGATAAAATCTTTAAAGATAAACAGAGAGAAATTGTCTATATAGATTAACTTGGGTCAATATAAATAAAATACTACATTCAATTAAATTGTGGAGATTATTAACTTATGAATGAATTATTCTTTATCTTATAAAGAACCTGAAAATAATTTCTCTTATTCTTTAAATAATTTTTTGCAGTTTCCCATATTTAGGTTATAGCATAATATAAAATAAAAAATACAATATAGTTAGAATTTTAATTCTATGCAAATAATTGTATAGATAAACAACTAAAATTTTTTCCCTTGTTTGATAGTTACAGTCAATCCCATGATTTCAATGAACTCTCAGGAGGGGCTCCTTTGTCACCATGTTTGCTGTTAAGTATTGGACAAAATAAGGTTGCCAAAACTCATCCTGTGTTTTTGGGASACAACATTAAAAACCATAGTTGTCAGCCTTTGTACCTTTTGTTTTCTGGGGCTACATCCAAGAAAATTCTTTACAAATTTGTTTCAACCTTGTTTCAAAATCTCACTTTTGCCACTGTAACAGAGGTATCTGTTGGATCTTCCCTTCAGCATTTTGTCTGTCTCCTCAATATCCTAATCCTAATCCTAATCCTAATCTATAGAGCAATTCCAAGGTAAAACCTGAGAATCCAAGCATGCTCAGAAACTCAATAGGAAGCTGAAATAAAACTTGGGAAAGAGCTTCATATATCTGAAATATTTGTTCTTAYCACTTGGCTAGGGACATACATATTCTTTCTTCAGAGGAAATCAAAGGACATAAAAGTCTGTGGTGGAAGAATGAAAAACAATAGGCATAAATTGAACCAAGACAGGTTCTGACTGTAAATGAGGAACAACTTTTTCCCCATGGGGGCAGTCAGGCAGTGGATCAGGCTGCCCAGGGAGTGTGCAGTCTCCATCCTTGGAGCTTTCCAAKATCTCACTGAACACAGCCCTGAATAACCTGGTGAATTTAGTGTTTTCCTTGCTTTAAGCAGGATATTGATCTGGAGACCTCTGGAGGTTCCAGTGTGGTTTGTTATTGTTCAGAGATTCTATCAATCATCCTGCTTTTCTAGAATTCTTTCTTTCACAACAAACTAAGCCACACTGTGCCATTCTCACATGACAAGCCAGAAAAAGTCCACATCTATCTAAACAGACATCTTATCTCAGTGCACTGGTGATAGCCCAAGAGAGAGAGCAGGACCTCCAGAGAGCTTGTTCTAAACCCACCTTGTACTGGATGTAGAACATAACTTTTAATTAACTGAGCTTGTAGCTGGTATTAGGGTAGATCCTGAGCAAAAATCACCAATATTAGTTAGGATATTGGRTATAAGCAGCCCTTCCACTATCCATTTAAGAAAGAAGGTTGGCTATGCTATTGTACAAACTTCTTCCATGCTGGACGAGACAGCATGGTCAAGAASCCATAAGGATATTCAGAAAGTTTTGATGAGTGATTACACACCAAATTCTGGGWAAGTTGAAGTTCTGCTGATTGCCAGGGATAGGCAGACCTCATATTTGATTTCAGGATGTTAAAAATCCGAAGTATTTCATTTATACAAGAAAATTGAAATAAAAGTGGCATAATCCTCATTTTTCAACCTTCCAGTTTTGAAAAATGTATCCAACTAATTTTCTTTCACAACACATTACTTTATATTTTATGGCACATAAATGTCACCAGCTGTGCACTTGCTTTTTTTTTTAATAACACGATCATTATTTGTAATTTATGACAGAATTGAGATTGTCTTGTTTTCATATGGAACTAGGTGAAAGATGTTTAAAATATTAGTCTATCCAAATAATATATAATACTGATCTTGACAATCTTGAAAAACAGAATGCAAGAAATAATGTATAAWATTTGCAACATAAAATGAGTAACTTAAACTGTGTTAACTTCTCAAACAAAAATAYTGATGTATCAAGGTACATGCTTTGTGTGTATGTGTTCAGGTGCATGCAACATGACAATGATAAATGATTGCAATGATATTATTGCAAATCTAGGTTATGAATGTGCTAAAAAGATTTAAAGGAGAGTAATTGCTCATACTTAATGAACAGTCAGATATGAAAAAGAAGTTACTTCTAATGGGCTCTATTTTGCAAAATTGCCAGATGTCACCATCATGATTAAATTCATCTTCCTAAGTTAGACTAAGCCAGCAATAGCAAGAAAATAATTTATCAAGTCTCCCAGCCAAAGCTTTCATAGYCCTGGCAAGACCATTAAAATGCAGTAAATATACACCAATAGAAACTCCTAAAATATATATAATTATTAAACAAGATAGAGAATATCTTGGACAAAAAAAATGCACATTTTAAAAAGAGGTCCCTTCTATGGGCATAGTCATCTCCCATCTACATTATACAATTCATACTCTGGCAGTGATGATATGGTATCTTCAAGAAATACCAAAGGAGAGAACTTAAGCTTGGTCTATGCCCTAAAAACAAGACAATCAAGACAATCATCCAATTCTCCAGTTAATTGCAAATAGCCTAGGCCATATTCCTATACTCCATTTGCTCCCATGGTAACACTGCCTACCCCGAGGTCTCWTCCTACCCACCCTAAAATAAGGCCTCCAGCAGATATCCATCTCCAAAATGAGGACTTTGAGCCTCACCCAGGACAAYAGAACAGTGAGACTTACAACTAAACTGTAATATTGGCATCTAGTAATGGAAAGTGGGCACATTGCATTGTTCTCACTCTGTTCTGGKTCTTTCCCGTCTTCCCTCAAACTGTCTATCCTGGTGATCCTTTCTTTCACCTGGACTTTTTCATAACACTCCAAAACTACTCTGTGGGGTTTTTCCCTCTTTAATGTGGTTTAATCCTAGCTGTCAACTCAGCCTCCTGTAGCTGCTTGTTCAATTCCCCATGGAGGGATGGGGGAGAGAGTTAGGAGGATAAAATTGAGAAAATTCATTTGTTGAGACACAGACATTTTAACAGGTAAAGCAAAAGYGGCACATGCAAGCAAAGCAAAACAAGGAATTAATTCAGCATTTCACATGGCCAGGTGTTCAGCCACCCCCAGGAAAACAGGGCTCCATCCTGTGTAACAGTGGCTTGGGAAGACAAATAGCATCTCCAAACATCCCATCCTTGCATCCTCCTCCTCCCCAGCTCCACATGCTGAGCATGACTCTACAGKGTCGGGGATATCCCTTAGGTCACTTGGGATCAGCTGTCCCAGTGGTGTCACAGCCCAAATTCTTGTGCACTCCCAGSCCCCTTGCTAATAGGATGAGCAGCAGAAAAGGCTTTTTTTCACCTCTGTGTTATCAACTCTGTTTGCAGGACAAATCACAAAAAATTAAAAGCTTCCTTCTAGCTAGTAGGGAGAAAATTCACTATCCCAGCCACATCAGCACATCTCAACATGGAACTTGAGGACAAATGGAGGAATTTCAGAAATGCATACACACTCAAGAGAGGCCTAAAGTGACCAGGATTATGTAAATAGTTGTGTTCTGTGTGAATATCAGTTTTAAGTTCCTGCTGTGATTTTCCTGTTGATACTCTTATTAYAGAGAAAAAGACCACACTTTATGCTTCTCCTAATTCTTCCTACTTTTGTTCTACACCATCATAGAATTCTGTTTAGCTTTCTTATCTTCTTTAGCTTTAGTTCTCTTGAGCTTTAGCAATATTTATTTCCTACATTGGTATAACCAGTTCCTAGCAGAAAAGTCAGTATTTGCCCATTAGGAGAACAGCAGATGGCACTRCAACCACTTTTCCAAAGGCATGACATCCAATCAAAAGACCAATCTGGAAAGCAACGATCTCATTTCCTTATTGTTATTTTAAAAATGCTGATCATCCATTGAAGATTCTTCTAAGTAATGCACCAGATTTCAGCCCCGACTTCAGGAGATGGAGTCTCAGTAATGCTGAGCTATTCCTTGAGGTGAACAAAACTGTGAAAAAAGGCATACAGATATGAACTACTAAAGGCCTTTAAGGTCAGTTATACATATATGGATTTAACCAGAAAATTGGCTCTTTAAAATATGATTTTTTTTTATGCTTTTAAACAACCTGAAACAGTTTTGTGGGTATGTGTAGGTGTCAGCCAATGGAGCCTGTTAGTTTTCATATATTTATGTCTTTTTGGAAGACTTTGAGTGGCGAGCATACCAAAAAAATGGGGATTTAATAACTTTGTCCTTGCACAATAAACRCTAATGTATTGATCACATCCTTATTCAGTACTAAACTTTATCAGGCAAAATCCACCAAAGCTAAATTGTTCCTTTCATATTTTTCTGAACAACACAATCACAAACTTCTTTGGTATTTCTGTTAGAGTATCAAGGAAAGCATTTCTCTTTTTTTAATGCAGACATTTAGTGACAAGCACCAGATGAAATGAGACAGAATCCTGYCAGAATGAGACCTGGTCCTGCACAGAGGGTGCTGAGGATCTGCAGCTGATTTCCCGGAGAGGCTATGGATGCCCCATCCCTGGAATTGTCCATGTTAGCTGGGCCTCTGGGTAACTTCATTTGGCAAAAGCCACTTTGTACCACCACCCCTCCTCAAAATATCCAGAGATGGCATTTTTCCAMTTTGAACTCACAGCTTGTATATCATTCTTTTCATGGAGAAGATTTTTAAAATAACTGCCAGGAAAATAATTACCACTGGCAGTAGAGACTGAAGGCATAATTTAGCAAAAGAGACATGGGAGAGGAAAAGAGGATAAGACATAGTATGATGAGGGGGAAAAGATATATGGTAATATGGACAAATGTCCATCTACTTATCAGTATCTAAAACTAAGATTGATTGTTCATCTTTGCTGCTTGCAGGCTCAGGTTTCTCTTTCTAGAATTGAGCACAAAAAAGACACGTGTAATGTAACTGAATTGAGCAACAAGAATGCTGAATCAGCAAACAAAGCATCAACTTTTTGATGCTTTTTAATGACCTTACACATCAAAAGGGACCCATCCCTGCATACCATGTCTGTATCACTCTTACCTGACTACATGAACTGTGTTTAATTTATTCAAGCACTGGTGCATGGCTGGCACTGTGCTCAGGGACTCCGCATGCTGCAGCTGTGGCACTGCTGCCCTGACTGCCACACTCAGCCCACACTGGTGYTGCTGGGGACAAGCCCAGCAGCTGAAGCTTGACTTGCAACATCAGGGTTTTCTGGGACCAGCATGGCAGGACTGGGCTCACTGCCCCCAGGAATACAAGCTAAAAAAAATCTACCTAAGCAGTAATCAAGGGTGACTAAGATACTTTGCTGGGTTTATTCACCACTCAGTGAAACTTCTGAGAATTTGGCTCTTGCAAAACTCTAATTGTCTTTTTTTGGGAAACAGGGGCTAATTTGCAACTAGAATCACAAGAGAAATACAGTGATCATTTTTGTGGATTCAAGTTTTAAGTAGCTTTAACTGATTAAGTCAGTTTTCCAGAGCTGCTGGAAACATACATATAATTAGAACATGCTGACAGTACCAAGCTGGTTCTTTCACCTCATCCCAGCTTCTCTGGGAAGCAAAGTGCAATAATCTGGAACCCAGCCACACTTATCCAGCTGTGAGTGCTGCTTGGATGTGACAGCTTTCAGCATGTGGAGCACTGACCAAAACTGTTTCCTGGCTGTTCCTGGCAACTTGTGAACAGACTCATGCTGACCTCCCAGTCAGCTCTAAACTATACCAGGCTGAGAACCACATGATTTTGGCTGAAAACTGAAAGTAACAAATTTGTAACATAAAGAAATTTTAGCAGTGTGCAATAGACAATCTAGTCCAAATTTTGGATTTAAAGAAAAATTAGTCTTACTGACTGTCCTTCAATTCATTTTTGTTATTTTAATATCAGTTTTAAAAACTCTCATCATATACAAAAAAAAAAAAATCTAAAGGGCATAGGCATGTTTTCAAGAAAAAAGGCTCAAACAAGGGTTTCTCAAAATATTATTCAATTCCTCTTGGACATCAAGTGCTTTGARATGAGGGACAGAAATCTTTCCTGTTATCTAATTCAGTTTAAACTTTCCTTGTGTTTCATGCAGAATGCCCTTTTGATCAAATTAAAAACTCTATATTTGTCTTAGTATGCAGAACAAATTAAATTTCTACTGGAAAAYGGCACATACCTGCATGTTCTTTTGTGTCAGCAAGTTCACACAGGACCAATTTTATGTCTATGTGCATGTATATGTACAAGCACATGCATATACAAGTAAATATTTATATACACATCCCACTTATTTCACTCCTTTTCATGTTTTTACCAAGGGAAGATACACACAAACAGACAATGAAGAAGAAAATGTGGGTCTATGTGCAGTTTTGCACTTAGACATAGAGAAGTTCTGTAAACTTCACTTTAATTGTTTCAAAGAATATCTATGGACACAGACATTTCAAACAAATTTGCATGGCCAAACATTCCTTTTCATATGTGCAAAAACATAAATGTAGTTAAAAACACATGAACACGTCTTGAAAACTTCATGTTTACAGCTCTTAAGAGTGTGATTGTTTGGATTTGAACACCAATAAAAAAAAAGATCTTGCCTAAACTTTTCAGGGTTTTTTTTGGTTTTTGGGGGTTTTTTTTACTCCATTTAAAAAGATTCAACATATACAGGTCATTGCCTTGTTGATGAGTCTGGGTGTGGGAGGAGAAAATTATTAAAGTGTCAGTTTTCTGACTTTAATTCTCCAAATGCATGTGGTTAAGTCCCTTGAGTGAAATAAACACATTGATGGAGGAAATAGATAAAATCTTCAACCTTTTTCTCCATTAATTCTGCACACTCTCAAACTCCARCAGCTTTATATTTCTCAAGCAAAACTTAGACCAGATGAACTACAATTTTTCTAAACATGTTGAGTGATAGCGATGATTTATTTGTAATAGAGGTTATTGTCATTCTGTGATTCTAACGGATTGAGCCATCAGAGCTGTGCTGATGAATGTCTGCCATAAACCAGACAGCTTTATTGCATCAGAGATTCAGTTCTGCAGCTGTGTTTAGAGGCAATTCTATTTAAAATGTGCCTATAACTCCCAAAGCCAAGACCAGCATATTTGTTTACTTTCTTGCTCATTTTGCCAGCCAAGGGCTTTTTAGGCCAAATTGCACCTATCCTTGGGCCTTGAATCTGCCAAATAATGACTTTGGAGCTTTCTCCTTGAGACATTTATAATTTTGCATTAAATTTGAACATTTGATTAATTTAAATGCTCATTTCATAATTACTTTAAATGCAAAAATTTGTGATGTKGTGAATTTATTAGGTATTCATTCAGGGAAAACTATCTTGCCCCAAGAGACATCTGAACTAGCCAAAAATCAGTAATCTGTGCTTTAGCTCTTTGAGGGTCTTGTGGCTTTCTGAGTGGGCTTTTTGTTTGGTTGGTTTTTTTTTAATTGGATTTTGTTTGGGTTTTCTTTCTAAACACCTAACAGCTATCCAGGTACTGATGAATGCATAAAGTGAACRCATCCTGGAAAGGGAAGGTGAACCAAAAAACATGGGATGAGTTTCCCCTTGTGTATACCTCTCACTGTAGGCATAGCATWAATACCTATTCTGGGCTTTATTCTTCAGTTTGATGAGATGGCTCACACAGGTGATACCAGCAAGGCAAGAAATGAGCTATCTGGAAAAATGATGCAAATCAAAAACTGTCCAAATGTCTCTGCAGCCAAGTTTGCATTTACAAAAACTCCAGTCACAAGGAATCATGTCATGAACAAAGTAAAATCTCTGGGGTGGTGCACCCAGGCAGTTACAGGTCTCCCAAAACTAACAGACTTAGATCAGCAGACATTAACAAGGATATGGACTTAACCCAAAAAATATGAAGTTCTGTCKATTTTGATTTTATCTGTATACTCAGTTCAGAGCTCAAATTCTGCAGAAGGCTGAGATGACCCAAAATTGTCCTCAGGACATGGATACACATTCAGTAAACATTAGTGAGCTTACAAAAGAGCTCTTACAGTTATTATGAAGATTAAAATTCATATAAATGCACATGGAGAAAACCTGGTGTAAAATTCATGCAGTGTCTACCTCCACTCTGCACCATCTGSTTCCTTTGCTATTGAAAGCTGTAAACAGAACAGACAGGCAGCCAGGGCTGCAGATTACCAGTTASGCAGCATCTATCAGCCCTAAACCAGCAGCTTTAATCCAGCACAGGTCAGGCATCCTTTTATAAATCTATCTTCTTCAAACTGGCAAAGAGTTTTTGTCCAGTTTCTATGTGAAAGACAGTGGAAATACAAAAGAAAAGTTCATTAAAAATGTATTACTAGTTTCTTTCTTGGAAACAGAGGCAATCCCAATATTTAATGAATCCCCTCATCAAAGAACTTTAAAAGCTAACAAGTATTACAAGTAAAATTCAATTAAAAGGAAAGAATAGACATGTAATAGTGGGACTTTTAAAGGGAATTTCATCAAGAGAAGAAAAAATGTCAAAGTTCCCAAAATAAAGAAAATGCACATAAAATGCAAACATCCTGCAGATAGGAAATAAACATGAAAATTAGAAATGCTTTTGCATATAATATATTCACTTACATAAAAAAGACTTGGTAAGAGGCAGTCAGAATCAATTACATAAACACAGGATGAAGACATCAACGAAAAATGCAGAGGAATTCATTCTGCAGTGTCTAAAGCAGAATGGAGAAGGAACTGAAGAAGGAAAAAAAAACTTTCTAATACTTACAACATTTTATTAGATAAATTGGTAAAGCTTCTTGGGTTACTAAAAGGGGGAAATGAGCCTTCTTTCTGTTTTAGAGGAATACAGAATGAGATAGAAAAAGGCTGGTATTAAGTTTGTAATGCTTACAAAATTTTCCAGAATATTAGTAACACATGAAACCTAATATGCTACATATAAACTATTTTAAAATTATTATACATATTATACATCATATGCAAAAGTTCTAACTGAAACTGAATGAGAATCTCTAGACTTTGATGTTTAATTGTGATAATTCCCACAATTTTGGAGAGTATAACAAAGACTCCACATGTGTAGGTGTTTTGCCTTTAATTTAAAAGTGCTAAGCAGCATGACCTGGCTAGTTATAAACCTGACATCAAACATGAGGAAAATGGAAAATGGATTTAGTCTATGAAGAATTAGTGATTGATAGCTGGCAGGATTTCATACAGACTATGGCATCAAATAGACATTTCCAGCTGATTTTGCTAGTGTTCTTAAGAAAGGAATGTCTATGTTAGCTTTTTTGATGAGGTCAGGATTAAATCTTTGAAGCAAATCAGCATCCAGCCTCACTTTATGATTTTCATCTCACAGCTGTGCACAAACTGGATTCATTACTGGTGTTACTGGAGAATTCCTGGGCCTGCTTCCTATTGCACACCTACTGTASCCACAGCACACTGAAACTTAGTGGGGTTTCAGTGTGCATTAAAACTGTCCTTGGAAAAATCACTGAAATGCAGACAGATCCTCAGAGCTGCAACCTCTACAGCTTTACTCATTTTGGACCATGCCACTTCACGGTGAAGAAGTATAAAATTTAGCAAAAAATTAATCCAGAAGAAGTAATATTCCTTGGTATTAAATTTTTGATGGGATGATTCATCTACRACTTAATAAATAGAAGTTAATGTTTAATGTGAATTAAGTCTCCAGGGAACAGATTAAAAAAAATAAAAAGAGATCCAGAAGAGATGATATTAATAAAAAGAATATGCAAAATAAAAATGTTTCCTTTGGGATCCTAGAAAGACTATTCCTGACTCAGGGGTTGTTCTATGTGTTCAGTAAATAATCACAAACCATAGATCACAAATTAATGAAGGCTGATGAAAGACTGAAATACTGACAAAAGACAACCAGACAGTGCATTCAGGATTATTCAGTAAACTGGGTCCAATTAATCCAAATGTATTTCCATGTAAGCAAATGGAAGGGAATGTGTGCAGGAAGACACTGCAGCCATATCTGTTGGATAGATACTAGACAGCAGTGACTCTGAAGTCAGTCAGATCAAACAAGTGGGGAGGTAACCATGGGTGAGCAAAGGCTGGCTGAAGGGAAAACACAGGGTTCACAAAGTGATCCAATTGGAAGTTTGCATCTTGAGACAGCCGCTCAGCTAAAAAAGGTGCCTAAATACTGMAGGATGGCTGCACCATCTCACATGATGAAATCAGACATGCGGGGGCAAGGACTGTCTTCTTCCATGCATTTGTACTGTGATTGGTCCTGTGGGATCCAGCAGAATCAAGGACTTTAAGCATAATTCATCTTTCTTGGCAAAGAATAACAAATCCCATGTGAGGGTTTTTAATGCTAATAGATACAACACAATTAAAGAAATATTTCCTTACAACTATGCCATACACCAACTTTCAGGGCAGAGTTCCCTTGCAGATCCSTTGCTCTACAACATTTCACTATCTCCCCTTATTCAAAGAGAAGTTGGGGGTTTTTTCCATATAAACCACTGTAAAGCCAGTGAAATGAACCACAGAATAAATTCAAATCTGAAGAAATTCCTATGGAGGAAGGCAAGGATCAGACAAGCCTTTTGAGACACAAAGTTCAGAGAGAAGTTAATTGATTGTCAAAAGTATTTCTTTTCCTAAATTGTATTCTTGTGATCCCTATAAATTCAATCCTCGGGTTATTTTGTTGTTATTACTTTGCAGGTTGCTGTATTTTTCACGTCTGTTTCTGGCCATACTGCAATTAGATAGTGCCACACTGAATGGCACAGGCTCTTGTGAAACCTAGGCCTGATGGCATCTGATATATGACATTAACAAAAAGAGAAAAATACTTAAAAGATTCAAAAAAGCATCAGAATGAAAAAATAAGATCTTCCAATTATTTAATGAACTATTTCAACACCTGAAGGGGTCTTTTCAGTACCTGAAGTGAGCCTACAACAAAGAAAAAAGAGGGAGTTTTTACATGTAGAGACAGCACAAGGGATAATGGCTTTAAACTGAAGGAGGGCCGGGTCAGACTGCAGGAGGAAACTCCAGGGTGGTGAGGGCCTGGCACAGACTGCCCAGAGAAGCTGAGCCCCACCCCTGGGAGTGTCCAAAGCCAGGCTGGATGGGGCTCTGAGCATCCTGGTCTAGTGGAAGGTGCCCCTGCCCATGGCAGTGGGATTGGAACTGGATAATTTTTAAGGTCCCTTCCAACCCAAACCACTCTATGATTTTAGTTTCTATTAAGTAATTAGGAGACAATATGGTGCAGGACTCAGCTGGCAAGAGGAATTTCAGCAGAGTTTGAAGGAAGGAGCAGAAACCATCTTGCAGTTTTCACTGAGGTTGTGAAGAAGCTTTACAGTCCTTRCAACTGCTCCAGATTCAATGCTGGAACAGCAAAAGTGCCTCCACAGCAGTGTCTGCTCAACCATGTAAGCCCCAGGTGCACCCCACCCAGAGAATGCAAATACAAAGGTCACCCAATTTCATTATGCTGTGAATGCTACCAAGCTTGCTTTTGTGTATGGAAAATCCCAATTTCAATACCCAGTGGAATTTTAATGGAAGATCTGCACCTGTCAGGTCTGTGTGTAATTGCTTAATAAAGTTGAACAGTCAAAAATCTGTCTTCAAATATAGACAGGAGATTATCTCAGCCTATTCTGGTCCAAATAGAACAATAAATGAACCAACAAACAAACAAAAAAGAAAATAACTTGTATTATTTCTAACTGATTTAAGGAACAACCTGAAATTCTGGCCAACAGAGAGAGAATAAGAGAATAAGGCACCATGAAAAGCTTACCATGGTAAAATGGAAAAGGCTAATGGCAAACCTAAGCTACACATCAGACTTCTTTCCATTGCCCACATTATTGGAATAGGTAATGTTCTCTAGTAGCCTAGAAAGAGAATGCTGTGGTTTATACAATATATGACATATTTTTGTTTATAAGGCTGGTAATGTGCTCCCTTGCTCCTATTTTACTCTCATTATTGAATCTGCTTTATATATATATATCTTTTACAACACCAGAGCTAATCTAATTTATTGTTAAATAATTCCRTTATGTATAATAATCTTAAGAAACTCTAAAAATACCAACATTCATTATGAAGTTTTGGAAAGAAAGAGCCTTCTTTATAAYACTTTCCCTGTATAWAAGAKTGTGGTGGTTTGACAGGAAACAGGATTTCTGGGATCCTGTGGTCAAGCCAATGGATGTTCAGATTTTAATATTGGCAACTTATTCAGCCASTGGGACACTGGATCYACCTCTGAGAACASAGGGTTAARGCAGGGCTCTCMCCCTGGGAAGCTCTCTTGGGTTTCCGGCGGGGAAACAGTTCAGGTCTCTCCCCCRTCCAGCTGCTCCTGCTGGGCGRGGGAGGGGAAGCCACGAGGCCCGGTGAGGTAGGCCGGGGCTTTGGACAGAGATGGGAGGTGAAGAGGCCCTGGCATGGAAGGGTGGGAGAAGCATCAGAGGCATTGGGCAGCCCCCCCCCAGGAGAGAGAGAGAGAGAGAGAGAGAGAGAGAGAGAAAGAGAGAGAGAGAGCACAGCCTGTGCTTGTGACTGTGTTACATTGAAACTTGATAACATGTGCCAGGCTGAGAAGAAGAAGAGGGGGGAGAGAAGGTGTCCGGCCGCTTGTGGGAGTCTCTCCGGACGGGCAGAGCCCGAGTTTTAACCCTTTTTGTGGACAATGAAAATTCAGCAGAACATTGACTTTTCCTGCAATGAAGCAGCAGATGAAGAGGGAATTGAGTGAGTGAGATGAAGGCCTGTGCCAGAGAGAGAGAGAGAGAGATGTTGGAGGAATGGAGAAGATGGAGTGGCATTTTTTGCTGGACTCTTTTCTGTAGCCATGGACAGAGCCATGTTCCTTGTGACACAGAGACTGCATCCAGGGGGGGCAGTCACTCAGAGCCAAGATGACTTTTCAGTGTTGAGACCCCTCAGCCCCAGGGGGTGAAAAATATGGGGGGGACAGGCGTCCCAAAGGTGAGACTGTGCTCTTTTTGGAAYGGGACAAGGCAYCCTTAAAAGACGACCCTGGAAGCAGCCCTGGTCCRTGTTCGGTGTGAGAGCACTGAACATGAAAGGAAGAGGTCACCGTGGCACAAAGAAGGACTCCTCCTCCTCTTGATGAACTGTAGATTGAGTATTCTAAAGGGTGGTGCAGGATTGAGAGTTGGTATTTGGGGGAGGTATTGTATTGGAAATTTGGTGGGAGGAGGAGGAAAATGCTTCTRTGCAGTTTTCATTTTCCTTGTGTTTTTTTTTTTCTTTCTCTTGTAGTTTAGTTTTTTCTTTATAGTGTATTTAATAAAGTTTTCTTTATCACTAAGTGAGAGCCTGCTTTGCTTATTCCTGGTCACATCTCACAGCAGACACCAGGGGGAGGGTATCTTCATGGGGGCACTGGCATTGTGYCAGTGTCAAACCATGACAAAGATATACTTTTATCTTCCACTGTGATGTCAGCCTGAAAACTGACTTTAAAATTACAAGCTTAGAACATCTACAGACTTCATGGGGAAATATAAAATTTTACTGATTTTTTTCTACAATGTTAAAGAATTGAGAGAAGAAAAAACTAAGCAGGGTGCTACTCTTCTTTCTTGGGTGTTATCTCAACCATTTACATATTTTCTTGTGAAATCCCACCATAGTCCATGCTAAGTGTGCTCTGATAACTGTACTTTCATTCCCTCCCTGGTTAAACTGTATAAGCAATAACAAAACAAAATAAGCAGATCTCTGGTATTTAAATGGTTGTCTCAGAAGTTCCTAGACAATAAATATAGTCTATTGCCCAGAAAATAATGAATTCAGTGCCTGATTTTAGAAGTATAAGCAAGGGGGTTTGCAATAATTCAGTGTAACTTCTTGTCCTGAAAAAAAACAGTAAAAAATAAACAATACATTAAAAGTAACCTAGAAGAAAGTAATAATGTTGATTTGCAAAGAAAAAATTATGTCAAATAAACCARTGACATGACTTTTTCTTTGTACTGGAAAATAGTCCCTGGAAATACAAGGGAGATAGTGTAGGACAAAACCCATGTGTGGATTTGTGGGTCACAGTCTGACTGTAAGTTGGCAATAACCAACTTTTTTACATGAACTACAGAGTATATTAGAAAAGACAGAAAACAAATGGGAGATTTAGGGAGGAGTAAAATGTATTTACYCTGTATAGAAAAGACACTACCATATTTTTCTTTCATGCCTTGCTGTGTATTAAATAATTTCAAAGAAGAAGGATATTTAGGTGAGTTTTGAATAAAATCTTTCACATGATGATGATGATAGTCATCTGCTGGATAAACAGTTCAGATATGGAATGTGGCATTTCTATTCCTTGCATTTTTTCAATGGAAAAGGCATCTGTTAGAAAAAAGTTCATTAGTCRACTTTTCCTTGAGATTGTCCTGGTTTCAGCTGGGATAAAGTTATTTCTTCTCAGTAGCTGGTACAATGCTGTGCTTTTGGGTTGGCAGTGAGAATGGTGTGGACAATACACTGATGTTTTGGGTTTTGCTAAGTTGTGTTCATCCTAAATCAAGGATTGTTTTTCTTCTTCGTGTCTCATGCCCTGCCAGTATGGAGGTGCACAAAGGAAACTGGGAGGGAGCATAGMCAGAACAGGTAAAGCAAATTGGGCAAAGGGATATTCCACACCACAGAGCCTTATGCCTGGTTTATAGAGRGGGGAAATTACCCAGAAGGGTGGTTGATCTGAGTTTTGGAAGGAGAGTCCAACGTTGGTCAGCAGATGGTGAACGATTACATTGTGCATCACTTTTTTTGTCAGTTTTTTTTTTCCTTTCCCCTCTTTATTACCATTAGCCACTATTTTAGTTTTCATTGTTTTCAATTATTAAACTGGTTTTATATCAACCTATATGTTTTAGTTTTGATTCTCATCCCTATGCCACTGGCATGGTGTGTGACAGAGGGGGGCTGAGTGAGTGGAATGATTCTTAATTTCCAGCTGGGGTGATAGATATTTTTCTATCTTATCCATTCCACTTTCCAAGTTCGGGGAGTTTTGGAACTAAAAGCTGTAACTTCACTAATAATTGCTTACAATGGAGTGATGACCATGGTTCTTATTTAAACTAAAAACACACAGCAGTGTTCTTACAATGYCAAGCATCCTTTAAATGACAGTGYTAATGACCTCTYTAAGTTCTAATTAAAATGACWGGAAATTTCTCTCCTATGAGGCYTGAATACACAACTGCAACCAAATGCTTGGCCTTAGGTTTCAGTTCAAATGACAGAAAAAACAACTGTAGGACTCAAATCTATCAGAAGAGACCCTCCACTAAATTTTCAGCAATACCCAGTGAACATCTACTCAGACACAAACTGATACATCTTCTGACTTCCAAGGAAGCAAATTCTGGTGAGTTACTGTCTGTCTCCTGGGATTTGAATTTTTGAACAACCAAACACTCATATAACTCAGAGGTGAAATGGTTAGTTCCCACAGTGAGGATCCTCAGAATCTGGGTGTCATTAGAGCAGTGTTCATGATGGTGTCTGCCACAGAAATTCAGTAATTTATCAGCACCTTCAGATAACTGCCATATTTACCTGGTCTAAGGACTCCCTTGAGATATTCAGAGGTATGGTAGATAGGAAAATAGAGTGCCATCTGTCCATCACAGAGAGAGAGGACAATACTACATTCACAGCTGCAAGATAGCACAAAAAACACTGAAAACTTTCTGATGGAGCCAACTGTTTTCTTTTTATTCAAGGAAATAAATATTCAATTATCTGTAGCCTATGCCTATGAAAAATCCAGAAATTCTGTAATAGAGATAAAATATGATGTCTAGCAGACAAAATAAAACTCCAAGCAGGAAAGAAAAACAAACTAAACAAAATCCCAAAGCCAAATAAGAAACCCAAGCATGAAAACCAGGGAGGCAACAATCAATTTTGACACTGAAGCACAGGGTTTTTGATTAATTCTGTTCTCTAATTGCATTTTATCACTTGGAATTTAAATGACACATTCTCTTGTGAAAAACTTAGAAATGGTGAAAGAAGCATAAAAAATAATCACAGCAAGGATACGCAAAAAAAAAAAAGTGAATGAAACTGATTTATTTAAGTATCTGTGAAATAACCTAAGCTTTGTTGGAAGCCTTTGACATTAGCTACTATTAGTTAGAGACGTTTTTTTCATGGAGGTATGAAAAATGAATTTATGAARGAGCTAATTCCATTTGAAGTTAGTTCTCCCAGATACTAAAACTGTCGTTTTTAAAAATTCATATATTTAAATATCACTCAAAGATACTATTGAGTAGCTAACTTATGCTAAATATCTATTTTGTATTTACAGTCAGTATATGAAGCAATATTCAAAAACCTCATTACCAAACTGAACATTCCAATAAAATCACAATATTGACAGGACAGAGTTTCCAAGCCACAAAATTGGCACTAATGCAAGGAGGGATTCATCACTCATCAGCCCCTAATTTTTCATCCAGTTACTTAGTTATATAGACTTTGCTTTTTAATATGAATTGAATTAGTTTTTGTTCAGTTTCACAGAGAAAAAACKGTGCTTTTCTATTGGCCACAGAAAGTGTCCAGAATTTATGAGAATTTACTTCAAGTAATGAAGCAATATAACAAATAGTTTCTAAAAAATCCTTGAAAGCATGATTGCATTCCTTCTTTTTTTTTTAATGCTTTCAAATTCTTAGTTTAGACTTAAAGAACAAGCACTTATGACTTCATAAATTTTTTTWWAAAAAGTATATTCTGTTTTCAGAATACTTTTTTCTTAAAAGTGCTTTTTACTGTGAAATCACTGCAGAATTCTTCTCAAGAATCAGAGCACCTGCCCAGTTTTTTGGTTCACTAATCTCTGAGCGCATCCATTACTCCCCACCAGATGTTTTTCCTAGATAATATGTATTTCTGTGGTCAAAGCGTAACTACTTACCTAAAATGCAAATTTCCGTCATCTAGATGGAGAATATATATTTATTTATTTTTATTTAATGAAATAGTAAAAATAGTGAAATTAGCCTTAAGCTGTCCATTCATTTTGTGCCTTATACTCTCTGCAGCATGCCATCAAATGGGCTCACATGTARCTGGTTTAGGAAGACTTCATTAAATTTTCATTATTATTTTTCTTCTCCTTTCTCATAATGGGATATAAAAAATTACTATATTTGTCCCCACTGTAGAATTTTTTTTTCCTTGAKGTATGGATAAATTTTCAACTAATGTACATCTTAAGGAATAGCTACAGAAAGCAATAAAGACAGTTAGGTAAAGCTAATAGTTATAGAACAAGCTAAATATAGATGCATTCATAATGCTAAGAATTGAATTAATACTTWACAATAGCTCACCATGACCTTGCTTTCATTGTATGGTATCAATTAATGAGATGAGATGAGATGAGATAGTCATCATTCTGAGAACAAATCTAGGATCACTCAGCACATCATTGTTTTTCAGGTTGTTTTATTCCTTTCAAGGTAGGGGTCAAAAATTTGGCATATCTACCAAATCCATTCTATTTTGCAGCACATGTTTATCTGTCCCCCAGTCAATATTGAGAAAATCTTAGCCAGTATTAAATTGTATGGCCCTTGAAATAAAAAAGTACATGTTCATTTCCTGAACAGTCACTTAACAATTAAAACTGATTTTATATTTTCTGAAAGGAAAAATATTTGCTCAAACTATCTAAAAAGCACTGAGCAAATACTGGATTTTAAAGGAGCAATTCCTGTTATAAGTATATGATATAACAAAAGTCTGATCYGGTATTGCCTTGTTTTCTCTTTTCTTATAAATATAGCTAGAAAATTTCTGCAATCTATGAGCAAATACTGGCAAAAGTCACTGGGACTGGTCACGAGACTTTTGGATATTCCTGGAATTTCTGCTTCTACAAATTTCTGTTAAACACTTATATGTGGTCCATTTTATCAGAATAATTGCCTGCTCTACAAAAGCCATTAAGTGATCTTCATCCTTTAGTAGCCTAAAAGAAGAATGAGTGTGGAGAGAACTGGAACAGTGAGGGTGAATCTTAGCTATCACCTAGATTTTTTTTCTCTTTTTCTGAAAAAAAATTCTAATTCACATCAGCCATATTGTTCAAAATTATTTTCTTTTGCACATTGCTCTKTTTCACTGCATCTTTCTTGGAACGGGGATTCTCATAACAAGCTATTCTAATTTTTAAATAATAGCAATAAACTTTGACWATTTGACAATAGTCAAATTGTCACAGGTTTGGTCCCTTAAAATTTACATTAACTTCACTTTTCATAAGGTATGTATATGGTTTTTGTAAGAAAGTACAGAACTACATGTATTAATTAAGGCTGTGTATCCACATTCATATTAAAAGCTACATATATGCAAACATTAGATGAAAAAATAATTTWAAAAGTGTAAAAACACAAGATGACTGGAGACTGTCTCCATCTGTATTTCTTCCATGGTAATTTTCCTGTAATAAAAAAGTGGATTTCTCCTTTCCTAGCTATAATGCAATTCAGTGTTTTGGCATGACACACAGCTCAAAACAGCTATTTTATATGTCTTTAAAATATCTTTTTTGATGTATCTTTTGTACTTTGCTTTTGACTTTCAACAGAATGAATGGGAAATAAGCATCAGTTTGACACTAAAGGTTAAAACTGAGGTCATACCATTAATCATGTTTATGATTTACTACTTCTCCTGTCTAAGATTTCATAGCAATGTGAATCATAGCATCCTGTTTCTGCTGTTTTGATTTTGTATGTAGATATTGGTCTTTTTGACAACTGAATGATTCACAAAAATTGAGGGCAATGAATGGAAAATTTGAGCTAGTTTTTCAGATGTGGAGTTCTATTGGTTTTTCTTTTTCAAACACTAGTTAAATTAGCACATACACTTGACAACACATARTAACTCAATCGAAAGGTACCTAAATGTCATAATGTCAATAAATGAAGCAAGATACACCTTAGGGAATCCTGAAATCTAACTAGTTGTCTTGTATTAAACAAAAATAAAAAATCCAGTTTTTAATCTGTTAGCTCAGCATTTATTGCAGATGTGTCTAATCTCAACAGCTCCATAAATGGTTTATGACATTTCCCATGCTTACATGGGTAAACATGCATTAGCAGTTTTCTTTTCAGCAGTTTTCATTTTCCAGGTAGAAAGCTAAAGCGATTAATCATGTAGGTGGTCAATCAGCATAAAATGTTTGGGAACAGTTGACTTTGTCTCTGATGGCTTAATTAAAATGTTGAGATGTCTCCTTCTGATTTCTAACTTGTAGTTTTTAGCTGYGACAGGGAAGCATATAAGAAAATATCAGTGTTCCTGGAAATAAACTGGCAGAATTGCACCTCTAGGATTTCAAATGACCAATGATCATCTTAACCRTCTGCCCTGGTTTATTTAAGACCAAGGTGACCACTTCTCTTAGTCACCACCAAAATATTCTTATCTGCCCTTTTTTAGGTCAGTATTTCAGAGATATGAGCTGAGTACTGCAAAACTTTTTACTTAATATTTGATCTTTGCTTCAAAGTTTTTATATTTGATACTTATTCTCTTTCAATTAAACTGTTTCTTGAGACAAACATAATTTAAAAGGCGTTTGACAAAACAGATGCTTTCTGTGATTACCTTCATGCATTTTTTACAGGGTAAAGATTCTTGAAAGCACCACTCATTACATAGTTCCTAATAATCTCAGTAATGCCAAGATTCCATCTAATCAGATTCTTCCATTTACTGCAAATTAAATTTCATTTCTAAAATTCTTGCTTATTAAGGTCAGCTAGTCCCAYGATTATGCCTGAACAGCTCACGGGGTTTCTAAGATTGTTTCTTTCCATACTTGTAGCAGTTATGGATTGAGCTGTCCGGCAAGAGAAGAGACGACCTTCTCAGTCGTCCTGGCTAGCTGGCCAGCACCGCTAGCAGCTCGGGGGGCACTATCCCAAAAGCAGTGCTTCCGGACAGCGCCTAAGGCAAACACTCTGCGCTATAGCAGCAGCGCTGCCTTGCGAAAGGACGAGACCGGATAGAGGCTTCGGCCAGYAGGAATAAAGAGAGCGCTCTTCAGCTGGGGTAGAGTCCGGGTTTATTGTATCCTAGGGAGAACCAGCAACCGAAGAGAACAAGGGGGGGTGTGGTTACAGTAGCTTATAAAGAGGGAGGGATACAGGGGAGSAGTCAATCCTTGGACAAATAGGATTGCAGGGGGGAGCGGGATACAAAGGATCGACTTGAGGGAAACACCAATAGGAACAACTTAAAGGAGGGGCCTCGGTCCTTGAGCCAATCACTCAYTGCTCTAGGGAGAAGTTTCTAGAGATAAAGGTGGGGGCAGAGAGTGACGGACAAGGCACAGGGGAGAGATTTAGGAAAGGATACAATAACTGCCATAGCAACTGGGGAGGAGCTGGAATAACTGACAATAGCAGGGAGGGGAAGGAGAACCTGGGCAGAACCATTACAAAACAGGGGCGAACAGAACAATACAACTTATACAAGCACAACACAACAATGGATATTCTTTTTATTTTGGCAAAAATAAAAAAAAAAAAATTCTTTTGCTTTTTAGCCTCTGTGACACTAAGTCTCATATAATTCCAAAAGTGTTCTGACTTCAACTATATGGATCACAGGAGATTTGTTCAGGGGCCTAAGTGGGTGTCACAGGCTGTCTGCACTGTGATCGATTCTTTCCATTGCTACTCATCTTCCATTGACTTTCAGCTTTTTTATTGCCCTCCTCCCCTGGAAGGCAGAAGTTTACACACAGCACTGTGYTGTAGGGGGATAGAACATAAGTAAATAAAGGTTGTATAGAATGTAATCTTACCTCCTAAAGAGTTGCAGCTGAGCCAATTATTAAGGATTACAAGCAGACCTGATGTTAACAGGCTGGAGCTGTAGCCAATCAGAAGAGTGTTATATGATAGAATAGGAACTGGAGTTAGTTGGCTGCTGTGAGGACAAGGAAGAGTCAGTGCCTAGAGAAGCTGCCTACAGAAAACATCGAGGAGGTATGAAACTCTAGTAATAAGGAACCTTTGCAATGTAACAACAATAGAAACTTTGTAATGTAATGATAACAACAAGCGACTCCGATGTGGTTTTGGGAAAAAGACTTGACTATATGACCCCGTGGATTTAGGTTAAAGGACTTGATTATATGACCCTGTGGATTTGGGACTAAACTATATGACCCCATGGATTTGGGAAACAGGACTCAACTACATGACCCCATGGATTCGGGAATGGAAAAAGAACTTAAGTATCGACCAATATGATCCTGTGGTGATTCAGGAAAGAAGACTTAAACATTAAGCAATGTGATCCCATGGTGATCTAGGTAGAGAACTAAAAGAGAAAAAGCAACAAGACTGTGAAAGAGGAAGGACAGAATTTGCTAAAACAACTGTAAGAACTGGAAAAAGAATAGTTCTATTATTTAGTACCATGTGTTTGACTGGTAAAACATACCAATTTCAGTTATTAATGTTTGTTAAATATGAGTATAAAAGGTCTTGAAGATAAGTACTTTATAAACTGAGAAAAGCTGCAAAACTGAACCAACACTCAGAAATATATATATATTCATGCTATAATATGTTATCTGAACATTTGTATATCTATTAGTTCTGAATGAAATATATGAATGTGTCATAATATTAATTTATYTGAACATGTCCTTCTAGAAATGCTGCAAGTCCGTAATTAAAATAAAAGGGGGGAATTCTAGGGGGAGAGATTATAAATAAATAAAGATAGAATAGAAAGTAATCTTACCCCCTAAAGAGTTGCAGCTGAGGCTCCTAAGGATTAGGAGCAGGCCTGATGTTAACAGGCTGCAGCTGTGGCCAATCAGAAGAGTGTTATAAAAGAGTGGATTGGTTGGTTGAGAAGGGAACTGGAGTCAGTTGGCTGCTGTGAGGACAAGGARGAGTCAGTGCCTAGAGGAGATGCCTATGAGAAACATCAAGGWGGWATGAAACTCTAGCAATATGAAACCCTTGCAATGTAACTACCATACTGTGTGACTGCGGGCAGCCAGAACACTGCTGAGAATTCAGACCACTGAATTTACAATTTCTGTAGACTTTAAAAATTCCCACCATTCCTGAAGCATRTTTTCCACCCAGTCATTGGGAGATACAAGGAATGTCCATGCCTTGAAAAGGTCCCAGTTACATCATACAAATATTTAAAAGAGTTATTTGGAAATACATTAGGTCCAGCTTGCAATTTAGCCTTCATTCAAGCTTAAAAACTAGCTACGTATGTGCCCAATTGCTCCTGTCTTTTAATCAAGCCTGGCCATCACAATTTTCTATCAGTATAAATACTTTGCTGAAAGATACCATTTATTAACAAAAAAACAATTTCAGTTCCATTCACTGCCTGTTAAACAGACGGCAGATGCAAAATCAGAAGAAAGGTCCCTTATTCTAGTGTAGAATATATCTTTCCYGTATAGAAGAGCAAGTTACACATGTTTAAACTTCATTAAATKGAATCAATGATAGGGGAGCTGCCCTCATTTAATCATAATGAAGTGCAGCAATTTCAGTGCAGGAACAAGTTCCAGCTGTAAGGAATGTGCTGGTACTGAACCTGCCCTGGACGGATGCAGCTCCACGGCGTTCAACAAGTGAGCGCTTTTCCAATGCTCACGCAGTGCGGATGAGGCTGATGGGAGCTCTGCCATCCMTTCCACGGGGCCAGGAGCTCACTGGGGGTGAACAGGAGCTCAGGAGGGCCTCTGCTTACAGACTGAGCTCCCCTTTCTGCTAATGCTTCCTCTCCTGACACTGTAGATGGGATGAATTGCTATGTGCTCCAAGGAATGCTGATCCAATGGGACTCTTTGATACCTTTCGTGGGGGAGGTTCTCCACTGAGATTTATGGCTTTGCTCTAACACAGAGACTTGTTTACCTCATGCAGATGAAGTTTATTCCTTTCAACCTGAAGCCTGRCTGCTGAGGGACCTAGGTTACCCATTGCAGGATTGTTATGGCAGTTCAAGGTAGATATTATGAGCTAAATTAAACACTTTTTTAGGAAGAGTTCAGAGGAGTCAGTAAATACAGTTTCTTCAGGAGGAAGGRGAAAGGGAAGAAGGAGATGAGAGGAGAAAAGGAAAAAAAGGAAAAGGGAACAATGATACTTGGCATTAAATGACTTAACCAAAAGCAAAATGTTGCCTTCATAAACTCATTTTTGGACAATGATAACAATTAAGTATTTTGTGACCAAGAATGGAATCCCGACTGAATCATGGACTAAAACCATGAAGTTAAAAGTATGTAAGATCTTTTCAACATCTGTTGATATCTGCAGAACAATTTTGCTTCATCTTTCTACCCTTAAAGAARTTGGATAAATGAATTTTAAAGCCAAAAAAGTATTTTTCTTGGATAATAAACAGAACAAACAAACTTTTCAGGAAAGAACTCTATGGAAAATATTATGATTATTATTATTGAAATCATGTGTTGCCTGATGTTATGTGCCCTGTGTCTTTAGGAGAACTTCTGTAARTCTTTARTATAGTAAAACTTKAGTAAATCTTCAGCAAAAGATTAATTTACAGGTCATCCCTCTGATGTTTGCCAGTTGATTATTTAAAAATAAGAGTGGGCAAAAATATTTGGAACTCATCCAAATTTTTCCCCTTAACACCTGTTCTCCCTGCAAACAGGCCTTGGTTTCAGTACCCCAAAGGTTTAATGTTCAGATGTCTGCACTAGACCAAATCCATAGGAACTCRGGGGTCAGGTAAAATTTAATTAGCACTAATTGTCTTCCATTAACTTGAGGCAGAGGGAAATTCTCCTGTTCAGTCATTTTCAGGGGAAGCCTGGTAATACTGCTGACTCCCTGAATACAAGGTATTGTGCCTGCCACATGTTAAGAAAATATCTGTGTGTCTTTCAGCTCACCAAAATATCAGAGGCTTTCATGGGTTTTATTTGCAAAAGCATTTTTTGGCATTCATGGAGGTCTCTTTTAATGKATTTTTGTTTTGTGCTGCTCAATTCTGGTCTCATAGGGGAAAAAATAATCTTTTGACAGTATTGCTCAGGGCTGTCCAAATTCTAAAAGCTTTCTCCTCACCCCAGCCCAATGTCTCTTCAAAAGCTGAAAATAAAGTAAAACAAACTATCCAATAAAGATAACTATGAAGTATCAGAGGGATACTATATATCATAAAACATAAATAATTCAGTTTCATACTTTGTCTTCCTAACAGAGCTCAGAAATATTCCAGAACAGGATGAGTTCTTTATGCCAAAATGTTATCAACCCCCCACACCCCATATTAATGTGAAAAACCTAATTCACTTAAAATGTAATCTTTTAACTTGAGCAACATTTACCACACATTGTCTTTTGTTTTTACCTCCTGTGTCTACAGTCAATATTTTCAAAAGTCATAACTACTGATCATAAGACAGAAAATAASGGAAATCAGGTAGATATAGAATATTTCTGTGTCTTTATCACTACCCTTATGAAAATTCTTTGAGCATAGTTAAAACCCCTRCACTTAGAGGTAGTTATTCCTTACAATGTGTCCTCTTGTGCCAACTGCCACATGACCTTTTTTCTATCCAATCACTTTATTTTTTTTTTTCACTTTTTTGGAGGCTTTTCCTGAATGAAGGCTCTATTTTTGTACCAGAAAATGTTTCCATTTAGAAAAGTTATCCCCTAGATTCAGGGAAAACAAGTCTGTCTGAAAACTACATTKCACTGCCTATTTACACTCTGGCCAATACTGAATTTCAGTGAGGGGCGATATGGTGAGTAACACATATTGGAAAACTTGCATTGCCACAATAATTCATCATGGTGTCTTTGACATGTTTGGCATTAGAAAAAGCTGAAGATAAATTTCAAATGCACATTGWATTCCATAATACAGCTCAATTGTGACTTGCAGAGTTTCTTCTCTACAGCTAAAAAAAGATAAACAGCTGGCAGAAGTGCAGTATTATTCAACTCTAGTGTAAGGGGCACAGTTAAAAGGCACTTGGAAATATCCTTAAATTTTATCCCATCTTTTTTGTACCAAGAACAAAATTATTAATTTGAGAGATGTATCAATTTGATTAGTAAAAGGAAACATAAAACTAAATATATARATWGTTAAATATATAGGGCAAGAAAACAAAATGTAATACAAAGTATAATAAAAATTCATCATATATTGTAAAAATCAGGACCAACCCTTGGTTTTCTGCTTTCTAGACTTCAGGATGAATATTAAAGTTAGAGGAAGAGTCACACTCTCAAGGTAACAAATAGATTTCAAAAATTCAGTGTGCTTCAATCTGTGCAACTTGAGCAGTAACAAAAATATGGTATTTTGATAACTCCTACAGGGAAGCAAGACAGAGCTGTTCTGGAAACCATTGAAGGCAAAAAAATAAAATCAGAATCAATCTATATATTAAACAAACAAGAAAAAAAAGCTTCTAAAACACAACCCAAAATCCCCATCCTAGCCTAAAACCCAAAGCAAAACAAAATCCCATCCTGTTCTCACATACTGTACAAATTAGTATTGAAAATATAAAAAATAATTTCTTAGAATAAGGATTAAACCAAACTTCAGTGGCACAGAAATKTAACTGTCTACATTCCTGCAATGTGATGAATTCCACACTTAACTTCTCTTCACACAGGAAGCCTTCATCACAACCTGGAAATTCCAGCTTTGTTCACAGAGACTGGGATCTGCATGCAGGGGAATAAACTTAGCATAAAACTGGGGAGGAAACCAAAGCCAGCCTTTGTGCTCCAACTCCAGCCCTTCATCCTTCAGCACAAGAACCTCACAAAACAATATTGACAGCTGAGAGACAAAGTCTTCTGTCAGCACAAATACAGCTCAGGTCACAGCTACCCACMGAGCACTGAGAAAGTGGGGTACTTAAGGAATTAATATATCTGCAATTTGTTTTAAAGGGTTTTTTAAATCAGTAGGATAATAGTGCACATGTTAAACATGATAAACTCTTAAATGTGTGAATTCCACAACCAGCATGTGACTTCAAAAAGCAAACAACATCCTGTTTTGTATCAATATAATTTATGGTGTTCAAGATTTTATGACTGTATTGAATTAGTACAGTAAAAATTTCCATAACAGGCTATTTTTGAGAATTTTTCCACATTGTCAAGCTGTTGYTCCTCCGAAGTAGATTAAACATGAGGTTGATACATGGGTAGTGCTAGTTCTAGGAAGCTTTAGTGCAATATATGTCATATATTTTAACTTCCTTAGTAAGCCTTCACTTACTATCAGACAATAAAATAAATCATTAAATATCATAAAGAAAAGAACAAACCAAACAAGATTTGCAGGGTTGTGTGCATTTTTCAATCAATCTGTGTCCATTTTTCCCTTTCAATGTGAAATTTTCACAACTAAACCCAGGATAGGTAGCCTCAGTCTTTGAAATGCCAATACAGATGAAAAAGATTATATCAAATGAMAAACTAGTGTCCTTCATTACCCTGCATTTTACATGGCAATCTATCTTTTCTGTACTCAGGCCCATTCTAAAGTGTTCCACATCTTGTCTTTTGATTCTGACTTTCATRTCTCTGATATCAGGAGAGGATAGATCTCTTGGCACTCCAGAGAGTTCTGCTAAGAACTGAAAATGGTGAGGAGGTGTGTTCTCTGGCTTTCTTGACTGATATATCAGTAGCATTTTAAATAATAAATTTTTGACCKCTTAGAGGATGAAGAATGTCTTGCAGAAACTGTCTACCATACTACCTTTTTTGTTGTTGTTAAGAATAAGCTTTTCCAAAGAATTAACCAAAAATTAATCACAGGAACAAATTCCAACAACCTATTAAAAAAAAGAATATTGTTCAAAAAGAAACTCTTACTTTTAAATTCTCTTTTCCTGATCTTTTTCCCTTCACTTGCTTTTGAGATCTGTATCATAACACTAATGCAAAGAGTCATGATTTTTCCTCTGTCTAGATGTGAACATTTTTTCGTTTTTTAAGTTTCAATCTCTTGAAAAATGGTGGAGTGGATAACTAAATAAAGGTAAAAGGATTTTTGCTGTTGTTGTTTACATTATCTCCTCACACAGTGGGATATAATTGGAGAGAATTTTGAAAGACACTTGAAAAGTTGCTCCTGAGTAACAAAAGAACAAATGCAGATAGCAGCAAAAATGTTTTGTTTCTAGAACATTCTCTGGGAATAGAAACATTTCCCTGTCAAACATACTGATCTTCATTAACACTCCTTTTCACTTGAGAGTTAATTCAAGTATAATAGAGAAAATCTCTGCCTTTAATGATRATAAAAAAAATTCAGAAAGAGCTGATACATGGTAATGAATTCATAGCTATGTGAATGACAATGCTAAATTACAGTTCTATGATTCTTTCTCTGCATTCATTGAATTTATTAAATGTTCATTTCTTATTTAATAACAGTTTAATATCTGACTGGTTTTGCTTAACACTCCTTTTGAGTTCAAAAAGACCTATACGGTCACCAGTCAGAATATCTTTGGGAACTTACCACCTTCTATAAGTGGGACACACTCTTATCTTCCCACAGTAAATCACTGCAAAAACCAGGGAGCTACACCCACAAGCCTTGGGAACTCAGATATCTCCTCTCGTGAGAATAATAATCCTATTAATTTTTCCTGCAATAATGAAGGTCAAAGTAAGTTCAGAGTCATTTAGAATGAGCAATAAATCCCGTTGTCTGGAAAATGTTTATTCTAACTACTAAATAACACTAAATAATCAAAGAACTTCAAGAAATACATAATTTTGCTCACATCAATCTCATGCTACTAAAATTTTTCTATAAGATTTAATCCCATGCTAAATGCAGCATACTGAAAGAGCAATTCCTCTGGTCGTATTGTCAAGTACTTGAGATAGCTCTGTACTGAAAAAAACCCTCTCTAGTACAAATTTCCTTTGATTATCAGTTAATCAATGAATTCTAGAGCTTGACTTCTGCTTCCTTGTGACCATTGATAGAATCATAGCACAGTTTGGGTTGGAAGGGAAATTAAAGATCATCCAGTTCCAATYCCCTGCCACGGGCAGGGACAKCTGYCACYAGACCGTGTTGCTCAGAGCTCCATCCAGCCTGACCTTGAGCACTCCCAAGGATTGGGCAGCAACAGCTTCCCTGTGAAAATTGCTCCAGTGCCTCACCACCTTCCCASTTAAGAATTTTTTCTCAAGATCTAATCTAAACCTACTCTCTTCCAGTTTGAAGCCATTCCCCCTTTTCCTCTCATTACTTCMCCTTGTGWAAAGACTCCATCTTTCTTGCCTTGAYCCCAGGGCACCTTGCACTTTGTCTTCTTAAACCAGATGGGTTTTCCCATGGTTATTCTTCATGACTGTTCCCTCTTTTATGCATAATTGCATGAGTATGAAATCTATCACCAAATCTTAACAGACTGTCTATTCTCAAGTCCTGCATGTGTGCTGCTATAAATTTCAAAGCAAAAGATAATCTGTCTGTAGTTCACTGGTTTGCACAAATATTTGAAGAGAATGAAGAAATTAAAAAACTGAATACTTGGTCCAAATGAACCAGTTCCTCAGCTAAGAAATTACAATTGTGGTTTAAAGTTTTCAACAGATTTATATAAAAATTCATGCAAAATGTTTAGATTTTAAATTATCAATGAAAAGGTAATAAAAATTTGCCAGTTGAGGAATTACATATTAAAAATYTGTAATTTTTTATTATTTAAAGCATGCATTTTTTGTTTCAGCTAATTCAATGTTTAKCTATTTTATGAGAGGTTCAGATGTATGAAAAGCATATTTGGCAGTAACCTACTATTTATGATGTCTGCAGGAGAATTATTAGTAGAAATTTTTTAAATGTCTTAATTAGGACAGTTACATATTCTTTAATATAAAGTACACCATATTCTGGGTCATGGGATTCTTAGACATGTAACTATATCTGTCATGATAGTTTAAATGAAAAAATGCAGCTCCACTTCTAAAATTTTTGACTATCTTATATAAAGCCAAAGGTAAATATAGATCCAAACACACAGACTGAAAACCAGAAACAGCTGACCCAGTTAGGAACTTCAAAAAACATCTTTCATGGTAAATTTTATTGTGGAGAGAAGGTTAAAAGGGAGCCCTTTAAGGTGTTGGGATGGTCCATTTCCATTCAGCACATTACATGGGGGCTTTGCAGGTAGCTTTGGTATGATAAAGACTTAAGGCTTTGCTGAATGATACACCCTGATGCAGGTTGCACTTCATTTCATGGCAAAACKGGAGTGTTCCCCACAGACATGAAAAAGTTTATCTTGCATGCCAGGTTTATCTTGCAGACATGTAGAACACAGGACTGGTTTTAGTGCTGGCGCTAATTCAGCATACCAAGGTCTCTGTGCTCTACTGWGACACCTGAGATCTTTTAGCCCTGAAAGTGGTGCCCCAATGCCCTTGGCCATTCTCCCTKCCCAAATATCCTCTTGTCCATTGTGTTACCATTCCCCCCTGGAATTGCTCCGAGAGGGCGGCGGTTCAGCTCTCAAGGCTGAGAGGGGTCCCTTGGTGAATGGCTGGAAGTTGCATCAACTTCACATTTCAGAAAGCACTCTGGGGTCTTTGCAGATGGAAAGTCAATGATGCTTAACAGCATCAGATCTGGATGTTCAGACAGTCTGAATATCCAGATATCAGTTCAACATCATAAACCTCACACTTCTCACATTAAAAAAAAAAAGTGATGAATGCTGAGAACATTTAAAGATTTATTTTATACATTCAYATACTATTTTGTTTCCCTGGTTTGGATTTAAGCACTAGGTCTGTGGAAGAAATTAGTATGTAATTTCTTTTTCTTAAGAAATCAAAGGAGATAATCTATTTTTATGTGTTCTTTCACATGGCAAGGTTACAGGTGCAAAGAAGTGCAAATGTATTTTGTTCATGATCTTAGTTATTTTTATGTCACTCCACAGAAAATCCCTGTAAGTGTCAAATCTGTCTAAGCAGTTTTATTATGCTTCTTTTACTATACTATTAGGCTCTTTAAAAATAGTTCTTTATTAAGGAAGGTTTTTTATATGTTTACTTTGTGAGTTTGTTAAAACAAGACCTTTCCTCCTTCACAACAAAGCCTGTTCTGATATCCTTTTTTAAAGACTTTTCTGCCTTAATTTGTCTTTGAAGTCCTGTAGTAAATTCAAGTATCAGGATGAGAAAAAGTTATCAAATGTGAWTAAAAAACACACCCTTAGGGGCAACTCTCTGCCTATAGTAAAAGTTATTATTCCTAGATACATCTGTGTAATTATTTCACTATTAATTTGCCTGCTCACTTTTAGCTTTCCATTATCACAAGAAGTATTTGATAAAGTGTCATATAAAGCATTGACTGATCTAAAGATATGGAGAACGGGCTCAGCCACGTGGCTGAGCAGTTAACATCACCTTTATAAAGAATAAAAGCCTTTGTTTATTTAGAAAGCCAAAATGGTGTAGGGATGAAGACTGCATGGTGCCCAGAGGCTGCTCAGTTCAGAGCTGCCGTGGGTCAGACAGCAGCAGAGCACTGAGCCCCTGGACTCTGCCCTGACCTGCCAGCTCTGCCTGTGCACACAGGRAATCATCCCCCAGGCTTTCTTGAACCACCCTGGTCAGGTCACTGGGGTCAGAGGATAAAAGCAAATTCAGTATCTGAAGTARTGCTTAGGGAGCTCAAGTCCAAAACTGCTCTCTACAATGACTCTTCTAAGCATCTGCCTAAATTTAGACGTAAATAAAACAAAACCTCTTTCAGCACTACCAGAGCTGACTTTAACCTTGCAAAGCAGTTTTGTACCATATAACTGACTGTACCAGAACTAACTGGTATCTCAGCAATTAGCAAGAGGCCTATTATAAAGGCAGAAATAGAGATTATAGGGATGATGGACCTTGTCTATATAATTCAAATACAAAATAAATAATAGAGAAGAGAGAAGGGCAGGGGGAGTGGGTGGGGGGAGCCCAGACCTTCTGCACCTTGACAGGAGAATAACTTCAAGCACATCTGCCCAGAATTATCAGCATGGGAAGAGAGACAATAAAACAAAACCAGTGTGTAGGATCAGTTAAGGCCTGGGAGTTCTGATTTCTTACCATGTTTCCCAGATCCTCCTAATCACACAATCCTTGTCTAGTGATAAATTACTCTAGTGATAAATTACTCAGTAAGCATGTTCAGCTGYGTAAATGTACCATAGAAGATGAGTGTCTGAGCAGCACTTCTAGAGCTGCTCTTCATTCAATAATGAGCAGATAAAGACCCAAAGCTCAAGGACACAGGGACACTCAGGCTTTCACTGGAGACCTAAAGGGAAGCACAAAGCTTGGAAAAGTCTCTTTAACATTTTGCCTTTACTCAGTGGACAAGACTGAATCTCCACATATGTAGTCTAGCTGAGGTTTCTGTCCTTTATCACCTACCCTTAATCTCAGCGCAGATTTTTTTTTCTCCCTATCTGTAGTTAAAGATAAATGAGATTGTTTGATATTAAGCACATAATAGAAGCAGAAACATCAGAGTTAAATGTATTGCAATATAGAGGTCAATTGATTTCATGTGGCTCTGAGACAGTTTGCTGTTAGAGAACATAAGGGGTTTCTTTGCATGAAGTTTGCTGTTAGAGACCACACAAAAGGTGTTTCTGTGCATGAAACCCTCAATTTCTCTCTGTTTCAGTCTTCAGTGACTTGTTTTAAAAAAACTCAATTTTGAATTTTTTGACACTGGTGTTGCTGCAAATATGGCATAATGTAATGAAATGAGAGTTTCATGTCAACATCATCTATACAACTGTAGCCATAAACTTTCACTAAGTAGGCAATAGCTGAGAATTTATTTTGCCATAGAGAATTTAATTTGTCATASTGTTGCTAACAGTCTCAGTGCTTTTTTTTACCTCAGGGCATATGTCAAATACCTGGGCATGTGGATGGACAGCAGTGCAGACACATCCTTGTTCCCAGTGTTCAWCTACAGCTGGTAGGTGTTTCTTGGCCTTTCATATAGGACCTTCAGATTGTCCGTTTTCACACTGTGTGATCAACTGAATTCAGTTCTCATTCTGCCGGCAAATTTGCAAATCATTTCACTGCAAGAAAGGAAACCAGAAGTTAGATGCTGCAATATTTTAACTCACTATTTGGCCTGAACCAAAAAGTTTGTTTTGGTTTGTTAAATGTTATGCAGTGTAACTTAGGTATCTTAAATTAAACTGCTATTTATGTCTGCTAAGTAAGAATGGCTTGCCAGGCGCTTGCCAATATCAATCAAATCTGCTTCAAGGACATTTTGAAAAGTATTTGCAGTGCCAGTGACCAGTAAACATAACTATTTAGCCATGTTCCCATAAATAAACCCTTCCTGATAGAGTTTAAAGGGAACAAGTTGTAGAGAGAATTAATTRAGAGACACTGCTGATGGAATCTGAATGAGTACAATTGGGCCATCAGTGGGATCTGATAAAATGCAAAAAAAATCATATGAAAATCAAAATTATTATATGGTACTTCTACATTGCCAGAATTGCAGTTTCAACAAATGCAAGGATCAAAAAATACAGTTATGTCTTAAAACAAATGGGTGACTATTTTTATGCCTTTGGGACAAGCAAAGCTTCAGTCTAACCCAGGCTGGCTGGTAGAGTGCTGCACACATTTCTGCAAAACCTGCAGCACTGGAACGCTTTTGTTATGTGTTCCACACTGATTTATCAGATAGCACAGCTCCATTCTCAGCTCATTACTAAATGCACTTCCCCAGTGTGCTCAGAGAGCAAATTTGATGACCTGCATGGCCATGTTGAGAGGCAGTGCATGCCTTCAGTGAAATCAACAAGAACTATAATGCAGATTTTAAGTAATTTGCTTCCCAAATTAAAGTCTGTTATTTTTGAGTATTTAAGGTTCATATTTTCAGGGAAATTCTTCACTATTCTTATAAGAATGCTGAATCAATGGCTCACTTTTTGAGGAACACTAATTTGGCACACATTGTAAAACTCTGAAGGTGCCCAATTATTGCTTCTTTACAGAACAAAGACATTCAGGCATTTTAAAGGAAATCAAACRCAACTAGCTATAAAATAAATAATTTGGAGTGGAATCTTAGAGTAGAGATCATATAACTCAGCCTTCCACTCAAGGCAGAACCATTCCACACTAGATCTGATCAGTTATGGCTCTGCTTAGCTAAATCTTGAAAATCTTCCAAGAATTAAGACTCCATAGACTGTCTGAGAAAAAATTTCCTGGACTGCACTGTCCTCTAAGTGGAAAATCTTTTTCTGATATCAAATCTGAACCTTCCTAACTGCAGTTAGGAACCATCAGCATTTGACATAACATTGAACATTACCAAGAAAAGTATTTTTATTTACCAACATCAATACAATCTACCAGTTGCATATTTTCAGTGCCATCTAAGGCAGTCTGCATCACAGAAAAGACTTGAAAAAATGTTTTTATCCTGGGGAAGGTCCTGGGTCAAGAATGTAATGAAGTGAAGTCAGTAGTTTCAACCTGTGGATCCAAGATTTCTGACTGTTTCTGGATGTCTTCCAGACATTTAAACAGTAAATAAATAATAGTAATTTTAAAATCCAGTAGTCAGCATGGAAATTCTAAACTTGTATTAAAAAAAAAGACCTCAGCTAAGGGGAGTGAAATTTATTAAGAATTTTGTTTCAGTGGTTAGGACTGGTGAGCTCTACTTCTGTTGTCTGTTGTGTTAAATCTTCTTGTTAGATCATACGCAAATAATCAGAATTCTACAGGAATTCTTCTTCAGTGTAAAATTAAGCTGTAGTTAGCAATTTTATTCCATATATTGTTGTGAAGAAAAAATATTATTTCTTTTTAAAAGTCTCATGAACTTCAAAAAGAAGAAAAAGCTAAGAAAATTCAAAGATGAAGCCAGGTAAAACTTAAGAAAGATATGAAGAATCTGGGGGTTTGCTGGGCTTTTTGCTTGTTTGATTGATTGTTTAGTTGGTTTTGGTAGGTTATTTGTTYGGGGGTTTCTGTGGTTTATCTTTTTCCTGCAGGCAATAGGAGTCTTACATTTGACTTCCAAAGGATCAATTGAGTGATGGAGTAGAACAGCACAGTGAGTCATGTTCTACAGAGGGAAAGACTGGTTTAAGGTCAGTGTTTGGGAAAAATAGGGACACTTTCCTCACTTCTTGTGATGTGAGGAATAGCCTTAAGCAAATCACTTCCCTGTCCTTTCCCTCCTCTTACTGCAATAATSGAATACTATTCTTCACTCATACATAAAGCACTGCATGGAGGACAAGTGTGCTATAAAACCCTGAAGTATGACAGAATGTCAAAGCYAACAAACATAAATACAGGCAATGGCATTGAAATACTTCACTTTATCCATTCTTTTTCTTTTTTTTCTTGAATGACGTGTGGAATAATGACTACAAGATCTCTTGTCTGCTAAGCTGACATTTCCCTATGAAGYGGTGAAGGGCAGTGCCATTAGAGTTTTTGCTTTTCCAAGTGTTTTAGCAAGGATTTGATTGGCAGATCACTGACATTCACTTGGAAAGTTACAAAACACAGGAACTGCAAATAAGGTAAACTGCTTTTACCTGAAAATTTCCCCACAATGGAGTGTGGAAAATGCTATTTGCTAACTCTGGGATAATGCTGTATAACTCATTAMTGAAAATAAAGAACTACTGGATAATTAATCAAGGTTATATTTAGCATTCATACTGGATTCCTAGGACACTTTTCAGTATTTTTGATACTCAGGAGGCAAGGAAGATTTCCTGTATTTCCATTTTTTTCCTCTGAGGAAAGTTTTAATTGATTTTTCTTCTTATCTAAATATGTATAAGCAAAATGCTTCCTTTTCATCTCCAGGTAGCACTCAGATGGTGTAAGTCTTCCATAAAGAGATAATCTGCATAGAGTAGTTTTTGGAACCTAGGACATCCCTCTGGCTGTCCTGAGCAGCCAAGATCCCTGCCAGGGGGCTCAGASACCCTGGCACAGRGCCCAAAATGCCTGTGGTTTTGATTATGACCCATGGAGCAAGTTACCAACCTTGGATGAAGATCTGCAAGCCACGACAGTTTAAGTAGAATGATAGTGAATTTATCACGGCGTGAAAAAATAGATTTTGGGGTTTTCTAGAATGGGGGTTCATGGGGCAAGATGGAGGGAACTGGGCGTGTCCAGCCTTTCTCCTTCTTGGCCTCCATCTTCTGCTGTGATGTTGGCACTTTTAGATTGGTTTAGAGTAGAAGCTCACTGTCTAACATAGGTGATAGGTATTGGRAAGTAATTGTAAAYATTGTACACATAGTTTTAGTATAAAAAGATAACACTGCCCCGGGGGCAGGCAGAGTGCCTCAGACTGTCCTGCTGAACAGACCTCAGCTGGACAGCAGAAAATATTTTATAGTTAAAATATAAAATACAACCTTGAGACCGAGAAATGAAGAGTCTGACTCTTTCTTCGAGTGCCAGGCTGGGAAAAGAGACTTTATAACACATCTCGRGGACACTCTGACCAGCTAGAGACCCCGAGACAAGTATTCACAGTATAGAATAGAAGGAAATAATAATCTCCAACCTGAGTATTTAAACTCAAACATCTTCATGAATTTTAGCAAAAAATTTAAATAGCTGCAGCTGATGTCCATAGCCATACTGAGCGTGATCTTTACTTTCTTGAAAAATTAGTCCATTTTAAGTAATATTCTGATAACTTATCTCTTTCAGTACAGTTCCTTTAGCTGAACCTATAAAAAAACCCAAAAAACCTTGAGCTACACATCCATGAAACAATTAATTTAGATTTTGTATCTATCTTTATGATCATGTTTACTCAAAATTAATTAAGATTCTTTTCCTCCCAGCTTTTTGCACACCCCCAACCTCCTTGACGGTGGATCAGTTTGAGGAGCAGAAAAGACCTTGATGCTGTGTAAGCACTGCCCAGGAATGAATAAATAAAATATCCCTGTGAAACCATCAGTTTTCATCACAGATCCCAAACATAAGCCCATACAATCTGCTCTGAAAAAAATTTAACACTATCCCAGTCAAAAGCAGCACAGTATCAAAAACTCCACGGATTTTCAGCATCATRTTGCAATTTCATAATTTAGATTCAGCTTAGCTGTAGTCTTCATTAACATATTTATGAAATAGGATGGATGAACTGCTAGMTTTATTTTATTTGCTGGGGTACAGGAAATTATATCAGAAAGGTTGAATCTTTAAAGGATTTGTTGCTTTTACTAAATAATTTGAAATTTGAAAATTATCTACTTTCATCATTGAATTAAGATACAGGTCGGGGGGGCAGGGTGAGCAAAAGGAATTTTTTTAATGCCTCTTTTCCCTTAATAACACCTAAATCTTAAAAAATGTTAGATTTAAAAACAAACTTAAAGCAAAAATGCTTTGTTTCAGAAACATTAACAGTTGCAACTGTTCTCAATTTAGAGCTGGTGGCATAGCGCTGATCCAGTTCTTCCTATATTCGCAGATCTTTTTTCCTGTCTGCTTTTCTGGAGCATGCAAGATTTACCAACCAAAAAAATACTAACAAAAAAATCCCCTCTATTGCAATATGTTTCTCAGCTTTAAGGACTGCTTTAGAAGAAAGGACAAGTTTGACTTCAGTGGTGCATGGGTTCTTTTGGTACTGAGCTGAATTTAGAACCAGCTTAAGATTAGCCATAAATAACAATTGCTTGCTTTGAGAATCTTTAAATTGAAGCTCTGTGTATGCAAAGATGTTTGTTATGCAAGAGACTAAACATTTACAGAGCAGTAGCTACATTCTCAAAGTTATGTCAACACTGAATTACACAGTGTTAAGGCAATTTAAAAACTACTGGAGTTTTAGTCTTCTCCTGGATACACTCTTGGAATATCTCATCTGGCCAGGTCTACTTGCTTATGTTGCATTTATTGACTGATTGCTGTGTATTAAATGGTATGCTGATTTTCTGATATTTTAAAAAACATGGCTAATCRCCTAAATTGGCCTACAAAAATAAACATGTATATCAAATTATCCTTTAAGGTATTTTGATAATTAAATAATTTTAAAATGGAGCTTTGTCCTCTCTCATCCCCACTGATTTTAAGATAATTAACAATTAATTTCTCACTGGCTCTTAGTTAGACAGGATGATGGACCTCTTTCCTGCTAATTCCTGCCCTTACAGAGCAAGACTCTGATGTTCAGCTGTTCGAGACTGACATTCTTCCTATTATAGTTCATTCATCCTGCTAATGTCAGAGATCCATGCATTCACGTGTTTCAYTGTAACAAACAACAGAAGCAAATGAAAATGAACTGTATCCAGGAAAATCCACAGACCATGTTCAAGACAGAGTCTTTGACATAAAAAACTGTACATCATAAAAAAACCAAAATTTTTTTCCAATCCAATTTATTTTCATTGTTGTTGTTGTTTTTGATGTTAGTTTTTTGTCATCACTGTTAGTTTTTTATCATTGTTGTTAGTTTTTCTTAGATATATGAACCCTAAGGGTCACTGTTTTTTTTCTAATATAGATTTTTTTCAGTACCAGTCATCTAGTACTCCCTATACGAAGAGAATTTAAACTGAAATTGAAAGTCATAGCCAGTGGCAATGAAACAAATATAACTTAGTTAAGTTTGCCATGACAATTTCTGACTGTAAATCATGTATTTTGCTAAGTTAAACTTTCTGGAACCTGAAACCATGCACTCCTTTTTCAAATGCAAAGAACTGGCAAGAAATATCATCAACTAATGATGATGAAGAAATTAATTAAATCAGTTCATTTCCAAAGCTGAACCACAACTTCCAAATTGTTAATTTACTTATTGAAATAGTGTAATTTCTCAGTTATTATTACTTTTCTTGGTAAGCAGATTGACGGTCCCCCAGGCTTATGATGTGAAAATCTTAATCAAACTGATAATTAATTCCCTCCATTCATGACAGAACTTAGGTGACTGAGTGAGCAGCCTCATTGAAGCCCACAAGGATGCTACAAGAGGGAACACTGGTAAATTTTCAGTGGCACTACTGCCTGATTTCAGTATTTCCTTTAAAAACCACATGAAGTTCCAACAGGCACCTTGGAATCAAGAATCTTATTTCCCATTGCCAAACTTCTGCAATAGTACTATAGCTGTGTTAGCCTTGTGTTTAATGAGCTCAACTTGGATCAGGTATGTCATTTGATCAGGTATGTAATTTATTTAGATCATTTTTAGCAACTTAAACTTCACTCATTTGCACCATAAATTAAACTCTTATGTGAGAACGGGGGAAAAGCCGAATTTTCATTCCAGCTGCAATAATATCTGCAAAATCTATAAATTTAACATCATCAAAAGTGCAGCTGCACTAAGAAAGAAACATGTGTATATATATCAGGGTAGTTGAGAAATATACATTGAAAAGTGTCTAAAACTCTCAATTCTCAAGTATTTTAATTTACACAAATTTTGGTCATGTAGGGACTAATTCCAGATCTCATCAAACTCCGAGAAGCCAAAATAATTCCTTTTATCCATGGTAAGGTAATGTAAGTGGGAGCTGGAATTGGTCCAGAGCCTTTGTTTTGGTTTAGATTTTTTTTTTTCCCTCAGGATAGCAAGACATTGTACCAATTAGCTCATGAACCCAAACTAAAAATGTACATTTTTTTGTCCTTTGAAAGATGTCATTACATCAGTAAATTTGCTGCCATCTCTACATGTTTTGACAACTCTGAAAGAGATCTGAAGAATAAGACATTCCATATGAAGTTTTTCTGGACAGTATGTCAGAATGGAATTCAGCTTAATTTTAAATGAAACTTAAGATTAAGTAGATTATTTTTACCTGCTCTCATATAGTCTAAGAGGAGGCATTATCTGTGGAAGAATTCCGTCTCAGCTCACTCAGGGTCATGTACACATCAGGTCATGAAAGTTGCATTCAGATGCCCTGCATTATTTCTTCTCTTACAGTCTGAAAGCAGAAGTAGTGCAAATGACTAACAGAGCAGAGATCTAACTTCAGGGAAATAAAGTTACAGGAGATCAATCTGACCCTCCATATCCATTTTCACTCAATAGCCATAAGCAGCAATGCTCATAAATTCTGCCTTACAGGAATATGGGCAATTACTCTGTTTAGCATTCCTACTGTATCTTGTCTCAAAATAAAAGTTATTCTGGTCTATCTAATTGATTCAGACTCAACTCTGTACACAAACCAATCACTCATTTTTCTCATTCGGAATTATTTTTATCGTTTGTCACCATAAGATCTTTTCCAATGTCCAAACTGCAATTCATTGTAGTCATTACATTTCTCTTCAGGAAAAAAACAAAAACAAAATAGATTATTATGGTTGTAAGGGACCTAAAACAATCATCCAGTCCAACTGCCTGAGCACTATAGGAATGCCCAAAAGTTAAAGAGTGTTCTTAAGGGTATCGTCCAAAAGCCTCCTGAACACTGACAGGCTTGTGGCATTGGCCACCTCTCCAGGAAGCCTCCTGGTGCCCTCTCAGTAAAGAAAAGCTGCCTAATGTCAAGTCTAAACCTTCTCTGGTACAGCCTAGAACCAATCCCACATGTCCAGTCCCTGGATACCAGGGAGAGGAGTGCAGCTCCTCCCTTCCTACCTGCCCTCCTCAGGTAGTTTAGCAGAGCAATGAAATCGTTCCTCAGCGTCCTTTTCTCCAGACTGGACAAGCCCAGAGCCCTCAGCTGCTCCTCCGAGGACACTCCTTCCAGCCCTTTCCCATGCTTTGTTACCCTCCTCTGGATGCATTCATGGACACTCACGTTCTCTGCACCAGAACTGCCCACAGAGCTCAAGGAGAGGCTGCACCAACCCTGAAAAATGTATTAATATTGCTGTGTGAGTAATGTCTACATTTTATTCTTCTCTTTTCATTATTACATGAAGTCAGTATCAATTTGTGCCCTGTTCTGGATAGATTGATATTTGTGGTTCATGTATAGACAAACATTTATGTATCTGACAACCCTGGTTCTCAGTGGCAGACCAAGAGTGAGGCGGGATCAATATTCAGTCTGCTATGGGGGAACTCTGTGAGTCAATGTTTGCCTGTCATCACTTCCTTTGCAATTTGGAGTGTCCCAAGTGCTTCGGAGTAACCAAAGTTGACATGATAGATTAAAACCTAGTTCTTGAAAGAAGTGAATTCAAGCAATATTTATTACAGTTAATATCAGTTAGCAAGATGTCTCTAAGCAGTTACACTGTGAGWAAGTTGTAAAATATAATATATGGGAGGAAACCTAGACATCCAGTTATCTTGGTAACTGAGGAGAAGTTTACAAATTTTCTGACATGCTCAGATATTACTCTACCACAACAATAAGCCATAGACCACTTTTGTCTCTTCCACCACCTCTTCTTACTCCATCCTCTCCCAGCTGCATGTCATAAATAGAACTATTGGAGCACAAGAATAAAGCAGTTATTCCTGGTCCCATCCTACCCCCCAGGAACTGTACAATTTTCTTCCAAGAAGCCATGGGCTGGAGACTTCAGAKATTTCTTGCCATGTTCCAAATAAAAACTATATTCCTGAAAAGAAATCCATGACCATTCACTATGAATGGACAATGCTGACATYTTCATTTTCAATATAACGGAATTTATAAGTATATACTACTGTAATATTCTGAATGCTTTGAGGTACTTACAGCAGTCATTATAAATACATTACTTATTATTGGATTTTAACTAAAACTTAATCTAAATTAATATGTGAACCTTTACACAATACAAGAGACGTTTTACTTTACAATAAAGCAAAATTCAAACTACTGAACCTAAAGTCAAAACCAAGTTTCTCATTGCCCTCCAATATCTGCAAGAGAGAGAGCTGATGTTKCCAATAATGTAAGACCTGAAAGATAGAGAAACTGATTCTGAACAAGTCCTGGAGAATTATGATATTTTTGTTTTAAAAAAGTGAAGGAAAGAGATTTGAAGGGTGTGCTTTATCATGATGATGTGGGCTGGAAATATTTTTTTTCTCACTGAAAATGGGGAAACAATCTTTTTTACTTCAGTGCTCTCCTTCAATGAATGAAAGGCATAAAAATCCCAAGTTAAATGTGCATGTACCAGACWAGTGTGTACAGAAAATAACTAGAATTCAAGCACTACAGGGCTGTAACGCACCGCGTTGCAACAATAATTCATCATCCTGCTTGCCAGGAAATCCATGTGAGGGACAGGTTRCTTTTCCTTTCAGTATGTCACAACAGAGCAGACAAAGCAGAGATCTCTGGAGCACTGCACTCAGCAGTCATACAYGTGCGCCAGGACAATTCTTTGTGCCACCTCAGCTTATAGCTTAGTCATAATTGGTGGCACTGTCAAAAAAAACCAAACTTTTACAGGTGTTTATCTCCCCCCCATCCCCCCACAGATAACAAATTACCTCTCACTGGTAGATGAGGAGCCAAAGATTAGTTGCTCTTCTAAGTACAAAATAAAATGTCTCTGTAAAAGTTTAAATTATTTTTGCACATTTMGAGTTACTATAGAGTTGTGTAAGCAGAARCTATTTAYACATAGATAGCTCAGYTGATTAGAGCAGGGTGCTAGTAACACCAAAGTTGTGTACTCAATCTCCATATGGGYCATTCACTTCAGAGTTGGACTTGCTGATCCTTGTAGGTCCCTCTCAACTCAGAATACTCTGTCGTCTTACGCATACACATGTGCGTAGATGGATGCACAGATGATATAAAATGTTGCTTGACTGGGTTTTTCAAAAAAGTTTTTCTATTCTGTTGGGTGGCTACAGAAGGTTCCTGTTTCTTTGAGCTTGGCATTGGCCTGTGAATACAGAACYGGAGGGTCCATGACTTTGCCCTTTTTACTGACTCCCTAGCAATCATGCATTCCGTCCCCAGAGAAAGGCTGGACTGGGGAATGGTGAACCTAATGGGTTTCCCCTGAGGGCAGATCCCAAGAGCTTGGTTGGTACAGCACTGCTGGGGCTGGTGCCAGGAGGGCACTTAGAACAGAGCCTGAGCTCAACCCCAGGGTGTGTCCCTCCTGCTGGAGCAGAGTGAGCCTGTGCATTCTGCATRGCTGGGCTCTCCCAGGAACTCCTCTATAGAGAAACTAATGCTTTGTTTTGGGAAAAGAACTATCTGAAGGTAAGAGTAGTGAAATGTTCTCTCTTGTTTGAGTTTTAGTGCAGCAACAAATACTTTACGCTACTTGAAATGTTCAGTGTATTGTTTCTTATAAAAAACTACATCATAACCCTTAACAATCAAAGAGTGAGTGCCCTCTTAAAAATTAATCACTAGGAGAAGGTGTGTGCACAGAGCTGAGGGTATTAAGCTGAACAGACAATAGATAGCTTGATAAAAGCATCTTGGCAGAGCAGTGGTTCAGGTGTTTTACATGTCACCTCAGCTTTAATCTTGACTAATGAACTGAATGAGGATTTTTTTTCACTAGCTAGCAAAGTGTTTTCATGTTCTTTTCATTAAATAAGACAAGAAAAATCCCACATCCTCATTTTGAGAGTCTCCTTCTCAACTCTCGCCAAGAGAAGGGAAGACAAAAAGAGGTCTTATAACAACTTTGTGATACTCTGCACATCCTTACTTTACACTCTGTCCTAGCAGCTCCTGTACAGGATTTTACTAGGTACTACCCGGTCATAAAAAATTATATTAAGAAGGAATAAAGGAAACTAATTATGTCCCTAAGAAATGTGTGGTGCAATTTAAGGCACCACAGAATAACCAAGATKCTTGGAAAAGAGGTACCGACAGAAATGCCAGGCTCTTGCGGTGACTACAGCCCTCTGGCAAAGTTTCCTGGAGGCCAGGAAGAATATTCTAGGGAAAAAACTGCTTATCTTTGTAAAGTAAAATAGAGATTCAGGCTCTGCTATATAAATGAAGTAGATAATAGGTAATAAATAAAGTGAATCTATGTGGTGACATTTTTATGCAGCCTTATTATTTAGATGGAAATAGCTGCTGAATCTAATGGGTTTATGGAATTTCATAAGAGGGTTCATTATCTACCATGGTATGAATGCAAAAACTTACCCTGCTGTACAGAAAAGCAGGTGTCAACAAAAGATTGGGATTCGCACTCTTTTCTTGCACTTAGATTTCTAAGTTTTATCTTCCAAAAAAGACATCATAGCTACTCTGCTTTGCTAAGGACCAGTGAGGTGATTCTCCCTTGTATTCAGTGGATGACTGGCTAACCCATCCACTTGGGATTATTTTTTTACTCTTTAGGGAGGGTTTCGTACTTTCATGGTTTCATGGTTCGCCAGCCGGGGGAAGATAAAAATTTTTATTTTCTACCTACATGGAGAATATACCTGTCTGGTTTGCAATATGACTACCATCTGCTTCAGCAATTCTGCTGTGCAAAAAGAAATTGATATTTAATGGGCTGAGAGCACAAGCATCTGGGGAAAGCAAATGGTAAGGCCTGGATTCTAGCTTTTTTCATGAGGAGTATTATATATTTTATCCCATATAGGATGCATAATCAGTCTTTAAAATAGGTATCAGAACATATAATTCCATGGTCTGACCCCAAATTACCACTTAGTGGATTGACAGGGTTTCTGCACTGGGCACAGAGCATGTCATAGAATATTTTTATTGGAGAAATTAATGTACTTGCCTAAAATTGACTTGAATATCTTGCAGAATTTCCCTCTAAAACTGTCCAGCATTTTTAATTTGAGCTTTTTGTCACATTAATAAATTCTAAAGATAGTCTTAATCTTATGTTTCACTCTGGCATTATATTTCTTTTATTATTGCTCTCAAGCTTAAAATAGCACAAAGGATAAGTGGACATAAACACATGGTGAATATCATCCCATTAATTGGCTCAAATAACTCCTAAAAATACTCCAAAAACATTAACTCTTCATCAATTTCAAGAGAAGGTTAGTTTTAATTTGGTATGTTGGCAGCTGCATGTTTGCAAAAGGAGAAAAAGATGGATAAAGGTATACCACAGCCAAAATGCACCCTTTCTAAATGTAATTATTATATTTCAAGCAATTGTATTTGAATTTTATATAATAGCTATAATTGTATGTGTATGCACTTATATATTACACCAGTGTATTGTCATATATTTTATGTGAGGTTCTATTTCCTGCTAGAAGAGAATCATCTTTAACCTATAGCTCTCACTTCCCAACAAGAACAGTGAAATACAGTGTGCTGGGTCTGCATAGCCAGATTTTGATACTGGCTCTCTTACAGGGTGGCCTCTGGGAGAAGATGCCAGAAGTTCCCCTTGTCTGACAAAGCTGATTCCRTCCAGCTCAGAGATGGACATGCTGCTGGTCAAGGCTGAGCCCACCAGTGAGGGTGGTCACAGCTCTGTGATAACATATTTWAAAAAAAGAAACAAAGGTTAGTGGTAGAAGTAATTGTGGCCAGAGWAGAGCAGAGTAGAGAATATGTGAGAGCAAGAACCCTGCAGACACCAAGCTCACTGAAGAGGGAGGAGCAGGAGATGCTCCAAGCACTGGAGTAGAGAGTCCCCTGCAGCCCATGGAGGACCACAGGGATGTAGAGCTTCATCTGCATCCCATGCAGGATCCCAGCAGGAGCAGGTGGATGCTGGAGAGGGCTGTGATCCCATGGGAAACCCATGATGGAGCAGGTTCCTGGCAGGGACCTGCAGACCCACAGAGAGAGGAGCCCACCCTGAAGCAGGTTTCCTGGTAGGACTTGTGACCCTGTGGGGTATCCCCATTGGAGTAGCCTGTTCCTGAARGACTGTATCCTGTGTTAAAATGACCCACATTGCAGCAGTTCATGGAGAACTGTTGCTTGTGAGATGGACTTGGATTGGAGAAGTTTGTGGAGAATGGTCTCCCATGAGAAGGACTCCCCCCCCTGACCAGCAGCAGAAACAAATTGTGATGAACAACCCCCATTCCCCATTCCCCATCTGCCTTCACAGAGGAGGAGGTAGAGCYTGGGCAGGAGGGAGGAGGATTGAAAGGTGTTTTTAAGATTTATTCTACTTATTATCCTGCTCTGATTTTGTTAGTAATGAATTCAGTTAATATCCCCAAGCTGCGTCTTTTTGGCCCATGATGGTAGTTGGTGAGTGATCTCTCCCAGTCCTTATCTCAATTCATGAACCCTTATATTTTCTCTTCTCTTACAGTTGCAGAGGGGAGTGACAGTGAGGTTTTGGTGGGTGCTTGGAATTCAGCCAGGGCCAACCCCCTACACAGAGTCAACAATAGAATCTTTAGGCTAGGGTTATTTTTATAGCCCACATAATTTTATAAGACTTTTATTCTTTATTTTATGGGATATTCAAATACTTTGATTCTGTATGTGGTTCTTAAATCTACTGCACAATTGTAATTCTTTGTAACCACCTACTAAAGTTAACTGCTCCCTCAAGAACACTTSGGAAATTATTCTCAGGACAAAAGCAGAAGCAAGGCATAGTGTCTTGGTGCCTTTGGACATTCTTCTGAGCATCTAACAAAGCTCCACCTTGGTTGCAGGTGGACACTCCTATAGAGGTCAATATGTGGCAAAGTCTAGTAGTGTTGAAGCTTTTGCTAAGCAAAAGTTGCTTTGCTTGGAAAATCAAAACTTAACAAAGATAGAGAAGACAGMAGAGTCTGTAATGGCAAATGGAAGAGGGGTTAAAAAGCAGCAMCACTCTGAATACACTTGTTCTGTCTCTAAATAACACTCCAGTGTTGCTAAGTTGGCTAAAGGTATGTCAGGCCATAGTTAGGCATCATGACATTTCTTACCCAGTCCTCTGTGTTTCAGGAAAGAGAAATTCTATACTGCATAAACGCATCTAGTCTTCCAATGCCTTTCTTCTCTTCCACATTAAATGGTGAATCAGATTATGCTAATCAACTGAGTATTGACTTTTAGCATTGTCAATTAACTCTGACTGAGGATCTGATTTGGTTTTTAGACCACTGTAATTTTTTTCCTTCCTAACGAGGGCTACACTCTTACTACTCCAACTTTTGAAAGCTCTGTGGAAGTATAAAGAGCAAGAGAATATTCTTTTCCCTCTTTCTCTGTGTGACCTGGGCTCAGCAAAAGCAGAACTGCCTGTTGTATGCCTGATGTGAGAACTGCAGACTGTTTCATCTTGAATCCTAAATAAGAAATTGCTAAGAAAATACAGAAGACCTGTAAGAGTGCTTTCCCTTCAATTTTCAGACTCATGCTTGCCTGGAAGAAGAGTAGCATCTTTTAAGGAMATTTAGGTGCCAAACCTAAGAAATGATCGTGAGTGGAGGGCACTCTTTTAMAATTAATGCAAAATCATGCTCTGAAATGCAATGCTCATATATCTGCAGAGAACACACCCTACAGCAGATCAACACATCACCCAGCAGAGTCACTTGAGCACACAGATATTTTCTTACTTAACTCCAACAAAAGCTGAGTGGAATAAGCATATTACAAATCTTTGATTCATTGCATGTATTTCTTCCTTTAGATTAAATAGTACTTATTTTTTTCTGATTTTTAAAATTTGATTTTAATTTTCTCTTTTTCAAGGAAATTAATTCATATCCACAACCAATCTTGAAAAAAGTCAACCGAATAAGGTAAGTAGATGACTGTAATCAAAGAATGCCATTTAACAGTMATAGGAGCTTAAGGAGAATAGAGATTAAACTTGGAATCTCTTGGCCTTTAATGAAATTTAAATAAAGTGCTATTGTTCAAAAATGAACTCTGCTTATTATGATAGATCATCCACTTTTTGATTTGGTAATGCCCCATCAGAATTTAGGGTGACCCTTAGTCTCTGGCAGAGTTTTACATGTTTCTCTTAGTTCCCAGCCCTGTGCTAAGAGAATGTCTGATCTCAGTCACACYAGCAACAAACAGAGATAACTCCACTGAACAGAGCTGGGTGTGACCAAGCAACTCCAAACATCAATTCAGCTGTGTGTGCTCTTGCTTCAGGTATAAACATCCGCGCTCCTAATAATATCACAGGCACAGGCATTTTACACAGTGTTCTTCTGCCTTTAGGGACATTCCCACTGTGAATGAAGATAAGTGATCCTGGGTTTGCTTTGTCTGAGCTCCACACTAGGCAAAAATTATTTGGGTCTGAAGACATGAGGCCACATTACCTCAGTGCTGCATCCAAGCTGCTACAGGCAGTGTCACAGTGTCACACTAACACAGCATCTCTGGGGGCTTTCAGACTCTAAAAGGCAGAGATTTTGCACACAGCTGCCCATACAGACAGGTCCTGTGGCTCTTCTAGTGCATCTCTGTTAATAAATTAAACAGAATGGGCAGAGGTGCAAGAGCAGCACTTTGGGCGCTGCAGTTTTACACTGACAGAGCAATTCCTGAAACATTTTGTTATGGGTAGTCTCTAAAGTGACACTTAGGCGCAATTTTGGAACTGTCATAGTCTTAAGACCATTCCTAACAGCAATTTACATGCAGTCACCCAGTTTCAGGACACAGGACAATCTAGTAATTATGGTCTGGCCATGTCACCTCTGGTCATCCAGGAAGCATACTCTACCACTACTCCAGTTTACAAGACWTTTAAATCTTGATAGAACTCCACCCATGAATCATGAGTCTTGAAGCAGCCACATCCAGATTTCTTTATCCAGCCAAAGCTGTAACATGATCTGAGAGTGGCTAAGCAATCTGCTGGCTTTGTACATGCAGAATTCCCTTTAAGGCTCAAAGCAGGCTATTGCACTCTCTTTTTCCTGATTTAAGGACCTGATTTAACTCTGACTAATAACAATGGAAATATTCTCATGAGTTTAATAAGAGGCAAATCATGTCTCAGACAACACAGAAAGTTGGATGGCCCAAGGAGTTCTTCAGAGGAAATACCCTTGCAGCTGACTCCAGTAGGAGTCAGCAAACCCTTGTTATATAGTTGTAATGAATCAAGATCTAGATATGCATGCAATGAATTGGATGCCTCACTTCACAGATCAATATATTGGCAGAAGCATTTTCATCTCTAATCTAGTTCAAGATATAGACATAAAACACTTCTTTTCTTTTTAAACTTTTCTGTCCTAACCACAAGTCTTTCCAGAAGAGTTAAGTGAACTGATAAATCTGTCTCTGTTGTTATTATACTCAATTGATTAATTCTGCTTCATCTCACAAGAACTGTACATGAAGAAGTCCCTTTTTGATGACTAGAAGTAATCTATTTTATGTTAAAAACAATACTAGGTGAAAATACAATTTTTTTAATCAATTCATTTCAAAAGTAGAACAAATTATATTTTCCAAGTTCAGATACAGTCATCACCATTAGGAAATTACTTATCATCATTCAACATGTCTCTTAAATTTTCATACATTTTTTGAACTGTTAATGGTTGAAAATGCTCTTTTACAGAGGACATCAAAGCCAAATGACTCATAGCCACATCCCAGGTGGGATGGTGATTAGGAGTCAGTGAGTGAGCTCAGAGAATAATGAATTCAGTGACAGGGCAATCCTTTATCTGTTATGTGGAAAAAATTGTGCTTTCCCATGAACACTTCCTGCTGGATATTTGATAAATTGAGGCATATGAGAACTGTGTCAGTCAAAGTACTTGTGAAACATATTTCCAGTCTTCACATTCACAAAGCACAGAATTCTTTTTGCGCAATTGTGTAAATTTGGATTATAGATTTCAAGAGTAAAGCAATATTGTCCTCAATATGAGGAAGCAAAATTTTTCTTATGGTAGAAAGGGTCCATCCCTTTTAGTGTCCTTGTTCGTTCACAGAACATAGTGGGAAATAACAATTCAGTTCTGTAATTTCCATCTCTGTTCTGTTCTCTGCCAATGAGCCCAAATCCCTGTAATTCACCTCCATCATTGTGCTGATCTGAACTCCTCAATCACTCCATTGTTCACTCCACAAGATCTTCCCTTSATCTTTTTTTCTCATCTTTTAAATGCTTCTTTTACTCATTCCTTCCTATTAGGTTTCTTCCTTCCTAGGAGGTGCATGTTTGCTTTTCCGCACTTTTCCATGTAGCCAGTGACATCCAGCTCAGGGAAGGACAAATACAACTTTCTAAGGACCTTAGCTGCTTTTGAAATTGGCAACTCTGCACAATCCATTTAAGCATTTAAGGAAAGACACAAAGGTGTGGCAAGAAAAAGAAGAAGAGAAGGATAAAAAGATACCTCATGTGGTTTCTGCTWGCTTGGTTRTAGCTTTAGGAGTTTGAGATGACAGGTTTGTATTTGATTTGTTGGGTTTGGTGTGTCAAGGCAATAGTAGATCAATATTTATGTACTGGTAATTAAGGTACTCTCCCTACCCCCTCTCCTCCAATCCCAGTAGCATAGCTATAGTTTATAGTCTGTCAGTATTTCCATTACAAAGTCCATTTTTCAGAGGTCAATAACTCAGCCATGTAAGACTACATCAGCTCAAAAGTACATGTACAAGTTGTCAGAGACTCTTAATTCAGTTTTTATATCCATGGTGGAAGGAAAAGTTGGTTTGGGCTTTTTTGTTTTGTTTTCTTAGGTTTTTTGGTAATGTATGAGATTTTGTTTCCTTTTTGAGCTGCAACTTGGCTTTTGAAACTGAAATGTTGCAGCTAAATTGTAACTTACATGGACTAAACATTTCAAGATTTTTTAAAGTATAAGTAAACATACAAAACTTCCAGATAAAGAACACAGCTAACAAATGGGTCAGCGCAAATGGGTTTTGTCCCTTTTTAGACTGCAGGAAATGTTAGCCTTAGCTGGCATGGTAAATYGCATGCTATGAATTTTCCAAGAAAATCACGTTGTGTACATGCAAGGCAATGGCAAATAAAAGGGCTCTGATTCTCAGCTTAGGCTGTTTGGTGCAATTCCATCCAAGTGCTGGACTGGTGTCAGTCTGTGCCACTGGAAACTGTATTCCAGGCAATAAACAGAAGTGAAAAAATTTCTGTGAAATTTTCATCCACATCAGCTCTTTCCTGTTGCATTGGGGAACTGTGAAGTCGTAAGCTCAAGTGGAAACACCATTGACTCCCAAGACATCTTACTATAATGAAGATGTACTTAGTGTTGTTTTGCTTATTTAAAAGAATTTATTTTGCCATATATGAAAAGACACCTTGAGCCAGTAGTGTGGTTGCTTGGCTTTGCTATGGGCTGGTTAAGGACTCTCTGAAAGTTGGTCTCCCTTGAAGGGCATCTTTTTGTGCCAAAGCATTTTTGAGCACAGTGTGGAAACAAGGGACTATAGCACAAAATCAGAAAGATTTTGTAAAACATGCAGTTTCCCTCCTTTGAGAAAGAAAAAATTGAAAAAACCTTATCTGTAGTTTTATAATAAGTTTTCCAAATGTCTTTGATCCATTTGAAGGGCCCAGGTGAAGTTCTTTTTCCCACCAATGCATACCACAGTATGGCAGAGAAAGACAAACAGGCAAAACCAAGAAAACTGACAGAAGAAATTAATTTGTCCTTTTACAAAATTGTCATCAGCAGTTTCATATATATGTGTGCTGCATTTGTGATTATAAAGATGATATGAGGCAATAATGCACTACAGACTACATTGAAATCATTAAAGTGCTTGTATTGCATTCACTATTGCTTCAGGAAAAACAAACCTGAAAAAAAAGCAACTCCTGGATAATTGAAAAACAAGAGTACCAAGAAGTGTAAATAATCAGCCACTACATTTGTTCCCACTAGCTGCTAGGAACAAGTTCATATATTTAACTCAGAACCAGTGCATACTGAAGTCACAACCATTCTTTCCAAATATTATCCTAGTTGTAAAAACAATGGAAGTCTGRGATTATTTTTTTTCCAGCAAAGTTTAGCTATTTTACTCAGCCAGTTTGCCCATGCACAGTCACCCAGAGGCAGGCCAGTGAGCATCAGAGGTTGTGTGCATCTGTTTCCTGAACAACCTGAACACTTTCCACTCTGTGCTTCCTCTCTGCAGCAATGTGCTGCCACTCAAGGGCCACAGGACTTGCAGCTGGCTCCCTTCCTCAAAGCTCATCTGCACATTTTGGCATAGAATATGTTAATGCACTATCAGCCAGCCTTGTCCTTTGGGATTTGCTGTGACTGTAGAAGAAATGGAAATGCTGAAATGCCTGTGAGCTTTGTGCRGCACCGTGCAACACACAGTGATTCATTACAGTTTGCCAAACCTTTGAGAGCCCTGTGGCAAAAGGAGATTGTCACTGCCAGGTGTGACTTAACCTTCATATGTTTTAATTTAAAAAGTGCTTTATGAATGTGTATTCGTGGTCCTCATAAAATTTAACTAAAAATAATGGAGGATTAAAAAAATATTTTTAAAAATGGCTTCAATCTTTTCAGGACTTTGTTGGAAAAATTCTTTAACGTTTTAGAAAATGCTTTCAAAAATGCTTTCTTATACTATACAGTATACTATACTATACTATACTTATACAGTCATCAAAGGAAAATGCCAATAAAATCAATGARTAATCCTTTTATGCAAATGTTAATGGGAAAATATCCTAATTAGCTCAAGTACTATTACTATTGCTCAAGTAATAKCTGTCATTGTATTACAGAATGCAAGCTGTCAGATCAGAGTTCAGTTGCAAAATCCCAGTGAAGTTGCACAGCAAATTTTCAAAACAGAAAATATTCCTTTTGTATTTTGACAGAGTTAATTAATGTCACAGCACTGTGAGCAGGAATTTCTATTCTGAATAGGATTTTATTAGTCTTTATAATTCATACTCATGCTGTGCAAACTATATAATTGTGGAAAGTATAAGCCTCCTCTGAAACTGCTAATAAAAACTATTTTCCACTTAGAAGAAATTAATTTCACTGACCATTAGTATCTGAAAATGAATGTATATAATCTAGGGAATTGTTTAGGCTTTTCCTCTATCCAGTGAGCAGAAATGGAAAACCCAGTGTTCTTAATTTTAGCTGCATAATAACCTTCTTTATAAAAGAGTACATTTTTCTCCATCTGTAATGACTTCTTAAGTGACCAGAGAGGTTAGATCAGGCTCTTAACTGTAAGGAAGGTAAAGTTGGGCAAAACTAATCAAGAGCATCTAATCAGCTTGGTTTGTATTAGCTTCATTCTTCTGATCACTAAGGAATAAACTGGAATAAACTTAGAGAACAAACATATTTCYCCGTCCTTAGTTCCCTGACATAAACTAGTGGCCAAGCTATAACTGCTTCCTCACTGTCATGCCACCTTCACTACTCATGCAAATAATAATTGTACGTTTCCATTTGAAAGCTTATTGTAAATATCTAACAGCAACATCTCAGGTGTATACCATATTTTATACCAGCTTGCCCACTCAAGTGATCATTTTGCCTGATAGGGCCAGGGAGCAGGAAGTTATTCTGAATGTCTAAATCAACACAACATTAAACATAGTGACTTTAACATCCCAGGTACACTGGTTACACTGAATATACATAATTTGCACATGCACAGTCACAGAGAGTTTTCTGTGTAGCCAGCSCAGACCACCAGAAACTAAGAGTTTCTACTACCAAGATTACAGAGCATTTAAATTTGTATCTTTAACATTAGGCTTAATCAGCAGAAAGAACAATTCCATTMATGTACAGATTCAGTAGCTATGTGGCTTTTCCTCAAAAAGAATTTACTTAAAGTCAGTTTTAAGGTTATTGAATGATGCTGTTACCCGAACAAATGAAGCAACTTTTCAAATACATACTTGAATATTATTAATTTCAACACAAACTGTCCCATGGGACACAAAAGTTTAAAAATTCATTAAAAAACAAGGTTCATCAAACTGTCTCTGAGCATGGCCAAAGATGCTAAAAAAGTCAGAGAAAACAGAGCAATCAGATGGCAAAACTTCACCAATGTGCCTTCCCACCTTTCAGCAAGTTCTAGTTCAGTGATTTCATCAGTCACAGGCAGCAACCTTAACTCTGAATGGACATYTAAATTTATATTTCTATATCAAGTYATGACATGGAAAATTTACCTAATTTGTGCCAGAAGGTTGCTTTCTGCACACAGAATTCCACTGGAGTATTTGTTTTGGCAGTTTACAAAACATGTTAGGAGCAGTAAATGAGAGAGAGTTTGATACTAAAAACTCTGCCTGGGGCAAAGAATGCAAAGATCTTGACTCCAGGGAGCATTTTTTGATATATGACATCTAAAACATTGCCCCTAGGAGAACATCCATTTCTGTAAATTCACATAAAATTTGCTGATGCTGTCCTAAACTATAATATAGTTATAATAGAGCTTAAAATCTCCTCAGGCACTACTAGGTTTGTACAAACATGGGTTCTGACCTTTTGGCTATTGGGAAAAAGAAAGAAAATGYTTATTCCAGATTTTTGAGAGGAAGTGAGATGAAGGACTGCATTTTAGTACCTGAGCAATACCTAACAATAAGATTAAAGCTTATGAAAGAGTAAGAACTTGTGGATAAATCTGTCAGTACATTTTCAGCTTGAAATGTTTTGTCTCTTTAGTATCAGTAGCCAAGATATGCTTTTTGCAGCAGCCAAGATAAAGTTTGCAGTGCTTTTTGCAGTTAAATTGCAGGTACAAATTCTTGTTTTCATATTGGCATGCAAAATCTGGGTCAAGATTTGGAGCCTTTTGTACTCAAATCTATAAATACACAGATCAAGACCTTTCCTGTACCAAGGATGTTACAAAACTCTCTGTTTTTCAGACATAAGTTGTACTTAGAGGCTACTGTAAGCAACATGATCCTTTAATTTAACTGTTTTCTGTCTATTCTCTGCTGTGCAGGAGCTGTCCTCTTACCTTGGAGCTGGCTGCTCCTTTGAAAGCATAGGATATGCAACTTGTAGCACAACTCCCTTTTCCAAAATGATCAATAATTTGAACCCATTGGTGCTAGGAATGCTAAGTCTCTTATCCCCAGTATGGAAATATGTGTTTCTATGGAGACCTGTAATACAAATTGAAGTGAGAGAGCAGGAAGGTCCAAAAGAGAGCCATTGCCTTCTGCATGGCTGTTGCTGCTTTTTTAAAAGTTTGGTGAAAACTCTGTTTTTATCCTCAACTCCACTGAATTGTTTGCAAGGTGTACAGTGACCAGCACCTCTCATGCTGCTCACCATATTCTTATTGGTGTCTTTTGTCCTGAAGATGGTTTCCTGCACCTCTCAAGGCTCTGACTGCCAGCACTGTGATGAGGACAGTACTTTTGTTATCAGATTCTACCTAGAACAGCAGGGTCCTGAGTCCTGTTCTGGCTCTACAAAGTTACAGACACAATGCTGAAACTTTCCATGTTGGTCCAGCTGTAATTGGAAGGCAGAGCCCACCTGCAGAGAAAACCTGGTGACACAGAACAAGCAACCAAGGTCYGTACTTTCAGCCCTCACTTCTCTCACATGCGTGCCAGCTGCACATCAAACCCTGTGCAAGGACTCCCTAAGCCTATGAGCTGCCTTCCTCCTTCYTCTGCACAGAACTCAGCGGTGGGCTCTGAGAAATGTTCATCTACTTTTGCACATCTACCTGGTTTATTGTCGGAGTTATCCCAGAAGGAATTAATATTGCACACATTTTTATGGCACTGCTCAGGGCTTCAAGCTTCATTTACATATGTGAAAATGTCCTGTGACTTCAATTTGGGTGTGAGGCTCTTCCAGTTGTGTTCCCTTTGCAAGAGCATAAATGACAATGCAATAAGCAGGATTAAGATCAAGCAGCATTAAAGACCTCATTGAGAGGGCTTTAAACTAGGTTTGAAGGGGGAAGGGGAAGCAGCTGARCTATCTGGAAGCAGGCCCAAGGGTTGCAAGGCTAAGTTAGGGGTGAAGWCAGCAGCCCAGCTGAGGTGYGTGTATATCAATGCACACAGCTTGGGCAACAAACAAGAAGAGCTGGAGGCCATGGTGCAACTGCAGAGCTATGATGTAGTTGCCATCACGGAAACATGGTGGKGTGACTCAYATAGCTGGAGTACTGCATTGGGTGGATACAAGCTCCTCAGAAGAGACAGGAAACAAAGAAGAGGTGGAGGGGTGGCTCTTTATATTAAGCAGACTTTTGATGCCATAGAAATTGAAACTAAGGAAGATGGGGTTGAATGTCTGTGGGTAAGAATTAAGGGGAAAGCCAACAAGGCTGACATCMYACTGGGAGTCTGTTATCGTCCACCCAACCAGGAAGAAGAGGTAGATGACTTATTTTACAAGCAGCTAGGTAATGTTTCAAGATCATCAGCCCTTGTTCTTGTGGGTGACTTCAACCTACTGGACATCTGCTGGGAACTTAATACAGCAGTAAAGAGGCAGTCCAGGAAATTCTTAGAATGTATGGAGGACAACTTTTTGTCACAGCTGGTGGATGAACCCAYCAAGGAAGGGACTACATTAGATCTGCTGTTTACAAATAGAGATGGGCTGGTGGGAGATGTGGTGGTTGGAGGTCGCTTGGGGCAGAGTGATCATGAAATAATAGAGTTCTMAATATTTGGTGAAGGCAGGAGGAGCACCAGTATCAGACCCAGYCAGCATGGGTTTAGGAGGGGTAGGTCATGTTTAACCAACCTGGTCACMTTTTATGACCAGGTAACCYGCCTAGTGGATGCAGGGAAGGCTGTTGATGTTGTCTACTTGGATTTCAGCAAGGCCTTTGACACTGTCTCCCACAGCWTACTCCTAGACAAGCTGGCAGCCCATGGCTTGGACAGGAGCAYTCTTTGCTGGGTTAGGAACTGGCTGCATGGCCGGGCCCAGASAGTGGTGGTGAATGGTGCTGCAYCCAGCTGGGCCACTCACCAGTGGTGTCCCTCAGGGGTCTGTGCTGGGGCCAGTTCTGTTTAATATTTTTATTGATGACATGGATGAGGGTTTAGAGTCTTTCATTAGCAAATTTGCAGATGACACTAGGCTGGGAGCCTGTGTCGATCTGTTAGAGGGACGGAGGGCTTTGCAGAGGGACTTGGAATGGTTGGAGGGATGGGCAGAATCTAATGGGATGAAGTTCAATAAGTCCAAGTGCCGAGTCCTGCACTTTGGCCACAATAACCCCCAGCAACGTTATAGGCTGGGGAAGGTGTGGCTGGACAGTGCTCAGGAGGAAAGGGACCTCGGGTGCTGGTTGACAGTCAGCTGAACATGAGACAGCAGTGTGCCCAGGTGGCTAAGAAGGCCAATGGCATCCTGGCCAGTATCGGGAATGGTGTGGCCAGCAGGAGCAGGGAGGTCATTCTTCCCCTGTACTAGGCACTGGTGAGGCCACATCTTGAGTATTGCGTCCAGTTCTGGCCCCGCAGTTTAGGAGGGACGTTGAGATGCTTGAGYGTGTCCAGAGGAGRGCAACRAGGCTGCTGAGGGGCTTGGAGCACAAGCCATATGAAYGACTGAGGGAGCTGGGGTTGTTCAGCCTGGAGAAAAGGAGACTCAGAGGTGACCTTATCACTCTCTTCAGCTCCCTGAAGGGTGGCTCTGGTGAGCTGGGGGTCGGTCTCTTTCTCTGGGCAACAACAGACAGAACAAGAGGACACAGTCTCAAGCTRTGCCAAGAGAGATACAGGCTGGAATTAAGGAGGAAGTTTTTCACAGAAAGAGTGGTCAAATACTGGAACCATCCACCCAGGGAGGTGGTGGAGTCACCATCCCTTGATGTGTTTAAAAAAAGACTGGATGTGGCACTTGGTGCCATGATCTAGTTGAGGTGTCTGAACATGGGTTGGACTCGATGATCTTATAGGTCACTTCCAACCTAGAAATTCTGTGATTCTGTGATATTGGTGCTTTAAAGATGCAAAGTAGAACAAGGTGAAAAATCAGCATCACTGCCTCTAACTGACAAGGTTAGTATTTATAAAAAGTATATAATTTATTTTTATACTTAAAATTTTTACTTACCTTTCACTGTAACAGATTTCTTTCACAGATTTATCCAACACTGATGATGACAATACTGGTTTCCATTCTACTGCAGATCAGTTTGAAATGATGAATGGTTGTTCTTCAAAAACAAAGCAGAACCAAAAAACCTAAACAAACAAAAATGCCAGTAGTTTTCCTTGAACCATCTGGAGGAAAAAGGCTTTTGTAGTAATAATTATGTCTGCCTTTATATTTGCATAATATTTTGTGATGGTACAATACTTAGCACATTAAGAAAACAGAAATATAGTAATAATACAGGATCTGGAAAAATCAATGTGAACCAAAGCTCAATTAAAGAAATAAACTTTCATTAAAAATGTGCCTGCTGAAAACATACAGGGAGATGGGATCAAAGCTGAAAATGTAGCCACTTCAATTATATTTCAAATGGACTTGCTAATGAAGTGCACATACTTTAAATTATTACTACATGTCATGCAAGTTACKGTAAAAGTCATCTAGTACAAGAATTTGTGTTTAATACTTTCATCATATTTCCCTAGAATAATCTTCTGGCTTTGTGGCTTATCACATATTATGTTTTTGCCTTTCTGCCATTGAGACATGGCTAGACTAGAATAAATATTTTTCAGGTATCATTTCTTGTTTTCAAAATGTACAAATCTGTGTTTGTGAGTCATAAGAAGCTACAAAATATGCAATTTTGAAATTAGCTATGAATAATAGAGTAAAAGATCTGGAACTATGTGTTCCTTCATTTGAAGTCATTAATAATGATAGTAGTTTTTCTCTTAATGACTATGATTTTTTTATATGAAAATCAATCTTCTGTTATAACCTTTGATCTCCCTCAGACAGTTGGTTTTTTTTTTCTTTTTTCTTTTTCTTTTTTTTTTTTTTGTGCCTTAAAATGCTGATCATACAGTCCTTTCCTTTTTTCTAGACCTTTTATTCTTCATTTAAAATTCTGGTATTTTTTTACTCAAACTGAAAGCACTATTGCGGGTTTTTTCTCTGAACCTCCCTCCCCAGAGTACATATCCAGTCCTCACTGTCAAAAACCAATATCCACTGAAATCAATGAAGTCTGCAGATTTACAAGACCTTTTTTACCTCACAAAGAAAGCAGACTTTTGATGTTGAACAATAAATGAGAGTCACAGAGTGTGATCTTAGCCRTGTGGGAATCAATGGCAACTTTCAGTAGTCTCCAGTACATTTTGGATTTCAGAAAGTTTTTGTCCCTCTTTGCTTAACAGAGGTGCTGCATTTCAAACACCTAAGAACACTGAAAGGTCCTCATAATATAGATGAAATACCTGGCTTTTCTCAAGGTGAGATCAGAGTTGTATTGCCAAAAATACTTGATTGAAGATAGAGTCTGCAGGTCTGCTGCACAGTCAGTGCTGGGGATTTCTGGATGGAAAGAGGAGCTATGCTCATGRCTCTCCACAGACAATATGGTTCACAGGAGGAGGAGACAGCAGTGGCAAGGAGGAAGAGRACTGGAGACAGTTATTAAAGGAGGTCCCTAATTGTGACTTTAACACCCATTTTTTACCAAACAGACCAAACCACTTCATATGTAGCTTTGGTCAATAAGGTATTCTATGATATTTAGTAGCTGAGAACTTTATACATCTTTCAGGAGAAAGAATATGTATTTTTCTATATTGGTTTAATATGTAGCTGCAAAACATCCCAGTCTTGAGTTGAGTCTGTGGTTATTCCTGCAGCAGAGTTATCCCATTCTAATMATAATTTCTGTGCCACTGACAGCAGATGAATGCAGAACTACAAGGTTCAGTTCCTTGTTGATTACCAGGCTTTCAGTTCATTGCTTCCTCTTCTAGAAAATACTGAGATGCACAACCAGAATATTATTCTGCATCGAATAGGCAGATTTATTCTGCAGAGTGTGAATGTACTTCAGATTTTTGCTCAGCAAACATCCTCTAGAGCTATACAACTGATATTAGGGAAAATGTATAGTAAGCTCATATGAAACAGCCTGGGGTGTATTTGCAAACTTATAGTTACATTTCACAAGTACTTTGCAGCTGTTAAAAACAAATACATTATGATGATCATTCAAAAATTGCCAGCTGCATTAAAGTATTACTTTTGTGTACTTTGATTCAATGTTTAACCATGCCATTTTTGGCAACTTGTCTTCCCACACACACACAGAAATATTACATTTTGAGAGAAATACTAATGCCTTAGATAACTTTATCTACAGAGGATCATGGTTACTGGGGTAGATATACTCTAGACTAACTGAGGATAACAGGGCACCCTGAGAATCTACTCAGGTTTCTAAGCTATCTTAAAACACACATCRCTTCATGTTTTTCTTCAATTACTATCAGTTCACACCAGAGTAAAAGCAGTTCAGATATGCCTGTGCATAGGTACAGCCTGTACATCCACAGCACTGGCTGCAGCACAGACGGATACTGAGCACTGTATTAGAACATCTGTGTGTTCAGCTTTGAACCTGACATGATAGCTGGTTCTGCTCATGGCAGTGGGGAATGCCTCTGGACTGCAATGTTGTCAGTGTCTGCAAACAAATTCTATTAAATCACACCTGAAAGTTAAGTACAGAATCTTGCTGATGCCAAGAAAACCATAATTTTCTAGTAAATAAGAAATAGCCACAGTCTGTTCCTCCTTATTTTCTAGCCATACTTTTGAATAATTGATCMTTTCCAGCTAGACGGACCAGCCTAGAGGGGGAAACACAGTTGATCAAACTAGTCGAAAAACAGCTCAGAGCCCAAAGGAGATCTTTGTTAAAATTGTGTTCCTCAAAACCTGTTTTCACAACAAAGAGTGTTCTTTAATGTGAGTCAAGTGTTTTGTCCAAGACTAAATCCAGATTGTACAGAATATGTTTATTTATTGCTACCTTCCCTATTCCCAAGTAGGATATTTATTGGACCTGCTTTTTAATTTCCTTTACTACAGTTTATTGTCAGTCATTATAGATTCTGCAGTCCTGTTGGGTGTGTGTTCTTAAATGTTTCATACAGTGTTGCATTTCAAATACCATTCCAATTTGGTCAATCATGTACATTAAGAAGTGTATTTGTCTTGTCTTTAAAATTCCAAGAATCTTAACAAAACCTGACATTTTGAATCTTTGCAATACAACCTTCCTAAGGTGACTGCATTTTGAAAAATGTGTRTGAGCTCGAAGCTGATGATATATTCCTGAGCCTCAGCCAGCCACAATCATGTGTATGCTTTAATGTCACTCATCCTCTCCTTCCCTTGACCTTTAGGGACAGCTTCCATGTGAAATGGAGTTCTCTATCCTTCCCTTGGTGGAGCTGCCTAGCAGCAAATCTGCTCACCCACAGCTGCATTGCCACTGCACAAGGATGAGCCATCACAGCTCCCCTGTCCCTTTGCTGGCATTCTCCCATCAGGTAAGATACAAACCAGAAGCTTTAARCTGCTTGTTAAATTATGAAAAAATATTGTTAAATGCATAAAAGCACATGTAGTTAAATAAATTATAGCTTGTAATCAATTTGTCTGAGAGCAAAATGGCAAATCAAGGTTTGAAGATTATTTGGAACCACTCACAGAACAATTACGCTGCACTAGTAGCACTGCACAAAGGAAATTATTGAGATGTTTCCTGTAAGAATTCTCAGCCACTGCATTGCAGGAACAACTTGGAGTATCACTAACACATAACAGCCTCTAATGCTTCCACAAATGAAATCTTGTAAAAGGCTACTATCATTAATCATTAGTTATAATGTGCTATCAARCAATTTAACCTACAGAATCAGCCCACTGTAGCAACCACAGTATAGTTCAATCTCCGTAACAATGCATATTCAATTATCTAGCTCATCTTCTTCTGTCTTCATTATAATTGATAGTCACAAACTGCTTAACTGAAGCTCTCCATAAAAAAAAAAAGTTTGGCGTGTGATCATTCCTACCTGTAGGGCATATGAAAAGGTCAATATGCAAGCTGCATTTTTCAAATCAACTTTGGTCTTGTAATTGTTCTTAGTGCACTGCCTTAGGACAAGTCTGTATACTTCACGCCCTACCAAAAGTGGCAGATGTGCAGATGTCTACAAAGTTGTCTGGGGTATCACACTAACTGGTCCCAGAGTGTGGGTGCAGTCACTGGAGCAGGCTGCCAGCACCACATTTTTGGACCAGCCTCAGTGTCTCTCTGGCCAGCACTGCCTATTTTTTCCTCAAGCCATGCTTGGGAACAGATCAGGGTTAATACACACCAGGAAAAWTTTCCACAGACTGTTGGTATTCAATAGCCCCATTTTGTAGCCTTCACATGGCCAGACCACGCTACAAAGCCAGTCCTGATATCATTTGCTGAACTGGTTCATAGAAACGTAGCTGCAATGCATCTGTACAAAGACAATGGTTTCAGGAGCAAGGTCAGGACTTTACAAAGCAGGTTCGTTACCGTGGGCCTGACTTCCCCATATGATTCAGATTTTATAGCAGTGATAAGACTATCTGAAAGAAAGCCTGGGATTTCCACTTCTGGGCAACGCTACTCTAGATAACCTCTTGAAGTACCAACCCACTACCGATGTATGTGAATTTGACTAATCTGGTTTCATGGATTTTCTCAATTTCCAACAACACAGAATGAAAAGACCTTACCTGGACATAGAGATAAAACAACATAAAATATAGAATCATAGAATCTTAAAGATGGGGAAGACCTCCAAGATCACTGAGTGCAGGGGGAAATTTATTTCCGTTGTCCAGATGATCACACTATTCCTGACCTAGGCCAGAATGCCACTGGCTTTCCTGGCCACCAGGGCACAAGCCRGGCTCAGACTGAGGTGGCTGTTGACCAACACCTCAGGTTCTTTTCTGCTGGAGAGCTTTCCAGCCACTCCGCCCCAGACTGCAGAGCTGCAAGGGGTTGCTATGACCCAGACTGCAGGACTCAACACTTTGTCTTGCTGAATCAAATTATAGAGACCATCTAATATTCTGTTATCACTGGAGATAACATCCAACTGAGAACCCAGGAACACCAATAACTTAAGGATGCCTAAAGAGAGAGTACAGAATAAGAGCCTGGAGCATTTCTTTTCCCCTTAGTATTTACTTTCAGCTTCTAGCAAACAACAATTTAGGAATTTCTTGACCTGAAAATCCCACTCAGACTCTTTTTTCCTGATTTTCTGTTCTGAGTTTATTCAATGTCTTTCTACAATTCATTATACTTTTGGTTTCAAAAAAACCCCACGTCAATCCTACGCAATTCAACCCTCCATTGCRTGAAAAATGTGTAAGGGATCAATGATCAGTTACATAAAGGGACTGGGAAATAAATAATGCATTCAATTTTGGTATTTCAGAAACATTTTTGAGTGCTGTGATATTTTTCAAAAATAAATGGATGACCAGAACTTTTGAACTCTGTGCTTTGATTGTTAGAGCATTCATACCCCTTTATGCTGTGAATATTTAGACTTAAGGACATGGAAAAATTTGTCTTTCATTTTTTTCACCTTTATAAACTTATAACAATGTTACTATCTTCAACGTGTCAGGTAAACATACTGTTTAAACTGACAGTGTCAATGTTATCATGCTGTTCCATCTGTTGATTCCAACTTTTGATGATATTCTCATGAAGAATTTCCCTTTGGGGAATGTGCCGTACACATTTAATTTGGTTTTTATGGTATGTTTTTGAATACTGAAAGACATGTGGTTTCTTTTTTATAATCCRATAAGAACAAAACAATGTATTCATGACTTGTTTGTTAATCAGTTGTACAAAGAGAGACTTTTATGTTTGCATAATTTGCTATTTGTAAACTTTTTTCCTCCCCTATCCTGTTTATGTAGTGGCATTTTGCAGAAGGAAATAGACTGTAAATAAATAAATCAAAATATAGTTGAAGTAGGTAGCAAGTTCATTTTCTTTTTGTCTACTGCAATGAAAAAGGTTACGTTGTGAAAATCAACTCTCAGAACAGTCTTTAAATCACAAGAATATCATTGGACACCAAAGGTTGCAATATATGCTTTCTGATGTGAAAGGAAGTTTGCAGGATTTGGGCTGGTGAATTTTCTTTTGAGTTATACAGAGCTTAACAGAGACCTCTCCAGAAACTGTGCACACTTATTTCCTGGACTGCTATTGCTAGTAGTAATGATGTGGCACTGCTTGATGAAAACCTGATTATAGATATTAAGTGCCCTGTTTGAAGAGGTAGTTTCACCAGAGTTTATCCTTTCCTGGCACACAAACCAAATTAGTTAGATATCTCAGAGGGAAAGCAGGGCAAGGTGAGGCAGAAAGTGTCTGGGTCAGGTGAGATGAGTTACTTTCTTAAGTAGTACAGGTTCTTTTTATTGAAGAAAAAGAGGTCTTAGCTGACTGGACAAACAGACTTTGTAAAAAAAATGGTGCAGGGACTGCCTTTGGCAGTGAACCAACCAGATGTGATTGGTTTTTATTCCTATCACCAAACTCTCCTACCTTCTCAATGGGTTGGCTGTACTGGCTATGTTACCCCAGACCATCCTAAACCCTAGACCATGCTAGATCTTCAGACATGGACAAGATATTGAGCAACCCTCTTTGACCAGCAAATTAGACCTGATAATGCCGAGAGGCATCTTCCAACCCAAATCATTCTACATGCCTATGATTGTTTGGAAGGCTGCAATGTCACATGGACCACACACCCGCCAGTGTGCATAGTAATAGCTTAATAAAAGGAGTCACACTGCATCAGCCTCAGGCTCTTTGGCTGCTGTGGATCAAGCTATGGGCTACATATACAACAGGGGAATAAGAATGTTAAAAAATAAAAACCCGATCTTTTCTGATTGTACTTCTGTACAACCTGATTGTACTTCTGATTTAAGTAAATACTATTTTCTAATCAAATCTATTGTCCCGAAATTTCTGAACATTCCTAGTAAAAGGAGCAATTTCCTTATTCCTTGATTTTGTGACCATTTCCCTGACAAATGGGGAACATGTGACTCAAACTTTTAAGGTATAACTGGAAAAATATATATTATTAATTAAAAAAATCTATTTAGGTACTCCTGTAAGTTCAGATTACTATTGTAGCACTAATATTGCAGCGCTGAGACTTGTACGCTGTTATGTTGTAGTATGGCTAGATCTGGCAGTAGGTTGTCTTAAAAAAAGGTGAAAAAAAAATAGGTGAGAGGAAGTTGTGAAAGTATCATACATCCAGATTTGTGAATCTGAAGGTACAAACTTCATCCATCTTGATCTCATCCAAGACAGCTTGAAGTTCAAAGTTTAATCAAATACAGGGGGAGGATAATTGTCTTTACAATTGTGGAAGACTCACAGAGGCAACCTACGACTTACAATCTGGTTGGAAATGCAGTGCAATAAAAATACATTGTGTTCTACAGAGTTTGAATATGACAAAATTCCTGTTGCCATTCAAATTAAGATAATTTCCCCGTGAAGTTTTAAGTGTAATTTCAACACACGTGGCTGTATTCAGAACATCCAGCCTGCTTATGTTTTGATAGCAGCACATCCATGTCAGGGTGGATAGGCAAGATCCAYAGCAGGTCCTCAGGACCTCACCCAGAGTTTTACAGCACATGGAAGCTGTGGCTCTTCACAACTGAATAGAGTAATGAGGGCTGCACACATGAGCTCAGCCACACAGCTGGCGCCACTCCAGACATTACTTTTATTTTTGGTAGTACAACAATATGACTTAAAATGAAGCTCCTCAGCACACCCTGCYGGAGGTGGAACTCACACATTCCTAGCAAATGGAAAGCAATGCAGCAGTGAGATGTATAGYGTCTATTTGAGCTGATATCAGTACAAGAAGGCATGAGGAAAAAGAGGGTGCTGAGATCCTCTTTTGTGTAAAGATGATCATAGGCTATTGAYTGCAATTTTTATCTGCTGGCTACTGCTCCACATAATATGATTTTTTTTAAGTAACTTATTAATATGAGCCTGAATAAGTATGGTTTTTAGAGTATTCGGGTACTTTTAGTTTTATTTAATACTAAATCAAACCTTTACTGAAAAGCATAGAGCCACCAAGATGGTCAGAGCAGTTGGCTTAGGGGAGGCTGAGGGAGTCAATCTCATTCAGTTTGGAGAAGAGATGTCTTTGGGAGACATAACAGCAAATKATCAGGAACTTGGAGATGGTTATGGAGCCAGACTGTTCACAGTGGTGTATGGCAAGAGACGGAGGCAAAATCTCAGGAGTTGAATCAGAAAAGGTTCACGCTGCATATAAGAAAAAAAGATCCCACAAGGATAGTCAAGCATCAGTACTAATAAGGTTAGGGCATCTTTGGAGATTTTCAAGACCTGGATGGATAAATAACTGAAGAATGAAATCTGACCTTATAGCTGACCATCCTTTCAGCAGAAGGTTGGAGTAGAGACCTCCAGAAGGTCCTCCCAGACTGAATTATCMCATGTTGCTATGTTCTTGAACATCAATTTCCACAAAAATGTATTATAAACCAGGAAAGTCTARGAAATTATTTTAATATTCTTGGCATTATGAGCTCAAAACCATATTTTTTAATGAAATTAAAATGCTAAGTGCTTTTCCACTTTCTGCCAAAAATACCTTACTTCAATTTTTCCCAGGTATTATCTGAGCAACWGAAATTATTTCCCTACTAAGAACATCCTGGAAAATCCATGCCACATCACTTTATCAGACAGTGTAGATATGCTTTCCATTACTTAGTACTTTAATATTTCACACCTTAAGAAAATCCTTGATTGTCTAATGTGGATAATTTTAAGGAAAAGTAATTTTAAGGAGAAGACATTTATTCAAATGAGTTTATATCAATTTCACTAACTGGAATAAAATTCCATAGAGAATGAAAAAATATCCTTAAAAACCCAACCTTGCAGCTGGAGTCTATGTGCATTTTGACTGGGGGGGTTTTGTTTTAAATGAGTGTTCTTTTATGAAGCATTAAAACAGCTTTGAACRGTTTTAGGATAGAATCATTCCTGTTGAATCACATAATCTTTAATTTATAAAACCTGGAGATAACTTTTAAGTTCTGCTGCACAAACAGAGCGAATGCGTCAGCAACTGCTTTATTTTCTCTCCATTAAAACACAGTTAGGAAAACATTCTTTGACATAAAGAAAGCAAAAATACAGACTGGGGTGAGGGAAAGGATGATTGGGGTCCAAGCATAACAAAAGTCTCAAGTCAAGAGGATAACTTTAATAAAAAAATAATGCAGCAATAACTCAGCTAAACAATGGAAAAATGAGCTCCAAATTAAAAGAAATCTGAGGAGTGGGTGGAGGGGGAAAGCAATCAATATTTTTTATTATACTTTTCTGATACAGGAATAGAAAAGCAATGTGGAATAAATAACCATGTTGCTTGTACTTGTTGAGGGGGAAGTTGCAAATGCTTGTACATGGGATAAAATTATTGGCTTTTTGTCAGTAGTGCCCAACAGCAGAGGAGTCCCAGGACACAGCAAGTCTGCAGCTTACCCAAAGCTTCTTCCCAGCCTCCAGMAATTTGTAACTCAGGGACTTCCTGAGCCAGAAAGTCTGCTTTCTGTACCAATACATCCAATACATTTCTTAGGATTCTCAAGGTGTTTAATGAACCCATGTAAAACGTAGCATCTGGAATAACCCATGAGAGGGAATTAGCAACTAAGCTATACACCATACAAAGCAGTGTCTACTTTTGTTGGTTTTGAACCCATCACCTGCTGCAATCAGCTGAATCTACTAAGCATTTCTTAATTTTCTGCATGACACTCAGGATCTATAAAACTTGGAGACTTTCATTATGTGCTGCCATTATCCCTGCCTCCCCCAGACAACCTCTTTTCACTCTCTGTCTATGGTTTTAGTCATCTTTATGATCCTCTGGGGTTTTTTATATAGACTTTCTGAGACAAGAAAACCAGATTATGTGTAGTATTTAAGATGTAAKAATGCAATGTATTTCTACAGTGAAAAAAGTTGCTGGTTTCTTCTCTATTCCTTTTCTAAAATACCTACTGATCAATTTGCTTGGCTGAATCTTAATGAGCATTAATCTGATGTTTTCACAAAGTTGTGATAAAGTTAGATATTTTCTCTTAGTACCAACATTCAACTTGAAGACTATCACTGTGAATGTTTTAAAAAAAAATCCTTAGTTTTTTACAGATGAACAACTTTTCCTCTGACCTTGCTTTTACTTTGGCTCTCTTWTGATGTCTGCTCAATGGAGGGAAATATAAAGCCATGAAGGAATTTCTTTTTTCTGGGTTTAATCTCAGGGTGAGATATATTCTTCAGACCTGTACAAGTAATATACAGGCAAGGTTAACAGTGAAGTGCTAAACCAAACTGATTAACAGCTGCAAGGTTTGAAAGCTGGATGAAAGACCTCAAAAAGTTCCAAGGTAAGAAAAACAAAACCTTACTTTATTCTACTATTATCAGGGAATATTGAAGGATAGAAAATGCTGTTCTTGTTCTTAAGAACTACTTTGGCAACAATCCAAAACTATAAACTAGTAACTTTTACTTCAGCATTGGGCAAATTGAAGGGGAAATGGAAATTAAGTTTGAGAGTATCTAGGTGAAGGTATGATGCTGGCAACCTTCCATTGCTCTCTATAAAGGAAACCCATACCTATATATTTTATTTTTTTATTATTTAATTTTTATTTTTTCAAGCAAACTGGAAAAATAATGAAAACAAAACCTGATTATAGGAATTATAAGCCTTTAAAATTTTACAATATGAATTTTATTATTCCTGGCATTAAGAAATTTTCCAGTACTTTACCAGAATTAATAAAAGGTTAAAAATGTAGTAACAGTTACATGAGAGGAAATAAAAACCTGATTTGTGTTGGCTTTTACCTAATTTTTTGCAAATAAATCTTAGACTTTAATTTCGCAGTCCTCTCCAGTCAACAGAGCCAAATATGTACATTTAGATCATGGTTTATCATATCCTAACTCAAATTTCTGATAGGTCAGAGGAATTGCTCTTTGTAAATATGTCTCTCACATTATTGGCAGATAGAGTTCAAAGGAGTTATTGAGATCAGCAAACTAAATTTTGTAAAGTCAWATTCAGCGAGATGAATGCCTCTCTCTACAGAGACCCAAGGAAGCCATGGTGCAGCACCACTGGCATGGCACAAAACTCACATTGTGCTGGCCTCAAATATTGGGTAGAGTTGCTGATCTTCTGTTTGTGTCAAACCTACACAAGCCCACAAAAACTGTCTTGTCCGAGAGGTATGGTTATGAAATCAAACAGATTTAGTTTTTCAAATAGAGATTTGATAACTGGATCCACATGACTTTAGCATCTCTGACTAGCAAGGCATCCTTTCTGAGACAGACTCTCCTCAGTCTTGTGTGACAGGAAAAAAAATCAAGAGGAAAAAAATATCCCTCCTGAGTTGTGTAACCTTTGAGGGACTTCAGGAGTTTATGCCATCAGCTTATTCTCTGCTCAATGAGTTATACACTCACCTGTGCTGAGATGCCAGGGGTATTTCTGTTTAGTTGCTAATTCAGTTTAGGAATTATATAACAAAATCAATGCTCCCATTACTTGTAATGTGAGCTATTGACTTTTCCTTTACTTCAGAGGATGCAAGTAAAAGAATTTCCCAACTGTAAAGCAGAAAAAAAAGCAAACAAGATTAGAAAGGTGTAGAAGGAGCAATGCTGGTGCAGTGCTGTGCTCTAGTTGGAATGCAGTTTCTGGTTCCAAGTAACCTGGTCAAGTGGAGTTTCCTGCCCATGACGGGAATTTGAAACTAAATGATCTTTAAGGCCTCTTCCAACACAAACCATTTTATGAAAACCACCAGCAAAGCTTATCACCAAGCTGTCTTTTGTGTTGTTTGCAAAAATCTTGTCRATTTAGTCTCTTCCCATCATATAATTTATATGTAGTATGTTCATGTGGTGCCCATTCYTTTACTCTGATTTTATTAGTGTTTCTGTTTTTCTTATTTAAGAGTAACAACTACTGATCCCCCTATTATCAAAGATTTCTTGGATTTGGTCTAAGAAGAATACAGAAACACCACTAATGTGAGACCAGGAGAGATCCAAAAGTCTGAGACATGGATAAATGTTTGCCCACATGCACAAGTGTTCCCATCTGCAACCTCGCTGCTCGGTGCCATGAGGAACACAGAACACCAAGTGTTCACCACCCTTTGCAGGGCCACTTTCAAGGCCCTGCTCTGAAGAAGCCAAAGCAGGCAATTCAGCCCACACTGTCTGCRTTCACCTCTCCCAAGGCAGAATAAAGGCTGGGAATTTGTGGATCCTTTCTTGAAGAGCTGTTTAATGTCAAACACCTAAGCATACTTAGGAGTTTAGATACCATTCTCTTCTTTGCTAATGCACTCCTTAAGATGAGCTGTGGGCATATTTCCCCTTGCTTTTTCTCCCTATAGGCCTTTGAAATTTGTAGAGTTGCACAGATTTTGAAGAGGAAGAGGACATGAATTCCCCATCCCCTTTCCCATTTTGACGTCATTCCATATTTCAGAACATACCTAACTCAAATTTGTGAATAGTACCAAAGTCTAGAAGACAATGAAAATTTCAGATTCAATCTTCATCTGTTTTCTACTCTGTGGTTTCATTGAATGTCTGAATATTTTTGCACTTCAAGCTTCCCSAGGCTCCCTGGTGAGCACACAGCAAGTAAACTGAACTGAGTGAAAGCATTTCAAGAGCTGGCTATGTAAAAGCTGGCTACTTGGCAAAATACAATTCAGGTCCTTTCTGATTTGAGAATTTAGAAAAGAGTCTATAAACCATCTTCATTTAGTTATTATATATACACAGTCAGTAAAATATACATATATACTACACAGTCTGTAGCTCACACTGACAGGGTTATTAATATCCCTAAAATAGTCTTTCACAATTATTGATAGGAAAATAGAAGAGTCCCTCCAGGGCCTTTTGTCAATAAGCCAGATGGCAATGACTTGCTTAGAGTTGTAAATTTCTTAAACAAAAGTTGAAAACAAAAATTGTTGTCAGCAAGTAAGGCTTTGTTACCACACAGTTAGAGTTTAGAGTTCCAAAATTAGAGTTCCAAAATTAAAAAAAAAAATAAAAACAAAAAAAGCAACTATATTGTTAGTTATCAAGTGGTTTTTGCTGTGTTATTCAATTTTAAATTGAACTATCCATAAATAAATGCTTGCTTAGTTCTTGTCAATGAGAATCCTATAAAGTGAAGGAGTTGGAATGGACCTTAAAGATCATCTAGTCCCAACCTGCCATGCGTGGGCATGGACATCTCCTATTAGACCAGATTGCTCAAGGTCTCATCCACCCTGGCTCTGAACACTGCCAGGGTTGGGGCACCCACAGTGTCCTAGGGCAACCTGTTCCAGTGTCTTCCCACCCTCATAGTAAAAATTCTTCCTAATAYCTAACTCAAATTTCCCCTCTTGCAATTGGTACCCATCACTCCTTCTATCACTACAGTTCCTGACACAGAGTCCCTCTCTGGTTTCCTTACAAGGAACCTGCAGATACTGGAAGGTGCTATGAGGTCTCCTCACAGCCTTCTCTTCTCCAGGCAGAACAATGAGACTGAATCTTCCCTAASCTGGTGATTTATTTTTACCATTAGCCCAGAAAAAATGAAAAAATCATTACTGAAAATCATTACTGATAAGGTCTGTGATAGAGATCTAAATAATAGGCAGAATTACTCTTTCATGGTCCATTTTCCAAAGAGCCAAGTATAAAGTGGCATATGATGGCACAATTTAGACTTTGTCTAGAACRTGGGCTTCTCTTGTTAAGGCCTGAGTGAGCCAACAATGGGAGCAAAAAAGCTAATACAGACTTGCAAGTATATGCAGGAAAATATGAAGTGGAACTAGCAAACTCTAAAGTTTGAAGTTTGGAGACTGACACATCTCTGATTGAAGTATTTGTTCTACATCTTGTATCTGCAATTCAAGCAGGAAGTTGAGAAATTTGAGAAGGTTCAGGAATGAGTCATTCATATACATAACTAATGAGAAATTTAGCGTCATTGACATGTAACATTTCCAAGAAAAGAAACAGAAATATGATTACTGAGAAGGCTCTCATCCAGAAAATACCTGCAAAATCYGGTGAAGGTGCTCAGCTGAAGCTGTGTAAATTCAGGCATGATGCTTTAGTAGTGAGGCTATTTAACGAAAGTATCAGGACACATGGAGGACTTATCTTGCTGCAAATTAAGTTAAATCTGGATGCGGTTTTCTAAATATATTCCATTTCAATCACAGTTATTTGGGGAYTTTTTTTTTCTCAAAGTATTCTGGAGAATGTGAGAGATGATAATTAATATATTTCCCTTTGTGTCTTAAATATGTGAACAATCCTACTCCTCTGGAGTAGGAATGYGAATGTGCTCAAAGAGAATTAAAAAAAAAGAGCTAATGGCACAGAAACAAATTAGGTTTTTAAAAATCTCTCCAATCTCTTCACATGGCTTAAGTAAGCAAGCTGTATCCTTGTAGAAATCATCTGCCAGATTGTTTTAAAGGCTCACTTAATTCCAAACTGAACTGTGCTCTGCATATTTGATCCCAGGTGTCCCACACCCACAGAGTGCTCTTCAGCTGCTGAACCACTGTCAGTGTGATCCTCCCTTCCAAGCAGTACAGACAGTGCTGGGATGGGAAAGAAASATTACAGAGCTCCAGGGTTAAATGCTTATATAGCCTCTGATAGCCTTCCTAACAAAAACAGAAAAGCAGARACTGCTGGAGAAAAGTTCCAAAAGAGGGCACTTACTTGTACTTTCACATAAATAAGGAAAAGGGAAAATTTGGCAGAACCTCTGTTTCAACTGTCCACAGCAATGATTTCAAGATTTCCATCTACCAGGAGATCACTGGCAAGCACCAGCAGGCTGGACATGCTGTCTTGTTGAGTTGCATTTGCTCTTGGGATACAAATGGTATCAGTCCAAGAGAGTTATGGATCTGCTGCTGTGGGGCTTTCACTCAAACAGTGAGAAAGATATTAAGAACTTAATATCTTTAAGGAAATGTGGAGTTTTCTAGCACTCATCTGGTACAAGAGGCATTAGCAACCTCCTCTATGCTCTGGCAAGTCCTATCCCTAATTGTTAAACGTAGGTGTTTTTGTTAATACCCTTCAAATGCCAAAACAATGATCATGAGAGCTGTTGGTTTCCACATTCAAGGATGGGGATATGTTATACCAAAAAGCATGACACACCATCTTGGTGGAATTCTTTTACACTAGGAAATCTCTTGCCTTCTTTCAAATCTAGGAAGTTATGATATGACCTCTTCAGTTTTGGATTTAACTCCCCTTCAAGATGGACTTCAGCCTTGATAATTTGCCTAAGCAAAATTTATTTTCATCATGAACTTTCCTAACTGAAATCAGTAACTTGCTTATAGAAAGTCACCTGCCTCTTTGCACTAATCACAGATGCAACTGAGTAAAAGAAATCTTACATTCCTCTTGATTTGRGCTTTGCATGCCACACATTCTCATTCCAATTGAAATTTCTGAGTCATGCAGCCTTAAAGCTCAAACAAAATTCACTTATAAAAATCAGAAATCTGTGCATTTCTCCATATAAGGGCCCTATTTTMCTGACATTCCTCATAATCTGTAACAAGAAGATCAGAAAAATCAGAGGTAAAAAGAATTAATTTCTGTTTTGTATGACCATAGCCAACAACTGWCAGCTTCACCCGAATTAGTTTACTCTTTCTTCTTTTTAACACTGGAGCTTCTTTTGTCTCTGCCCTTCATGTTCATTTTGATTGCTGTCTGGAAAATTTGCAGCATTCAGGATTGGTATCTGATTATGGCAATTTGATTTTCCCTATGCTTGGCTAATTGCATCTTTCATTTCGCACAGATCATTATGAGAACAGATGACAACAGAAATCAGTTCCTTCAAAAAAATTTTTTTTTCAGTTCCAGAACTTCAACCACATTAAATTCTTCTGCATATTGTTGCATTTTTTTTTTTCAGGAGAATGTTAATATGTGGATTTATTTGTAAATTCTATCAAAAAGGAAAATTTGCAAGAACTTAGCTGACTTACAGACTTAGCAACATATCCCATTAGAAGCATATGTGATTGTGGAGAGACCTATGAATATACTAAAATTTAAGCAATTGTTGTACTGAAAATGAAATTGCTTGTGCCTCCAATATTTTCATAGAGTGCTCCTTTCTATAGCCTCCCAAATCTGAGGCCATAATTGTGGTCCCTTCAAATCAACAAGAGCTAACATTGTCAAGAGAACCTGCCTGGACGCATCACTGGCCTTTCCCTGTGCCAGTACAGGTATTTTCTTTTTTGTCTGATTTAGCTTGGATCAGATTTTGCTGATTACTCCCTCTCTGGGACCTCATTATGAGTGTGTGCACTGGGTCTAGACACCATCTCCACTTCAGTGGAGACTGTATCATTTTGTCATCTACCATAAGCCCAAAAATATACAGGTCTTAGTTGTGATTATACYATGAAAATAAGTCATATTTTCTGTGTGACTGTGAACTGATGCCAGCTGGAGTTATCCAACACTTCTTGAAGGCAATATTCAGAAGATGGCTCTTCCACATCTCATAATTGCAATGCTTCTTCTTTTACATCCTTTCCTCAGAGTATCTACATAGTCTTGAATTAGCTAATTCTGAATAGAGAAAGTTAAAAGAAAAGTAGGAAGTTATGTAGAAATTTGGCTAGCATGTGAAAATTTGGCAGAGGGTGGGGATAGAATGAGTCTTGTGTATCTGTGGTATCCCAAACCATTAACCTGTTGTTTAGGACTCCCCTCCAGTCAATCAGGTAATTTATTGAAGACAATTTGTGTCTCATCATGCAKAAATCCCCAAGAAACAGATTCAAACTGATGAATCCAGAGAGACCAGAGCAAAACAAACAAGTCCAGAAACAGCACAAATATGTGCAGAGGTGTTCCTGAGCTAGTGGGCAGAAACATCCATTTCATTTCCAGTTTCATACTAGTTTTCACATCTCCAGGACACAAGTACACATAGCTGGACTCCCCTTAATGCATAAGCTAAAAGAACTTCTGCAAGTCACTCTCTAGGTCCATGATTTTAGCAAATTGAGGGATGTTGGCAAAGTGTTTCCATTCAACTGCAACATTTAGTAAATCCTATTGTTTTACAGGCGCATCCTATTGTTGCAGACCTGCAGGATTTCAGACTGAAAATTATAGTTTTGAGCAAGTTCTTGTGCCTCTTTGCCTTCCCTTGAGATAGAAGTTAATTTCTCTGTATTTCAGTATGTGAAAAATGTAAAAGGATAAAGTCTACAATAAAGAAACATGTCTGATAAGCTTGGGCATAGATTTGTATCATCTCAAGTTCAATAATGTGTCCTGGTTTTAAGGAGTTCTGAATAAGCTATCAATCCTGGGCTGACTTGCCTTCTTCAGAAATCAACCAGAGCCACATCATTAAAGCCTGTGGAAGAAGCAATGATCCAGAAATTAAATTTACTGAAAAATTCATCCTTGTAAGAGACATCCAATTGAAAACTGGTAACCAGCAGTGGCAGTGCAATTTGCATCCTATTGAATATTCTACTTTGCCATGACCAAGACATGGAGGATGCAATATCTGTGCTTGTCTATACCAACATATACACATGAAGGGCCTAGGTCCATCACAAGAATAAAAGATGCAATTRTATAAAAAAAATTCTTAATTTCTAAACCCACATTTATCCACAGAAAATATTTTCCATTGGATAAGACATATTCTCCATGATAAAAATCTCAAAGAAACTGTACAGTCCACAGAAAAAATRGCCCTTGCATCCAATTGCAAGGAGAGCCTTGTTTTATATACATTAGTGACCATATTCTTAGCTTTATACTGAGCCACTGAATGTTTGGTTTTTTCTATGCTGACTAATGTTCCATGCTGCAGGATATTGGAGTCTAGTGGACCATGCAATTAGAATGCCAGGGCAATGATAATATGCAATTTAGATATGAAATTTTGCATGAAATAACAAAACWGTGCACTGCTTATGTTCCAGTGCAAAATCTATCACTAGCTGGAGCATGATTCCACGCAGCTCGATAAAAAAAATAGTAAAAAAATAGGAAGTGTAACACAACAAATTGTTACACCAGTAATATTCTATTGTTATCTAACAGCATCTGCTAATGAGAATGTAAAAATATAATTCCCTCCTAAAAAGACTCAGGTGCCTCTAACATATTAACTAATGACACAACCACAGGCAGGTCTATGCTGTGCTTACCAAGTACTTCTTTTCAAAAATTACCAGCKGAGAGAAGTGAATCATCCTGTAACCTCATACAATTTTTAATGTTCAGATATGTCCTCCTCTTGARTTTGTGCTTGTTATTGCCTCCAGCAAACTTTCCTAAATCCATCAGACCAGGGTGAAACTCTTCTAGATTGTGTCACTGTACAGTRATCAAGCATGAGACTGTTGATGTGATTCTCCAGAGAACCAGATTTTTGTCACTGGATATTGAATTGAGAGACCAAGATTGCMTTGAAGAAAGGTTAAATATTAAATCAAGTTCCCTCATTAAATTTCAGGTAGGAAAACAGGATATCCTCTGAGGCATTCAAAGGAATGTGTCCTTGTTCTCTTACTATACTGGGAATTTTGGCTCACTTTAAATGCTTAAATTAGACCCCATATTACATTATTGTTTAGAAATTTTAGTTCCACAGTTTACAGAAGTTAAGGATGGCTGGTACAGATTTTTTTTACACATTAAAATTTAACTACATCATTTTGCATATATGACTTCAAATAATGAAATTTTGTTGACAATCATCAGGACAGTCTATCTGTCCCTTTCCTACATAATTAGCAAAAGAAAGTTTAGGCTGTAAAATCAAGACAACTGGCATGGAAATTGATACAGATTTTTACAATATCTACTCTTTAACACTGAAGGATTTGGTGGATGCAATAGCAATAAAATGCAGCTTTTTTTCATTTGGTTGGTTGTTTTTTTTGTAAGATATGATAAATATCCTTGGAGCATACACCTTAAGAAAAGCATTTGTCAGTAGCTGCAGAATTTAAATTTAATTTCTCTGGTCATTAGAGATAGATTTGAAAAGCCAGATGTCAAGGCAGGTGCTCCACTCTATTTGATAGCAAGTTAATGACCCTTGAAATGCAGAAGCAGTATATCAGCCCTAACAGCCCCCTTTGTAACTCCCCCTCTTTCTGGCTTCTAAGTTTCTGTGTCTCCACTGCTTTTATTAAGATCATCAACTGAATGTGAGAGGGATATTGTTTTTCTGTTTAGATGAGATAGCATATCATGTTATATCACTTTAATGTTCAMCATCTCTGGATCTTCATGTCTCTGATGCTTCAGTTCTATGAGTGTTTTTTCAAATGCAGACAAATCATGTTGGTGCACTCCTAATAAACCTTAGTTTCTATTAAATCCAGTTCTGCTGCTTCTGTTCTTGATTATTAAAATTTTTCCATTAAGGCATATTTGTAGGGTCTTCTATTTTTTCTGCCTTATGAGCTGGAGAGGAGTCTTTGGAAGGCTAAAGAGAGAATGTTAAAATTTCATTGCAGAGTGCTGGACCAAATGTTGACTTTGACTCTCAAAACAGAGTTGAAGGTGCAATTTGCCTTCTTAGCTTTTAAAACTTTCATTTGGGTAAGACAATCACTCTCTTTTCAGGCTCCCTCAAGTGCCTCATCAGATGGCAGCAGTGTTTTATAGCCAGCAGTTGAAAGACATGGCACAGACATTGCAGGGAATGAAAAGGAATTTAAAAACTGAGGCAGAGTTTTCTGAATGCTGTGCAGAGTCATCAGYTGCAGTGACATTCTTTGCATATTTGAACACAGAATATCCCTGAATGTAGGATCACTGAATAAATCAGCCCTTAGTAGCAAAAGATAATCCTCAGCAAATAAAAAAGTTTAACTGTTTGCTGGGTTTTTATATACCTGAGCATTTATTTTTTTGCACTTAGATTATGATTACGGAAATTTGCCCAGCTTTAATATCAGCTAGATAAGTTTTCCTTGGTACATCTGTCACACTCATTATATTTTAGAAATGACCATAATGTGAATATTTAACCAAATCTGTGGAACATTCAAAAACACCTGCCAAAACAAGCAATGTCTGCATCCCAGATGCAGGACCTGCAGACCCAGGTCTTCACACTAAAGCAGATTTTGTGCAGGTAGCTACTCATGAGGTCAGTGTCTTTTCCAGCCATGGCCACCCATTTTTATATCTTTTATTGGATCAGGTTTAGGCATCTGAGCCTGTGATGACTCAGATCAACTTTCACTTTAAGTGTCTTTGGCCCATCTAAGGATGATCTTTACAAAGTGCTTATCTTTACAAAGTGGTTCCTTCCACTGGCTTATTATTCCACTGAATAAAATTAGCTGGTGTAAATGGATGAAATAGACCCACTTGCCTTGACATGCTTGGCACCATCATTTCCATTCCCCTGAAGACTCCTGCCACTAACTTACTAATACATTGATTTTGAGAAAGAATTGCAATGTATAAACTAAGCTCTGAAGAGAGAGCATATAACAAAAATTGTGGGGAACAGACGAAAGAAAAAAAACCACAGTATTTTTACTAGAATCATAYTATTCTGGATATTTCTTTAATAACTGAGAATATTCAGAAGATAACCCTAAACTTCTTGACATTTGTTCCTCTACCTTCCCATATATTCCTATACCTCTGAGAAATCTTGGTTGTATTTTAAACCAGAAAAAGATGTAAAACACCCTGGTGCATTTAAAATCCCAGCAGCTGGCATGTGGCATTAGCCTTCCTTCTAAGAGCATCCCTCTCCAGTGGCTGTGGGAGCACCCAGCTGGCTGGGAGGCACAGGGAGTGCCAGGCACACCTGGGGAACTGCCAGCACACATCTGATTCCTTCTAATTGCATCCCTGCAGTCACCCACRTGAGAAAAGAGTTTATGTAAACATGTCTCTTGAAATTCTGTCATGTGGCAAATATTCCAGAAGTTACTGTTTAATTCAATTGATTCCAAGTGGAGATTACACAAAGGGCTGATGCTGGGCAGATCCATGCTGTGAACATTTGCCAAGTCAGTAATCCCAGAGRTACAGCCTCCAGGGGAGGGGTGATCTGCAGCCTCAGCTCATCAGCAAGGGCACATTGAACACTGCACCAGGGTCCAGACTTCAAAAAACTTATTTCACAGAAAATTCCTAAGTTACCTTTTATTCCACATCATTGTAGAAACACAGAAGTTTTATATATATTGAAATTCAATTTAGAAATGTATTATACATTAACGTATTTCTTCCTAGATTAAAAAAATTAATCATTGTTCAGACCCAGAACAGGGGAAAATGGCCTCATTTAAGAGTTCTGAAATATGAGTGGGAACACTTTAAAAGTGGAAATAACCTCCTTCCTATATTTATGATACTTTCTCCTTCAACATTAGAACAAAATGAACATACTCCCATGATAAGTTTACATTTTGACAAGCTACTTTTTCTGACCAAAACAGTCCATTTCAATTTTACCATTSATAGCTCCATTGTTATACTTTTAGCTACAGGATGAATCAAAATTACAATTATAGGCTTCCTTTGACATTGAAAGTTTATATAATTTTCCTTAAAGCCTATTCAAAAGTCAGATGAGAAGAAGTTAATTAAGAAAATATTCCATGACAATATTCCAGTGCAACATTTCTCCTCAGCAAGACAGAAAGGAAAGGGGACCATGACAAAAKGTTTTTCTTCTACCACAACACCTCCCTCCAAGATTGTTTCTTATATGAAAGTACATTTGCATAGTGGTTTGTTTCCTAGTGAAGGAATTTTTAGATTGATAACCTTCTGCTTCCATAATGTGGCAAACAGATCAGGTTCCTGTCTAATCCACATGTGGCAGAAGGTTCTGGACAATTCTCTTATTTGGCAATTTACAGAAATCAGTACACATCTCCCTGGCTGMTGGCAGAAGGAGGCAGAAGAGCCCACTCTGGTTCAGATAGCTCATTTTGGAAACATTRGTTTCAGCTCTATTGCAAGTTCAATAACACATTATATTTCAGTCCTGTATCTTTTCAGCAGTAATAATACCAACCTCACTTTATAACAGCGATCATAATAATGAAACCAGGTCTGGAGGCTGCTGCAGCAGAGAAGCCCAGTGGCTATCTGATGTCCATGAGACAGTTTCCCATGCCATATCTATTTTGGCAGATACCTTAGGGTATAATTTATTGGTATGTGACAGATAAGAGGGGAAATTCTGGAGATTTATTCTCGCTTACATACAGACAGGATTATAAGTGCTTCCTCCTTTGCCTGCACTCCTCTGCTTCCTAATTCCTCTCCAAAGCCATATTTCATGTACTGAAAGAACAACATAAAAAAATTACATCAGTTACCACTATCCTTTAAAGAGTGTGTGATCAAGCCACACTGCAGTTTCCCAGAATTTCTGCACTGGCTTCACAAACTGAYCCTAGCTGAAAAACAGCAGCTGGAGAGGAAAAAAAAGGCTGTAAAAAAAGGGCAGCATAATTGTGTAATTCTTCCTGGAGTATGCTGGAAAAATAAAATTGGCAGAAAAGGCTGATCTTGTCACCCACAGAGAATTTGTGTTGTGCCACAGCCACCCATGAGGCTTTTTCCTGTCACTAATGGGTCTATAATAAAGTGTCAGCTTGCAGCAAGGAAGTGTATTTTGATAACTCTTACTGAAGCAAGGATGGCCATCCAGGATAAAATTACTGTAAGTTGTATTGCTCCAGCAAATCCTGACTTCCACTTACATCTCCAGATGAAGGGACACAGGAAGTTTATTGTCTGTTTGTATTTACAGTGCTGTGTTTCCTTTGAAATTTGGTTAGGAGGTTTTTGACCTTGAAGGTTTGGATTTAAGTGATATGCTGTATGGTATAAAGACATGTACCAGGAAATTAATTATGATGGGTAACAACCACAGGAGCTGGAACTTAGCATCCCTTCTCTGAAGTGTCTGTAACAGCCTTTGCACATGTTTGGCTCATGTCATGAAGCATCATCCCAAGGAACTCCTAGCAATAATTTGGAAATTCACACTTTTTAGGAAATATTCCCAAGAGGTAGTCTGGATGGAGCCATACACCTCTGAGACTAGAGGAGCTAAATGATGTACATGTGTTCAAAATGTGCCAGGGGGTTCTGTGCCAAGAACAGGTCCTGACACTGTTATTTTGTTCCTACACAAAATTCTTCTTGGAAAAGTTTCTGATATAGGATATAGGATACACCTGCATACACCAAACATTTCACAGAATCTTTTAGGTTGAAAAAGATCTCTAAGGTCATGGAGTCCAATTTTAGACCTATCACCACAACCATTTTACTGTAGGTGAAACAGGGCTTTAAGYACCCTACATTTCCACTTGAGTGATTGACAATCCAAACTTAGTTGGATTTTTCAATCCAAACTTAGTTGTGCCTGATTAAATAAATTATGATTAATATTATGAGAGTCAGCATTTCTCTGACAGGAATTAAAAACAGTTATCCAAAATGAAAATACCTCCCTCAAGCTTCAGCTACCCCTTAAAGAGACCCTCATATGTGTTGGATATTCCATCTGGTTCAGCAGTATTCTGTATTCATCCAAGACAGGATGGCTATTGCTGCCAAATTTATGATTTAGCTACTTTGTAGTTTAAAAGTTATCCTGTATTTACATGACTTGAAAATGTGTTACAATGATTTAAAAGAGAATTGTGGGCTGTCATGAAAAAGTATAAAAAACCATCAGTATAAGAGGTTGTAATTCTATCTCTAATAAAGACTAAACTTGTGAAACTGAAATAGATCTTTCTGCAATACACTGTAAACTTGTGATATTAAGAGAATGAAATACAGACTTTTCACTCAGAATCCAGTCTAGAAAACAGGTCTGGTTAAATCKTTTTAAGTGGAACTTTTAATCCAAATATCTACTGTACAGCTTTTTAATACTGTATACATATTTTAAGCCAAATTTATCCTTTTTTATGATYCMAAGTTTAATTAAAAGAGGCTCGGARTCCCCTAAACCTAATGGTTTGCTGTTGTAAGGGGAAGGACATGACTCTGTTGATCACTAAATTCCACTAGCACCTTTTTCTAACTGTGTTTCAGAAGCTGTAGGAGATTTTGAAACAGCAAAATGAAGGAGAGTATGCTCAGTTGGTGTCTTTCAAAGTATCCCATGACCATATTGGGACTCCAAAATATCACTACCTAATATATATGACCTAATAATTTATTGGCTTGCCAATATATTAGGCTTCTTATACCAATATCTTGGCTTCCCCAGCTCCTAGGGAAGAAAAGATTCAAGTACCCTACTCTGTCCTTCCCAAACACGCCMCTTACAAGGTTGTGTATGTACATCTCCTCTTTTCACCTTGCAGCTCAAACCCTTCCCACCTGCARAGGAATGTAAGGTCACTGTAATTAATTTCAGGTCATGTCATGGCTGTACTCATTAGCATATGTGAAAGGCAAAGGTCAGCTCCTGCCTTACAGCTCCCAGCATTAACTGGAGCAGTCTGTCCTGAGCCACTCAGTGGGACAAAAGGCCGCAGGCTCAGGACCCATTTGATAATCTCAACAGTTTCTTTAGTAATAGTCAGTCAATAAAAAACCCCTGCATGATAAAAGTATTGAATCTTCACATCATAGGAAAAATTAGTATTCGTGCAGGGTTTCAGTTCAAGTTCTATCTCTGTAGCAGCCCTCAGCAGCATGTCTCATTAGTCTCAGTGAGTATATTATCTTTCTTAATTAGAAACTCTTAAACTTTTTATTCATGGGAATTCAAGGATTGCAAAAGAAGAARAAATTTTGCATGATTCATTTTAATTAAAGATTTACATGTTGGAATAACAAATTGGAAGTAATAATCTTAGTCTAGCATTAGCTAGGATGYCTCACAGGTACTGTGCACCACTCAGGGAACATAGCTAGACTAGGTTAATGTGAAATAAAAAATTCAGAGGGCAAGAGGGACTATAATTTAAGTGTTTTCTAAAACATTTAAAAATCTTCCCCTCCATGTGAAAAGTTTTTGTCAGGGAACTGAACACCTTACCTGTGAGGTCAAGAGTAGAAATGCTCCAAATACAGGGGAATCTGGTGAAATCTTGGAGTTCTTTAGTGAACAGCAAAACTCACACTGACGTCAGGMTGTTTCTGACCTTGTCCTGCTCAGGGCAGCAGAAGAAATTTGGCTTCTACTAAGGGAAAGATCCTTCCTTGCCTTTACCCACCAGCTGCTACCCCCTGTAGCCTCCTAGCAAAAATGATGGATTTGGATATTTCAAAAACTGTAGGTGTTAATTTACATTTTGTAATTGTCTAATGGTGTGGCTTTTCTGTTGTGTTATTGATATTAATATTAAATCTATTGTTCACTGGTTGCTGATTAAATGTTGTTAATAAATCAATAAACCATTTTGATGGTGAATTGGTTTAACCAAATGAACTGAGCAGTTTTCCCAGCATTGTTATTGCCAAGTGTCATTAAGTTGCCACTAGTTTGAGGYCACTCATGTCTGTTTGCAACTCAGGTCCTCAGCAAAGAGGAGCTTCTCTCTTCCCCACATGCAGGTTAGTGGCCTCATTCTCAAATTCAACTCCTTGGGCTTGTCAATATAATAAACTCCTTGTTGTCTGATGTTGACAACTTCTCCCTAAATACAGGAAGGCTATTTATTATTTTTTTTCTTCCTAGTGACACTAAAAATTTAATAATAATGGCAGTATGTTATACAGCAATGATGATTTTATTAAGACAGACAGAAATAATCAGTCTTTTTGACACATATAGTACAAGCAAAGAACTTCTATCCATCAGAGACTACAGAGGAAAAAACTATTCTGTGCTAAATTTACCTTAAATTTTGGTCCACTTAATGTCTTTCATCAATTTCTATTGTCTTAGTTTAACAAATGGAATCATAAATAATGCAATCTACATCAACTGCACTTATTTGCAATTAGATTTTTTTTTGTTCTCTGTTTTATGAATATTTAATAAACTGTGTAGCCTTGATGGAAGGACTGCAATTTAGGAGRCCATAATGAAAATGTAGAAAGTGTTGCTTTGTGAGCTAAACTTCTGGTTTAAATTAACATCCAGTAAACCTTTCTGCACAATGCTCATCTCATCAAGTCTAAGATTTTCCTTATCTAGAAGTGCATGGGCAATTTCAAGATATGCTTTCTACTTCAAAGGGACTGGGTGCTTTTTTTCAGCTTCTATTGATTATGACCTAAAGTTTTAGAGTACATATTTTAAGGTATATGTTTTTATAAAATAATTTTTCTTTAAAAATTAGGAAGTTACTGCTATATTATGTATTTAGGATGTGTGATGCCCAAAATAAACATTATATATACCAGTAGCTATAAAAACAGTGATTCACTTGAAAAGTTCTTTCTTCTTGATGGACAGGAAACACCAATTGAATAGTTTTGTTTGATTTTCTTGTTTGCCACAGTAAATTTATTTTAAAATACAAGATCACAGGGGAATACTAACACACTGCTAATCATTCACATTTACCAGTCATTTAAAATACAGTAAAGAGAAACTGCAAGACTATTGTCAAAAAAGGAGTACTTATGAGAGCTATTCTTTTGGCAATAAGAAAAAAGTTTTGACTGAGCACTATTCAATCAAAGGCCTAATTCTGAAATATGTGTGAGATACAAGTGAACAGATGCTCAACATTAGATAGTAAAATTTTTATCAAAGGGCCTAGATTCTGGTGTGAACAACAAAAGAAAACATTTGTTTTCTGACAGCCTTTCTTTTATGTACCACACCAATACCATTACAGCTGCAAACACTGGGGTGTAATTGTTGCTTCAAACAGAGCTGCTCCRTTTGGAATTGGATTATTAAATTACTTGTTTGGTATTTGATCATAAAATAGTTTTGAGCCTGCTGCCATTTCTTCTGTTATTCTTATCAATGTTGACGCAGGAAAATATTTATCTTTGCTAAGAAAATGGAAATTATCTTGTGGAATATGAACATTACTGCTTAATATATGGTTTCAATGTCTTCATAAGCAAGCTATTACTCTGTATTTCATTTCAGAGTCAAGACAAAATATAAACAGAAATAGGCTTGTTTCTCTGAAGCTGGAGCTGATTTTAAGAATGTTCTGACTGCAAAKATGGAAACAATACTTCAAGTATTTGCACTGTAACTGTCTTCAATTAGTGTTTGATCAAAAAAAAAAGGGTGGGGAGGAAAAACTATTGACTTGGCTGAGTGCTATTATATGTTTTTCTACCAAATATAAAWTTTTTCATAAGGAAAGAAATGATTATTCAAAGGGCAAAGAGAAATAGCTCATCTCACAAAGCAATCACACACAGAAGGTGCTTTAAGAGAAGAACAAGTTGTTAAAGCTCAAGTTGAAAAAGTCGAGAGCTGTGATTCACAGGTCCTGGGGTACTTCTCACTTTGACTTGGAGTCTGCACACAGAGCTGCTGACTTACACTGCTGTTACTGAAGGATGATGACAGTGAGGAAGTCTCTGTTGCTGAGCATTTGAAAAAGGAATTTTTACTTCTTTGTCCTGCTAACAAATTCAGACCACCGGGATGCCATAAGCAGATACTTCATCCAGCCTTCCCGTAGTTAAATGTAATAGTGGTCCTAAATGCACAGAGTTTACCTTTCCAGTGTAATTTSGTATTCCATGAAAAAGTCTGAAGGGGTTATTAACTTATTAATTTTATTTCAATGAAAAAAGCTTTCAAAAGAAACTGAAAAGAAACTTTTTCAAAAGAAACTTGAAAGGATAGGTTTTCTAATCTGCAAGCTGWATAAACAAGCCCAACTTTTTTCTGGGTTCAGTAAACCTATATATATCAGATATATAGCAGTCTTTAAAGTACTAGTGCTTGAAAAATTTGTTTTCATAAAACAGAATTTTATCTGACTGATTTTCATAAAACAGAATTTTATCTGATCCACAGCTCATTGGATTTTTTTCTTTTTCAAAAACACCACTAAACAATGTATACTCTTATAAACTGTAAATTGTCATTTAAAAAAAATTTCCCTCCTGTGGCTGAGACTATGATACTTTTCAAATAATCAGCTAATGGTTTTTAGGTTAGCTTCTTCTATTACTGGAAAAATTCTAAAGGGAAAGAAAACAAATAAATACTTGCAACTTACTTAAAAGTTCCAGCCACATACCAGTAGTACATTAGAAATGACTGACRTAATTCAAAGAGTACCTTTAAAATCAGTACATGAGAAATAAATACTGTAGACAATTTAACTTAATGCTGCAAACAGGCAGTCTTTCTTAGCTTTTGTTTCTGCYGCAATCTGGAAAAACTGACATTAGTATCAATGCACGTATGAAGGTTCCTGGCCATGAAGCCAGAAAATAGTAAAAGCTATAGCTCTTTGATTTTTATACTATCAGAATAATTATCTATGTCTTCAAGWCTAGTCAGAATGGTCAGGTATAATATCATGGAATCACTAAGCTTGGAAAAGACCTCTGAGATCATCAAGAGCAGGCACTAACCCAGCAYTGTCAGGGGCACCACTAGACCGCATCCCTAAGCCCAGCACTGCTGAAGCCTGCAGAGCCAGCTCTGTCTGAGCCAGCGTGGGCCAGCTCAGCATTATTCAGCTGCAGGAGCTTAGAGAGAACATGATGGGCTTTATGTCCTGAGCTGGCTCCAGCACACCCACAACTGAGTGTTGYTGCTGTGTGCCTGATTGAGTCACCCCAGCCAGGGAGCTGCCTGAGCCACACAGGACATGGCAGCCCCCAGCCCTGAGCAGAGCAGCTCAGTCCCTGCTGCACCCTTGGAGGCCATGGCTCTYACCAGGCACAGCACTGGAGAGCCTCCACCACCCTGCAAGGCTCCCTGCTTTTCTCACACCCTGTGTGAGAAAAGCCAGCAGGAGTGGCACTGATTCACTGATCTTTCCCAGGAGCTGATTGTGGTCTCACAGCTGTCAGCTCCTCAAGAGCCCCAGGAGCCACAGTGACTATATTCCTTCTGATGTGCTCTTTCCTGGGGGGGTAGCAAATGCAATAACATTTTATCTAATATTCCCACTGAACACAGCARTGATTCCCAATAGCTTCAATCTGTACCTTTGCACCATTGGACAGRCACATTTTGTGAGATGTCCATGGCCCTATTAGACTTATCAGACTAGTCCATAGCTTTTTCCCAGCCCTTATATTTAGATTTCCTTTCAAAACAAACTAGGACACTCTGCTCTATGTTTACACTCAGGTCTCATCCTCATCCAGATAGTYGGAATGGACCACGTTGCAAAGCTGAGCACCAGAGCCAATTGCAAAGCTATGAGGCATATTTGACCAACTTATCTAATACAGCCTAAGAGCTTGTGGCATTGTTTGCAGTGAAAACTGTAATTTTTGGACAAATAATTTTGGACAAATAATTTTTGGACAAAGGCTTGAAACCCGCAGGTGAATCTCACTCTTGTTATCACAGGTTTCATGTATCATGGTCAATCTCTGCTATTTTTTGTCTCTTCAGCACTAAGAGTGRATAGGATGCTGGACAGGCCAAGTGGACATAAATTAGGTAAATTAAGAAAATCAGAAGTCTAATATTTACTTAGAAATTGCAAGTTTCTAAAACAAGTGCACTAAAGCAAGTGACTAGAACCTTAGGATGGCATAAAATTACCACAAGTAATAACTTTGTAAGTTTTTGTTGGGCACGAACTGGAAACTGCAGTAAAATCAGTATAGAGAGGACCAGCCAACAAAGTAACTCATGCTGACAGGGCTAATGCAGTAACACTTTTCAAACTGTACAAACATTTGGAATAAAAATGGCCTATTCCAGTCATTTAAGCACAGCATGTTTTGCTCTACAAATATCCTGAGCTTTGATTTAGCAAAGCATTCAGCCATGTTCTTGCCTCTAAGCACAGAGTTAAACTCTGCTTGCCCATACTAGATTTATTATGCTGCAGGTCTGGAAACTCATGGCACTTGACACTGAAATAGAAAGCTTCCCTTTGCTCTTAAGAAGTCTATCATTGATCCATCAGTCAAGACATTTTAATTTTTTTGTTCCTGTTGTTTTGGTTTGGTTTATTTTTGTTTCCATTTTTGAACTGATTGAGCAAGATGTACTTCTAGGGGTAAAATAACCTAGGCAGTAAAAATGAGCAACTCTAACAAAATAAAGTCAATTGAATACCAAAGTTATCGGTCGACAAAAACAATTTCAAACAGGTGAATGCAGTACTCCTCTGTTTTGGCCTGTACAGATCATGGTTGTCAATCAAAGCCAGCAGAGGTTTTTATGCATWAACCTGGGGACCAAAGCAGAAGAGAAACCAGACATTTTCCAGGAGGCAAAATGTTTCCTGATCCTCTAGTGCAAAGAGCAAGGAGGAGCAGGAACAAAGAAAAATTAGCACCAAAACCTGAACAAGCCCTAGAAAATTACTCTGGGAAAAGAAGGGGTGATCTGGGGGCTAGTCTTGATTAAAAATAGCCTGTGGGAGTGTACTCTGCTAAGATACTGTATTGATTCATTCACAGTGAGTTCAGATGGAAAGGGACTTACCATTTCTTTCCCAATTAACATCAAAGAATCATCCTGAGCAATTGGCACAGCTCTAAAGTTCCTGCATTTTTGGTTAAGTGTTTAGGTCAAAAGCAATCATTTAAAGACCTCTGACTATGTTCCTGTTCCTTACCCTTCTCTGTCTCTGAACTGACTGCACAAAACCTCTGCATTTAGGTTTATAAATCAATAGATTTATATTTAAATCACTTTTGCCCTCCCTAGTCTCATTGCATTTTAATACTTTAAAACCATTAAATTGATCATGGTGGAATCTCTCATCATAAAATACTCATTACTTTAAATACATGTGTTTCATTTAGCATTTTAGAGCAATCTCCATCTGCTGATTTTTCAGTGGTATCTTTTTCATTATCTCCATGTTTTTCCCTGCAGCCTATTTTATAACCTTCCAGCGTACTTGAAGAACAAAAAAATGCCCTAGGTTTTTATTTCACTCTCTTTATTGAAAATAGTGCCATTAGTTGTCCAGATTGTCCTTCACTAAGCCTTTTTACTACAAATTATGAAGCACTTCACATTATGAATAAATGCTACATTCTATGCCATACCATTACTCTGTTCATAAATCTGGTCTTCTTTTGAAAATCCACAATCTCTTACTAAACCTCACTGAAAATAATGGCAGGTCAGAATTCCATACTATTTGTTTTGCTTTCTAAGATTTGCACTTTCTAAAATTTCTTGAGTCAAATATGATAAATAACACAGTTCAATATCCCAACTGATGCAAGATTAAAAAGTTGCAGTTGTTCTAGAACAAGCTATCCTGTCCTGAGACTCTCAATACCTGAAAACTGTTGATAGAGTTCTGAGAAGTGACACAGGTCAATAAGCAAGACACATTTAGTATGAGAAATTACAGCCAGAAGTGGGTTTAATACTGTCTGTGTTACCAAAGCAGATTAAATTTGAAGACAGACTGCAGTATCACATGATTCTTTTCTTTCCCTGCAGCTCTTCTCATTTTGAAGCTCTAATCAAATGGCAGACTCTTTCAAGCACTTTTGCACCAGGAGGGGGCTGTTTCATGTACCATAAACAATATGCCTATCCTCAGTTTAATCTTCTGTCCTGTTCCTTTGCTACTTTAAAGAGACATCATAACTGCAAGCATGCCTTTTTCATTTTTAAAGGCTTTAACTTGAGTATGAGATTAATAGTTTGGGGAGTTTTAATCAGTTGAAAATAGAGTTGGGGGAATTAAATCATGTTCATAAATACTGACAGAGAAAGCATAGATGATTACACTAGAACTTGACCTTAGAATTAAAAACAAATCTGTGCCAAATGTCAGTGTGAAGACTGAATATAATCTAATTCAACCTTAGTATGTTTGACAGACCTGGCATTACCCCACAGGTARCAATTGTGTCTTACAGATCAGGCTAGGAAACTTACTTGTTTTTGCTTTCAAAAGAAAATTGTCCATTTATCACACTGAAAATTCTTTATGGTTTAAACTTTCTAGCTAACCGAGGTTTTATCATGTTGAATCTGTCTAGACTATCCTAAGCGCTATTGCCGGCACAATTGACATGATTATTTTTCTTATTTATCTTGAAGTTATTTTTAAAATGTTTTCAGCAAGACGAGTCATATTTCTGGAACAGCATCAGGGACTGCACTGTCTTCTTCATGGTTCTCCCAGGCTCTCTGCAGTCCTGGAACTGAAGCAGAAATTTGAATGATGGCCCACTCATATTTTTGACAGATGCAGTTCATTTGATACATTAAGGAATATTTTGGGATTGGTGGTCTATTTAAGGCAGTTGCCATTAAATTGTCATAATTTATCTTTGATAGTCACACAGTGTTATCTACAGTCTGGAAACATGTCCTGGCTTTGGAATTAAAGTTAAGATAACCACTGACCTTTTGGCTCTATCTTTAGCCTAAGACTTCAAGACAYTTTCACCATTAAATTACCAGTTTATCTTCAGTGTTGCAGTGACATGGGCAGTGTTGGAATGGGATCTTTTCTGCCTAATGTAGCCACTTGAATTTACTCATCCTTTGAAATCAGTCATCTGGTTCTCTCTAAAACTACTACATAGAGTTCAGAAACTCCAGGGAACTGCTTTGTAGAGGGATAGAACATAAGTAAATAAAGCTAGTATAGAATGTAATCTTACCTCCTAAAGAGTTGCAGCTGAGCCAATTACTAAGGATTAGGAGCAGGCCTGATGTTAACAGACCACACCTGTAGCCAATCAGAAGAGTGTTATAAAAGARTGGATTGGTTGGTTGAGGGGAACTGGAGTCAGTTGGCTGCTGCAAGGACAGGGAAGAGTCAGTGCCCAGAGGAGCTACCTACGAGAAACAGCAAGGCGCTGCAAAACTCTAGCAATATGGAACCCTTGSAATGTAATGACAATAGAACTCTTGCCCTATAATGATAACAAACAGTGACCCCGACATGATTTGGGAATGGAAAAAGGACTTAAGTATTAACTGATGTGATTCAGGATGACCCCGTGGATTCAGGACTAAACTATATAACCCCGTGGATTTGGGACTAAACAATATGACCCTGTGGATTCAGGGAAACAGGATTYGACTATATGACCCTGTGGATTCAGGGAAAAGGACTTGAATACTAGACTATTGGTAAAATATATCAATTGCAGCTATTAGTGTTTGTTAAATATGAGTATAAAAGATTTTGAAGATAAGAACTTTGTAAACTGAGAAAAGCTGTAAAACTGAACCAACACTCAGAAATATATATATTTGTACTATAATATGTTGTCTGAACATTTGTATAACTGTTAGTTCTGAATGAAATATATGAATGTGTCATAATGTTAATTTATTTGAATATGTACTTCTAGAAATGCTGCAACTCTGTAATTAAAAGAAAAAGGGGGAATTGTAGAAGGATAGAACATAAAATGTAATCTTACCTCTTAAAGAGTTGCAGCTGAGCCAATTATTAAGGATTAGGAGCAGGCCTGATGTTAACAGGCTGCAGCTGTAGCCAATCAGAAGAGCGTTATAAAAGAGTGGATTGGTTGGCTGAGGGGAACTGGAGTCAGTTGGCTGCTGTGAGGACAAGGARGAGTCRGTGCCTAGAGGAGCTGCCTACAAGAAGCATCAAGGAGGTATGAAACTCTGGCAATATGGAACCCTTGCAATGTGATGACAATAGAACTCTTGCACTATAATGACAACACTGCTTCCCAATGTGCTTGTACTCACTGGTATGCCAAGTTATCTTGTGAGGTACCTGCCTAGCTTAGGCTGAACACCTGACTTTCAAGCACTGTTTTACATGAGATGAATCATTTCCCTAATGGAGAATGTCCTCCTGAACTTCAAATGCTACAGCTAAAAGTGTAGGGACTTAATAGACAATTCTATAAAGATACTTGCACTTGCTGTGCTGCAGCACCTCACTTTCCATTGTCTTTGCCTCAAACAGAATTTACAGCTTTGATGGACACTTCGGTTTTTTCTTCTGTGTGTTTGTTTTAGTAGCCAACTGAAAGTCAATCTCATCACCTACAAARTGGAGCTTACACAAAGCAGAATGCTGAAGCTCACAAGAAAGTAAAATACTAGCCTGACCATGAGATCTGATGAGCCCATGGAAATTCAACCCTTTCATCCTATAAGACAGCAAAGGTTGGCAACACAGCATCATACATGCCTGGGAGTTTGGTTTTTCTGTTAATATTCTACAAATAAACATTTTAAAATAATATCCTCTCTTTATTTTCTCCTCTTAGAAACAAACTTCTGATCATTTGACATGAGTTTATTTCAACCTGACCTCTCCTAAATTAATGGGATTTGTGTTCACATCTGTACACACTAGATGCCTTTGAATGTACTGCATGAACAACAGGCTGACATAGCCCACTTGGATACTTGTGAAAAGTGACTGCAGGTGTCAAAGGACACATTTATCATCCACTAGTACTGTTGTTTGGATGGTCTTTGTTCTTACATATCAAGCAGATTCAACAGGCTAGCATGACAGAAAAATTAGACATCTCTTATATGCCCTGCAGAGCATAGGATGAAAATGTTTCTATAATTGTAGAGCTGAAATCAGAGGCTTGGAAAATTTAAATACAAGAARCGATGTAGATAAGTGAGAATTCACACAAATTGGGTGCAACATAATTTTATTTAGTGGTAATCTCTATAGAGACCTTTAGAGGAGAGTGTGATGTTACCTGTTCCACAGGAACACTAAATATCCAACAATACTTCCAGTCCTAAAATAATATTTTCGCTGAAATTCCTGAACATACCCTTTCTTCTCCCCATCATCTCAAAATATGGAATATTAGTTGTCTGCTGCTGACTCTGCCCTGCCTTTGACTAAATGCTTGTGTCAGTGTAAGTGAAAAAAGAGCAGCTGTCCTAAAAGTAAAGTATTATTTAGTTAATTTAACTAAGTCTTTATGAAAAACTGCTCATTGGAGTGCTAGCAGGTATTTGAAACACAAATTAAAATATCTCACATCTTCTACTCCTTGAACCTCCYCTTCTCTGTATCTTCAGCCAAAGGTTTTGGCAAGCTGTTTGGGGCTTTCAGAGGACATTTGTGTGGAGTAAGTCACTGCAGGACAGCCCTGCTCCATGTAGTTGTGTTTTGACAAGAGCAAGCTTCTTTCATGTGCCAGGTAGCACATGGACAAACACCTTCAGAGCCCTCCATGTGCACAACCCCTGCTATGCAAACTRTGCCTGCCACCAGCCCTCAGTCCTGCCTCTCTTGCTGGAATTCCCAATGTGTTTGTCACAGTGTGCCTGCCGTTGTCCATCACCTTCATCTTCACCCCTTGACTCTAAGAATGAAGCTGCCCTTGGGGCACCCTACCTTCCTTGCTCATTGCAATGAGGATGTGAGTCTGCAAGGGCCCCTATAAGATTTTCTGCAACTCATTTTCCTTCTACTCTCTCCTTTTTTCCTTCCTTTTCTTTGAGAAAACTGAGATGCAGAAGTTCAGCATAAATAAAATAAGCTTGTTCCATAGCAAACAAATCAATCAACCACCAAGTTACTGCCACCAAGCAGATCAGTGTGGTGGTTAATGGTAGGGACAAATACAGCTGCTTGAGAATGGCTTTGCATCAGGCCTGGGGAAATGCTAAGCAAAATATTTACTACAGAGATAGAGGAAAGAAGAAACACCTGTGCTCTCTGGATGACCAGAAAAGCATCCCAGATTACAGCATCCAAAGCAGTACAAATGAAGAGCCCAAGGGTCAAACAAAAGGGAGTCCTCCCAAGCTTCTTTCTGGGAAGAGCCTTTAATAGTTGCACACATATCCAAGGCTGGCTGACTGCTGCTTCTGCCACCCAAGAGGAATGTTTATGAAAACTAAAAGAGGCCAAAGTACAAGGAACAAGGGATGTTCAGAGTCAGTCTGTTAAGCACCGAAATGTTCCCCTGCAGTTCTTGAGAAATGGACCAAAAATGGCACTGATTGCCTTTGACATATGCCTAGGCAGGGTGCTAAAAGAGAACACATAGCAGAGATTTCAGATACTTCTGTCAGGAAGGAAAAAATTAAGAATACAAAACCTGCACTCTGCTACCCACAAACCAGTGCTCTATGATTGTTATTTCAGTTAAAACCTCTGTTGTTTCCTGCCCCTGGCAATCAGATTGTATCAGCAAAGAAAATAATGAAAAGGAAAAGGAATGTATAAATAATTGCCATAAATTATATATTGTTTTTTTCTATACAGAAGTATCTGACATTTTAACTGCTTCTGTGAGGAGCCCATGACTTAGTAAAAGTCCCAAGTTTGCACAATCTTAAAAAAAAGCTTAAATGCATTAAAATTTTCAATAAAGCTTGGRCTGTACTCTCAGGCTAGAGATCGACTGATAATGTACAGGGAATGGAAAAGAAGCACCTTTGTCAACCAGAACTTTCCTCTGGGAAGGAAYGGTGGGGTTTTATCAGTTGTTATTCAGAGCTGTAGATCAGTTTAAGTGTTGTAACTGAAACCATCATGGAATTATCTATCCAAAATATAAGTATGTGGGGATTTCCACATACCAAGAGAAGTTTAAACTCCCAGCAGAGTGTCTTTAGTTTATAGAAGTATCCATCTAACCCAAGATAACTCTGCCTAAACACAGATGAACAGTGCCTCATCAGACCCTGTGAGGGTATCCAGGGCAGCCTATCTGCCCTAGGTCTCATGCATTTCTGCCAGCCCATAAAGGACATTTTGGAAGGAACAGATCTCAAAAAGCACCTGGTACCTAAATTTAGACRCCTTTCTTATTTAGGATGAGCAGGACAGGTTTCCAGGCTCCATTGACAATATTGGCTGGGTGCCCAGCTCATGTGCTAGCACTCCCACATAAATAACTGAAGTCAGAGACATTATTCCAAAGCTAAATCCCACCCCAGTCACATCAAAACCCCCAAGTTCATAGCAGGAACTGCATGTTAGATTCAGGTCAAGAATAGCTGTAGCTCTTGAGTATTCTTGCTGTAATGCCCTTTTCATTTTGATTGAGTTAATCTGCCTCCATGGCCTGTCAGGAAGAGAGTTGAGTTTTAGGGCCCAATACTTCAACATGAATACCAACAAGAAAAGCAATATTTTTGCAGCTTTTCTAGCTTTCATAACACAGTACCTGAGAGTCCCAGAGTCCTTTTTTACCAACTTTTTTTTAGAGGCGGACTGAAAGGGACCAGCTTCTGATTTCATTCAATTTTGGAGAAAAGTGTGCAGCTCAGGGGTCATATTTTGAAGGTAACACCATCACTGTGGACACACATAGCCCGAATGAAATTTTTAAAGCACCTCAGACTCTAATTTCAGATGAAAAATTAGGCTTTTTGCATCTAAGTGCCTCTGAAAATCCCACTAGGGTCCCATTTGCTGATTCATTGCTTAACTTGCTTGTAAATTCTGCTATGGCTTGTTCAAGGTGACATACAACTTTTGAATTCTACTTTTCATCTTGTTCTCTCCTCAGCTCACTTTGGTTTTGGTCTCTCATCTTTTTCATCCCTRACCCCAAACCCAAACCCAAACTCATTCCTCAGGTCCATCTGGCATGAATGCATCACAGTGTGATGGGGTCTGGATGATTTGCTGACCATTTGCTGTTTTCCTCTGTGTACAGCAAGTCCCAAGAGGCTCTTCCTCACAGCCCTGCACTCRCTTTGCATTTTTGCTATTAAAAATATCCCCACAGTCTTAGTACTCTGCTATGGGTTATTCATATTTGAGTCGAGCACCTAAACACATCCAGTGAAACAGGTACCGCAACCTTTCCAGGCGGCTGCTGAACCACAGTTTCACCAGAAAGCTAAGGAAAAATAAGTTTATTAATATCCACCATAAATATTTCTTTTAAATACAAACAATTCCTGTTTTCTTCTACCAGTAAGATACTTGGAAAATAATCTATCATGGCTTACTTTCTAACCACTTTTTCCAGACATAGAAACAGCAAATAACATTTTTTTTTCTCTTAAGAAAATAAATCCATTTCCTCATAGCTTTAAGCTGATTTGCCTGTAGCAAGCAAAGTTGCTGTTATTTTACATATCCTTGATTTAAAATGTGGGGGGGTGGGGGGTGGGGGGGGAATAAATGAACATATAATCGAAGATGACACTAATAAATGAGAAATGGTTTAATCCACCAGTTAGATACCAATTCCTGCCAGGTTATCTCAGGAGATGTTGGCCTGCTGCCTGTAAGCTACTTCTCAAACACCGTGTATGCCTTTGACAACACATACAGAATGATGAAGCTTTCAAAAAGAAAATATCTTCTGAATGCCATAAGGGACTAATTTCCTCAGTATCCTGAACAATTTTCCAAAGCTGTAAAGTAGTATACAGGAGAATTAGCTCACAGCTGTGCTGTGATTTCCCTAGCCAGTAAATTCAAGATCTATCTCTGCATTTTAAAATGTTTTATAATAGGAAGTGAACTTCATAATTCATAATCCCTTTCTCTCCTTATATGAGTTCAAAATTCAGCTCCTCATCTTTTGTGAGGCAGATAAGCAACAGTGAAATCAAAATAATTTTTTTCATTATTTGTAAGAATTGTTGCATCCTTAGAAGGGTTATCTGAAAAACAAAAAATGAGCTTGTGGGTTACAAATATTTTAGAAAATATGATTCAATCCTCATACTCAAAAGACAAGTGATACACCATATAAATGAAAAATGCCTGTTGAGAAACTACTTAAGCTAGTGCAGCCAGCTTTAGACATAAACAAGACACTTGCTGATGAAAAAAAGCATATCAAAAACTTGCTGGCTTGAAGGACTTGGAAGAGGGAGTAGGGATATGCTTCAGATAGTTTTTGCCACTGTAACGTTGACTTTCTTTCTTTCTTTGGAACTGCATGTGAGACAAGGATCAGAAAAGAATTGTGGCTTCTCTGATGGAAATGATTATTCATTTCATATTAACAGAATGGCAGCTGATTTTGTGGAAAAACAAAAAAGCAGAAGAGTCACAAGACAAAATAATATTTTCTTAATGAAAACAACTTTCAGAGCAARAAAATCTGATCAACAGGAAAATTAAACAAAATTTCTGCCTTTTGAAAAAATAAAAAGAAAAATATATTTCCTGACCAGCTGTGATCAATTCAGGCACACAGATATTGGTGAATAAAGGAATATATGGCACTACTTTGTGGAATGCATTACTTTCAGGAATGATAGAAAGACAATGTTAGGCCTTTTTAACAGATCTTGAAAAAAAAATTATTATGATATTTAATATTACATATAATTTTCTCTTTGTTTTATATTGTCATAGAAGTTCTGTCTTAAACTGTACATTTTACCCAGTTTTCTTTAGGCTCAACAAAAGATTTGCCAACACTTATACTGAAGAAAGCTAAAAGGAACAGTTAATCTTCTGTAACACATGGGATCTCCCCAGTGGGTCTGCTACTGGGAAAATGCAATGCTACCAAAATAAAACAGATCATAATGGCAAATTTGTGCAACCACACTTCTSTTTTTTTGCATAAACTTCTTGTTTTTTCTGCACAATTACATCAAACAACATTTTAGACTTTTAGGGTATTTCAAAGGGAAAGCAGAAAGCAGGAGTACCCAATTTCATCTGGAAAAATACTTTATGCAAACCCTGTCTACCAACACTTCACCTTTCCTCCCCAACAAGAACTCAAACCTAGTTGCTTATCAATAATAAATGCTACAAGGTGGAATGGCAAGACTTGTTAAAGCCTGACATCATGTTGCTGCCATGTAGTAGGCACATAAACAACTCCCTTCTGCCATGGCCCCCAAATGCTCTGAGATTTTTGCAAGTACAAAGTTCATGGTGTTACTATTAATATAAAGCTGAGYAGATCCAAATGGGCAGTGTAGTCAGCACCTGGAACCTATAGAATATGGCCAAAACAAAGCTGAACCTAAAAAATGCTCTTCAGTTTATGTAAATTATACACTCTAAAGAATTYACAAACTTATGTCAAATCCCACTTGTCAACCAACTGATCCATAATGCTTAGCCATAATCTGTACGCTTCCTTTAAAGAGCAAAAACGTCATGGTTGACGTGCAGAGAAAATGCACTAAGCAGTAAATAACACCTATTGCTTGACAGATTACAAATAATATCTAAATAAATAGTAACATAAGAGTCTTATTTTCTCCAGGATTTTCCATACAAATGAAAGAATGATATATGTTGCTTGGGTTGTTCAGAACATCCAACAGTTCTGCAGCATGCCAGCAAAGCCCAGCTCATCTAGCTGATTCAGTGAACATTAATATTCATTAAAATGAATAATTAAGCTATATAGCCCTGATTTAGAGATCTGGCAGGAAGGTGGTGGCAAGAGTCAAAGCTGRCCCCAAATGCCCTGTCTTAATCCTGACCCAAGCAGGTACGTGCACCAGCCCACAGCTCACTAGGTCCTGCTGTTCAAGCCTGTCCCCATGAAGAGCAATGGGGTCAGGATGAGAACCACTTCCATCTTCATGACTTTTCACTATGACATAAAGTTTTGGCTTGCCATGGACTTGATAAGCTGCTTGACTGGCACACTGGGGCCAAAGTGTTAAAGACTGGGGAGTGAGATGCTGGAGAACAATGCCACGGAAAGGAACCTGGGGGTCCTGGTTGATACAATGCTGAACATGAGCCAGCAGTGCCCAGGCAGCCAGGAGGGCCATCCCTGTCCTGGGGGCATCAGGGACAGCATGGCCAGCTGGGCAAGGGAGGGGATTGTCCTGCTCTGCTCTGCACTGGGGCAGCCTCACCTCCTGTGCTGGRGGCAGTTCTGGGTGCCCCAAGGTAAGAACAACTTTAAACTATTGCAGAATCCAAAGAAGGGCACCAAAGATGGTGAAGGACCCTGAGGGGAAGCTGTGAGGAGTGGTTGAGGTCACKTGGTCTGTTCAGCCTGGAGGAGACTGAGGGCAGAGCTCACTGCAGTTACAGCTTCCTTGTGGGGGGAAGAGGAGGCACTGATCTCTGCTCCCTGGTGACAGTGACAGGACCCGAGGGAACGGCCTGAAGTGTCAGGGGAGGTTTAGGTTGGATATTAGAAAAACATTTTTTGCCCAGAGGGTGGTTGAGCACTGGAACAGCTCCCCAAGGAAGTGGCCACAGCACCAAACCTGACAGAGCTYGAGGAGCATTTGGACAACACTCTCAGGCACATGGTTTGACTCTTGGGGATGGTGCTGTGCAGGGCTGGGAGYTGGACTGGATGACCCTTGTGGGTGCCTTCCGACTTGGCATAGGGTGTGGGTCCTTGATTCTCAGTAAGCAAGGCTCAGCCTTGAGCTGGCACAAAATCTCTTTATTACACACCAGGGGATACTTGTAGGCCTAGGATATTGTTGCTCCCACTTCCCAGTAAAGATTCTTAGATGGCAAGTTAGAAGTAATTTTGCTCTCAGGGTGTCCTGAATTTCTGCAGCAAGGTTTATAAGATTATCTGGCCCATCAGTAACACCAAAGCTCTCTGCCTTGAAGTCACAGGTTCCAATCCCAGCTCTCTAGCACTTTTGTTTATTTTATTCACTGGCTGTTTAATATTTAATATATAAACACTATTTAGGACAAGAACAAGGATTCATAATTTACCCTTTTTAGGCAAATTTCCTCATAACATTATTAAAGACTTTTGCTGTTCTTGTGTTTTCTGGCTTTTTTAGTCTTAATTTCTTTGCTGCACAAAAGGGGAAGTGTCTCACAGATACCAAGATCATCTCTAGTTTGGATAGTTTCCTGATGAATAGTTTTGAACTTCTTCAGTATTAAGAGGTTTGTGTGAGGGTGTTGACTGTCCCCAGGGTGAATTACCCCGACACCTGATCCAGGTGAACCACAAATTAGGTAATTTCTCTTTCCTGTAAATTAATAAGATGGTCTAATAAAAGTAGGTGATGCTTTTTTTCTCATTTTCACAGATATACCWTAGGTATATTTTAAATATCTTTGATTGAGATTTTTCAAGAAACTAGATAGCAAAGCAAAACAAAAGATCTCTSAGCTTGGACTCACATAAGACACAGAGAAGGATGGAGCATTTGGTGGRACGAACTTCAGATACCTTTGCAACTTCATCAGCATTTTCAGACCTGAGGATTTCTGGTTTTTCCTCCTTAGGTGGCATCCTAAATTCCAACTACATGTATTTTTAAAATTCAGTTGAGAAGTCTTCAATGATCCCATGTTCCTCTCTCTCAGTTTTCTGGTTGCATATAGCTAGCACCATTTCCTGCTTCTGGGTGGGGGTTTAAGAAAAACTACTGAAAATTTGGAAGCTTTTGTTGTGTTTAACATTTCCCAGGATGCAATTTTCTTTAAGCTTGCTGGAGTTTGTTGCTGCTGTTAAGTTGGATCAATATCAGCATAGACACGCAATGGGAAACTGGGTATGAAGTTTTCACTCAATCAGGAGAAAAGAAGGATTGAAAATTAGGCAAGGACAACGAATGAGAGATAAAAGTGAAGGAAGAAGTGAGACAGTTTTGTCTTTCTGAGTCCTAGAAGCTCATATCCACAGTAATAACTTACTGTTGCAGTGCTTGACCTTTTTAGATGGTAAAAAATAGTTTCCTGCGAAACTTAACTTTTCATGGTTAACTCCTTCAAGTGGGGYCCTTAATTTCAATTGGAAGTTTAAACATTTATTGCAGTGATTGCATTGGAATGACAAATTGAAAGAAACATGAGATGGAAAAACACAAAGTATGTGTTAAGAATGCTCAATTGAACCAAGAAAACAAGGTAGCATCCCTCCAGAAGAGAYCACCTGATATCTCAGTCCTTACTGCTGGTAAGATGCTGAAAGGGTCTGAAAGCAAATTTTCCAATTTATTCCAGCTGGATGATAAAAGTACAGCCTGTATAGAAAGTGAATTTTACTAGTGCTCATTAAAGGAACTGAATTTAAGAATAGTGCTTTGGTCCTGCATTTAAAAAACAAACTTGAGAAATGTTTCCCATATGGAAACTGATAGGATTGTACTTTAAAGAAAAAAATTCCTCCCAGACTAAACCAGACCTGTCCAGTCCTGTTCCAACCTGAGGTTAGAGGAATATTTTGCGTGGTTCCCTAAGATACATTATTTCTAGGATTCTTTCCCCATTTTAAGTAAGGAAGGCTGGAAGACAGTCCATCTGATTTAAGCTATTTTACTGAGAATTTCTGCCATATTTTGAGCATGTTCCAAGTAGCAGTTGAGATATAAATAGCAGAATAAACAAACATCTGCGCAAGCAAAGTTGAAAAGTCAGAGACCAACAAGATTATCAGTTGTTTCTGCAGTACTTCCAGACTGCTAACATACCAAATGTGATATCATGTGACAAACAAATTCTTTTTTGCCAGCAGCTAGATTTGGCATATCTTCATTCCCTACTTACTCATTCCGAAGACTTTTTTCCATACTTTCACCCTGAAAATAGAGAAAATTACATTAAAACCACTGACAATGAAAATCCCAATTGGTTTTGGTCAAAAATCCTGGCTTGTACTTTGCATTTCACTTGCTTTATGGTATAAATATATATTATATTATAATACATTTATAATATAAAGGCAGTTATATGTTGAGAAATGAAAGTCCAGAGGTGAAATAAAATGTTCCCTCACTTCCAAATCTACCTTTATTTAAAAAGTGGGAAGATGTCTTTTATCCAATATTTGTGTKCAAATACTGTTTATGATAAAATAATGAGCAGGCATAAGACTCTCTGTATCCCATATTTGATTATGAATACTACTCATCTGGCATTTCTTCCTGACTATAAACACTCAGAAATAGACAATCCCGCATAATGAAACAGCTAGAATAATGAGAACATCAKTCTTTTAATGCTTTCTACAAATGCAAATAAGTTAAAATGTATTTACTGATTGCTGAATAACTACCTGTCTTCACTGGGTTTCAATCTGAGTTTATGTCCTCTAGTTCACAGGAATTTTTTTTTTATTAAACTAAGTCAAAGCCTTTTGGTTTTTAATGGGCTATAGTGTATGTGACCAAAATGTTTAGATCTGTTAACATTTTCCAGAGCTCTGGTGCAGAAGATGATTTATGATTCTTACTTACAAGGACCAAAGTCTCTGCTGAGAGTCCTGTGAAGAATCAYATTCACTTTAATGTCTTGAAATTAAGCATAAAATTGAGCTTCTTTCATTTATTTTACTGCCACTTTCAATAGTGTAGTAGCAGCATTTGAATGCATTGCATTGGTGTTCAGTCATTTATGTGCAAAGGAAGTTAAAATGTATTTTAAAGACTCATTGCCCAAAAGTAACTTTTAAGCTGTTTTGAAATTCYTCATGTTTTGACATTATTTATGTGTTTTGACTTATTTATTTCAGTGGGAATTGTCATTTGCCCTTTCAATATCCCRGTCCTTTTTAGAATCCTGGTAGTTCATTTTCTAACTTGGGTGTAAGTGTCCTCTGATTCAGGTTCTCATGTCGACATTGAAGTGCTTGTTCATTGTTGTTTTCTTGAGTGATGGTGGCATTTGTGAATCCTGTAAGAATGACTGCAGTTTGAAATTGGAGAGAGTTAATCTAGGAACATTTATTCTGCTACTATTAAACCMCAGTCTCATGGGATGAGCTGAGAGGAAAGTACAGGATGCCCAAAACATTTACTATATTGGACAAGAAATTGAAGCCCTTTGAGCTCTTTCCAAGTACTTGTGATGTTTGACCTATCCATTAGTCATATTTGGTCYATGATCTCCGGAGTATCTTTTATAGGAGGTGAGCTAATAACCGCAAAAGATGGAGAGTCAGCTAAAACACTTAAAGGGATACAGCCTATCAAAACAAGAYGGAGTTTCTCTATATTAATAGTTGAAGTAATACACTAATATGCCAATTACCAATCTCAACATACTGTAGAGAGGGAATGGGTATCATTATTCCCATCTGACAAAAATTATATCCAGCCTCACAAGGGTCACCCATGCCATACAGAATTAAGAATAAAATGAAGGTCTAAGAAAACATTGCTTGTGRTCAGCCAACAACAGCCTCTGTAAGAAACTACTTACTATCTAAAGAGTTAAGGCATGGGGGAAGGAGGGAAGCAGAGCAGYGCAGCAAAGGGACAGAGAAGCAAAATGAGGTGACTTCCCCAAGGAAATTCAGTGACCTTAAATTCAGTGACCTTCCTTCAAGGAAATTCAAACTCAGAATTCACACCCACCACTCGTAGTCCTGTTCATGCCACCACTGGGACATCCATGGTACAATGCAGGAGAATGTGTTTTCCTGAGTGTTGATGTTTATGGCACTGAATATCCTGGCCACCAGATATTTTAGAGGACTGTCCTCAGACAGTGTCAGGCAAGAGCTGGAAGATKTTTCCATTACTTTACTCGAGGTCCTGTAAATATTATTTTTTATCCCAGTCTCTCTGTGCTAGTTGCTATACCCCTTTCATTGTCAAGAACTTTCCTCTCTCCTCAGAAAATACTGTCAGTGAGTTCTCAGCTTAGGGTCCTTCACATTGCTCCTGAGATTTTTATTACTTAGAAATACCTTTATAAAATTCCAAAATTCCACTCAAAGCTTTTCTTTGCCAGAACACCTTACAGTAGTTAACAAACAGCCTGCCCTTTTTAAATCTTGCTGCACAAGTAAGTGTTAAAATATTTATCTTCTGTCTGTGCCTGGCTGTGGTCCATAGATTTATAAACACTTCATACAAGACAATCCAGGTTAAACAATAGAGTATCTGTGCACTATTGAAATACAAATATGTATTTGTTCATGTTTCTCTCTCTCTAAATCTGTTTAATCTGGAGCATGATCTTTGGATACAGTCAGCCAAATATGAGAAGAGGTTTGTGTCAAAAGCACTGTCTCAGAATCATTCCTCAGCCCTTACTGGGCAGGATATGCCACTGAGAAATGAACAGAACTTCAAGAACAACCAGCTTCCTCAGGTAACAAAACTTGGCAGAAAGAATCGATATGGGGTCTGGTCAGAGCAGTCAGAAGAGCATTCTTTTTTTGTAGAAATGGTTTAGATTAACAGTAAATACAGATTATTGATGGCATGTTACTYCTGGTACTGGAACTAGAAACTAGTAGAATTAAGAGAAAATGAAGTTTTCTTAAACATTTTAAAAATTATTTCAAATATTTAATGTTTTTTACATAGCCATGTGCACTGTGTTGATTTATTCTATTTACAGCAGCTAAGATATCTTCAAGATGATGATTCTAATCATAATGATATATGTACCAGGATTCTTGTTTTGTAGACAGGAATTAGGTTAAAAGTTGAAAGTGCAGAATTTTTTGTTCTTCAGTGGTCACAAATATTGAAATTTTGGTCACAAATATTGAAAATAAACACACACTTTGACCTCTTAGTGTAAAGTTACAAAACCAAAATTAYCACAGACCTCTTTCTCTAGAGATATGATTGATATTATCAGGCAGAGAAACTTTCTGGTGGTATGGATACATCCTGACTCTAGGATAGCTAAAATCRTTTATAGAATTTTTCTTTATTTTAGAACAGGCACAAAAGCATGGAGAATCTGACGCCTAGTGTAGACTTAAAATACTCACATAGAAGTAGAGTAAAAATCTTGGGATTTGCTTACTGGAAGATTTTMTCATCTTCCATAATTTAAAATATTTATTACTGTAATATTTTATTTTGTCTATTCTACCTGAATGTCTGAAGCTCACATATCTGTATGAGACAAGATGATGTACCCCATGAAAAAACAAAGCTTAACACTTTGTCCAAAACAGAAGCATGTCATGCCTGGGAAAGGGAGCCTGACACTTTTTCTCCTCAACCTTTAATATCATAACAATCACAGTAATAAGCCATTTTACACAGGGCTTTGATTACCTGGGGTGAGAAGGGGATGTAATAGCTGACGTGGATATCACTGCCCTGAGCTCTTCAGATATTATCTAGATATTATCTCTTCCTATCAAATGCAAATCTCCAGCCRGATTAGGATTTTCTATGTCTCTTTTTCTATACATTGCAGTAAATCCTCTGAGACAGTTAAAGKAACCAGAATTGTAGATTTTATTTCCTTTCACTAATCTTGTGGCCTACTTTCAGCTCAGCTTAAATCAAGCACTCAGGCTGAGCTGCCTGTTTTGCATGCTGCTCTGCCACTTGTCAGCAGCAAGCTGAATGGAAATCAAAACCAGTATTTCAATATTTGAGCAACTGTTATTGTAAATAATTGCAGGAGTGCAGCCTCTTAGAGAATGATTAGATATTGAAGGTATGAGTGTTGTGCCTCTAAAGTGCTTACACTGCTGCTTGTAGGCAAATGAAAGACAGAACATATCAATGCAACAAACAAGACAGAAAGAAGAAATAAGTCATAAAATCTTCACAGTTCACATAAATATTTAAATGTCACCTAGAGTGCAAATTGTCAACAACAAGGTCAATATCAGCAGCATTTCCAGRAAGAAGCTCTGATAAATTTCAGAGGAAAATTTCACCCTGCGTCTTGTCACTTGCTCAAGTTAATCAGAAATCCCAAGATGAAACTTAATCTAAAGAATTCCATCTTCTTGGGCATTTTTTGTGTTTATAATTTAGTCTCAGTTGACTTGAAAATTGCCCCAGGCCACCATAAAACRTTTAAAGTTGATAATACAAAATACTAAAAATCTGCAACATTTGTTTCTCTATTTGATTGTTTTGCATAGTTCATTTTTCTCCATTCCCAGGCACCAATATGAAATTTTCAGGTCTGAAAACACAATGTACCATTTCAGGTTATAGCATCTACTCCACAACTGTTTGGTCAAAGTTCTTTTGAAAGAACTTTGGTTCTTTTATTATATTTTAAATAAGGAGGAATCTTCAGGGAAATAAAGAAACATAGATCAAATGGGCTGTCTCCTCCATCTCTCTGAATAAGTGCAATTCAAAAGTAAAGCAGTGCTAATAAAATGGGAGAATGAAACACTAAAAAGGACCATTGAAAAGTGGAATAGAGAATAATAGCTTTGTTTATTAAAGTCAGCAAGGGGCTTGCATGTTGGAAGTGAATAATGTCAAATGAGCCAGATAAAATAAGTATTTATCATTGGCTTATACAGACTGAATCCGGAATGGAAAGCAATTTTCAATTAACAGGTCATGCTGCACTTACCTGAGGTTATGTTCCATAATCAATCATGAAGAAGTGTTATTTGCCTATTGTTTATGAGCCAATGGTCCCAATACTTATTTTAAAACTAAAATATTTTTAAAAGGAGGAGACTCAATGGCCAAACTTGACTCCCACTGCAAAAATTGAATAAAAGAAGTCTGTTGACTCTGTTAATGTAAAATTTCAAAATATTTTGAAGATAAAAATTAGAGATGGTGGCATCTAACAGCAGAAAGAAAAATGGCATTGTCCTTTGGAACCAATTGCATGGTTACTTTTACAAAGAAAATTATTTCACTCTTGTTAATTACTGCAGACTATGAAAGTCAAAAGAGGCCATTAAAGTGGTGTGCATGTATATGGTCTGTATTCCCTCTTTGTGTGCTGGGAGATGGTCAACAGTCCCCTGAAGCAGCATTTATATTGCTTCATTTGGCATCTTTTAGCATGTGTCCTGAAGTGGTTTCTCTTCTAGAGGAACCAAAATTTAACTCCTTTGCCTTGTAGAACTGCTTTGCAATGCTGCTCCGAGGCTTTGTGTTGCCCAGCTCTCCATAAGCCTGAAATTTTATGGAAAAAAGGGAACAAACTTGATGAAGGGTCTGGAGTACAAGTCTGGGAAGGAGCACCTGAGGGAGTTGGAGGTGCTTACCCTGGAGAAAAAGGCTCAGGAATGACCTTATCACTCTCCACAACTGTCTGAAAGGAGGCTGGAGGCAGGTGGGGGTCAGTCTCTTCTCCCAAATAACAAGTGATAAGACAGGAGGAAACACCATCAATTTGTCCCAGGGCAGGTTTATATTGGATATAAGGAAAAATTTCTTCAATGAAAGGTTAGTCAAGTATTTGAACAGGCTGCCCAGGGAAGCAGTCTCACCACCCCTGGGGATATTTAAAAGATGTGGAAATGTGGCACTTGGGGACATGGGTTAGTGGTGGACTTGGCAGTGTCAGGTTAACAGCTGGACTTGAGGGGCCCAGAGTTCTTCTCCACCCTGAGGGATTCTGTGACTGTACACTGGAAAGGCCCCCAGGGACAGCCATACATAACTCTGCTTTGCAGCACCTTCGACAGGGTGCATGGCTGAGACCAGCAATGCTGCAGACACCGCTGATGGCAAAGATGTCCTGGTACCCCAGTGGATCCCCCCACACCCCACAGGCTGTCCTCACACAGAGACAGATGCAGCTGCAGGTATAATATCACACATTCCTGTGCAACACAGACAATGTCCCATCCTGCATCTCCTTCCAGAGGAACACACTCAAGCATGGTGGAATCAAGATTTTTCAGAAGGGATCCATGATTTGGGGTTCCTCTTGAACATAACATATAACTGAGCTTGCTCCTTCCCAAATTTGAAGCCTTTACAGAAGTAGGGTCAATGGCAATTTATCACTGAAGGTATGTGTCAGACCTGATTCCTTTTCAGTCTCTTGAGCTTCGTTACTAGTCACTTTCAGAATTTCAGCCTATTGCTTCCTTTTTGCTAGTTAAACAAACATATTCTGCACTCAGGAACATAGAATGCAATTTGTGCTGACTTTACAATTTCTTAGGGCAAAGAGGTTTTGTCTCCAAAAAAAGAACTCCCAAAACCTTTGTAATACAAACAAAAAATTAATAATGCTCATGTCTTGGAGCAGTCTACACTTCCCATGCCAAAGTATTCAGTTAAAAATTGACATATGCATGAGGCAATGGGAGATGATGTTCATACTAATTTAAAACATTCTTAAAATTTAGCTTGCTTCAAGTAATAAATATTATAGATAATTGTATTATTTTGATTTAATAAGTACAAGTATAAAAGTACAAGTGACTGTATTTGTAAAATATCAAAGAGGAATATCTAAATATTCCAAATAAGTTGAGAGGAACTGCCCATGTACTTACTAGTAAGCATGTGCACAAAGATCTGAGGAATGATTGCATAGTTGGAGGCATTTTTTTCAGAAGGCAGCAAAGATTATTTTAAATACAACCATAGAATTTCAAGCATTTTATAAAAACTAGTTAATTATACTTCTTGTTTACTGAATTCTTAATCAGAAGAGCTCAACATCTTTTGCAGTAATTAATTAATTTTCTCTTCTGACACTACAGTGAGGCAGGAAAATATTATGGTTCCCTCTTCTAATTTGAGCAGTGCCTCTTTTCAGTGATGCTGCAGTCTGTGCTGCCTCCAGGAGCTGCCTCAGCAGCACACTGAACACTACTCACTTGCTGTGTGCTTTTTGCAGGGAATGGAACTGTTTTCAAGCAGTGATATGAAAGAAAGTCAGAAACAGCACCTGACAGGGATGACTTTGAATCCCTGAGCTAAGCAGTAGGAGAACATTTTTGCTAAAGAAAGTTAACTAACTTGTAAGGCACTTCTACAGTCTCTTTTGCAACATCTTTATTAAAGGCAGCTTCAGACACTTAGCAGTTGCTGTTAACAGAGTTCATTGACACCAAGGTGAACAGCAGGGTGGTGCTAACAGAGACAAGATGTGTTACAAAGGGAGCCTAGCCCTGTGAAATAGAGAAATTCCCCAGGAAGTGCTAATGGGTGAAAGACATGCCTGCATCCCAGTATGTTCTGTGGCTGAAACCCTCCTGCTAACTAATGTTGTGCTAATTAAATAAGATGCAGTAAGTTTAGTGCCATGGTTATTATGCATCAGAAACCGCTTATCTCAAAACTGATGCAAGAATTTCAAAGTACCGGTGAAAGTGTAGTTGGTATTCAAGGAYGTACACAGGAGATGCACATTGTGTTGTGTTGGGCATTTGTGACAGAACAGGAATAGACATTTTCCTCTTGACCCTGCCTGCAGGTACCAAAGGCTTGAGCTGCACACCTCAGTAGTGTTGGTTACTGGGTATTGTTCTTCAGCTGCTGGGCAGCACATCAGTGATGTGTCTGATGTAACTCACAGGCAATGTTCCTGGTGCATCCACTCACACCTGCTGAAACATCTTCAGGCAGGACTTAGGGACTGCTTTACAGAACYACCTTGATGACACTGCTAATAGGTTTCATTCCCCATTTGCCCTTCTGTGCAGTTTTCTACAGTTACCACTAAGGAATGCCAGCAGAATTTGGGAGATGAAAGGAAAAGCAACCCCTACATTCCTGATATTCCGGAAAATACTAGTCAATCACTTGCTTATCTTCTGCTGTTGGCTGTCACCCCAGCTTCTCTTAGGCAACTTTGCAGGGAAAGGGCAGAAAATCTGACTTGTCTCCCCTCATAAAATAGCAGGTCCTTGTCTTCTACCTTCTGTCCAAGGTCACAGACAGGGAATATTTGATAAGAGTTAGCCAGTAATCCTCTCAGAGATAAGGATTCCCTCCTGCAACTGGATACTACAGGGGTTTCAGTGGCAGAAGAGGCTCTCATCTGCTTTGCCGCTCCTATTTTTCCATCTTCCAAGAATGGAGCCATAAAAATAGCTTTGGATGCTTACAAAAATCCTTTGAACATTTCTGGGAGTCAATGGCCGATAGGATCCAAGACTCTGTGAAGAAGAGAGAAAGTTTTTCCTGGGGTGATGTCAATCAAATACCTTTAGAAATAGTGGCTTTGGCTCATGGCCAGCATGGGACAGTCKCTTCTGATGGCCCACTTAGATAGGGTTCATTGTTCAAGGTTGTCACATACCTTTCTTCACTCTTTTTTCAATCAAACCAACTCTGAACAATTGATACATTTCTCTTGCAAATACAGAATAGCATCTATTGAGGTATCATTGATGAATGTAAGGGACTTCTTTCTCTTCACATCCAAAGGTATATAAAGCCAAGATAGAAAAGATTATGCTATATATATTTTTAAAAAATAGAAAAAGCAGTTGGGGAAAAAAGATTTCTAAGACTGTTTTGGAGCTTGACCCTCATCAAGTTCAGTCCTAGCTCTGCTGCAGAGTTTCTTTTAGGTCATGAAGAATTCTACAGTTCATACTGAATGAAGAATTTTTTAAAAACTCTCTTCCATCAAGTCATTTACATGAATTTCAGAGAAATAATTTTAAAGGTTCTTAAGAGTAGAAGCTTATTTTATGTGCATTTACTAAGTCAAATACGCCATACTCATGCAAAAATAGATATATAAATGTTGCATATATGTACGGGTATGTGTATATGGATATGCAAATATATAATAGATGTAATAAATAAAAATCACCCCTCTATTTCACGATGGGTATTCCAGTCAGAACAGTCTAATACTCTGCCTTTCTTAAACTCTCCACTTTGAATTCAAAGAGGAGAAATGGAATTGCATTTCTTTTCAATTGTAAAGCTTATTCAGCACCTTTGGTTCCAGAGATGGGATTGGTACTTTGTCAGAGCAGTAATTTAATGCAGACCCACATGCAGAAGCTCAGACTAAAAATGCTTCATCAACAATGCACTGTTCCCTCCTCCTGCAATGTAACTGCTCTTCCAATTTACTGAAAACCTGAAGGTGATTCACTGGGAAGAGAGAAAAAATCACCTTGTCTTGACAGTTATTCATAACCCTAAAGACATAGGGACAAAGCCAAAGAGATCTTAAGGACCCAAACCAGTAATTTGAAGGACTGAGCTACAAAGATACAAAAGTACTCCAGTCACTTAAATTCACTGGAATTATCTACATCCCCTCAGTGGCAACAAGGACATGTAAGTGCATTGAAAGTCTGCAGTAGGCTTAATTGTGTATTCTTTGAACTTGACTAATTATATTAAATATTCAGACCCTCCTTCTATAATTCACCTGATAGTGTCGTAGAGAAAACTAGCTTGTGATTAAAAATAAAATTAATACTTAATACACAAAATCAATATTATTACTCTACTACTTGTATTTAACCTGACAAGCTGTATGGTTTCTTTTTCAAGCAGTAAGATTCATGATTTAGCACAATCTTCACAGAATTTACTGTTTCTACATCATCTGAGCACCTTGCTCCAGAATTCTTAGATAAATGTGTGCACATGCATAGATGTCAGCCTGTAATTAATTAATAAGTTCTTTTTTGGTAGGGTGAATCAAAAAATGCAACCTAGGAGGAAGATTTTTGTGGCTATTTCATGGCCTTCATAAAGGARAGTTGTTTTACTTTGTATTTGCTCCACAACAGACATGCATAACAGAAGAGCTGCCCAAACAATTGTGAGAAACTCAGTTGTGAGAAACTTCTATTTCCCTCACCACATTCCTAATGTTCTCCCTGCCTGAACATATCTGTACCTGGATATAAACTCTGTATTGTGACATGGCCTCTCAACAGGTTTTCCACAGAGAGACCTTGTTCCTGTGTTTAAATACTCTCACAGGGTGTSCATGTTTAGGCTTAAGATAGTTAAATCCCTGGCTGAAGAGAATTTGTGTCTGGTTCACATCGCTGCTCTTCAGGAGGCTTGAACTCACCAGTTATTCAACTCACCTCTTTTGCAGGCCTTCCCAAGATCCTTCCAGCCCCTGAATCCCTTGCCTGACTCTTCTGTCCACCAAAGATGATGCCCTACAAGACACCTTCTTTAGGAGATTCCTCAGCTCCATGCTGAAAACACTAAGGAGGCATGAAGCCAACTTATTCCGTCACCACTCATTCCATGAAGTGGAAGCATAGAGTTCGGAAGACACTTTATCCACACACTTTATTCAGGGGCAGAAACACATGGCTTTGGGAAGAAAAGCAGTTCTTCAACTCCTCCTGTGCCTGGATCACTGGGTTGGGAGGGCAGCCACTCTATCTGTAACAGGTTGGTGCAGGCAATGTTGTAGGCTGTGTCCAAGCCTTCTCTATAGTAAATCAGGGCGCCCCYGTGGCAGGGAGAAATGATGAGGAGTGTTGTGTTGYGTTCAGTTGGACTGTTCTGTTTTCCCCTGTTTTGYAATGGTTTTGCCCTGGTTCTCCCYCTCCTYGGTAAATGKCAATCACTCCTGTCCACCACCCTCTTTTCCAGAAAATTCTGTCCTGGGCTTCCAGGGATTCGATGGGGGATTTGGGTCCCTCCTTCCAGTTACCCTGATTGTTCTGTTCCATCTGTCTATCTTATCTACCCCACTCCCCCCCGGATTCCTATTGGCTGCCGGAATTTGTTCCTCCCCTATCTCTTCACACTTTATAACCCGAGGGGAGGGCACACCCCCCTTTGTCTCCTGCTGCCGGTGCCCCTGAGTTCAAGTAAGCTTGGATTATACCCAGCTGGAGTCCGCCTTCTTATTTCTGCTGAAGCAGCGTTTGTCAGCCTCGTCCCTCATCTGGCARCGTCCCCGGATTCCCCTCCGGGTGCCTGCCTGAAGCGCTAGTCCGGTGCCGCCGCTCCGGAGCYAAGCGCTCCCTCGCTGCAAGTAGTTGCTGGAAAAGCAAGCCAGGACGTCTTTAACCAGCTGACTGCTGCAGAGGAGGACTCCACCTTATCAGAAGGCTAATTAATTACTTTATTATACTATATTATTCTGTACCACATTACATCCAAACTGAATCTGCCAAGCACTCAACTCAACTGCCCAGCAGCTCGTGACTGTCAGCCGACAGTCCCGACACACACACCTGGATTCAATTGGTCAGTSAATCAAAACACACCAGAATCCAATCACCAATTCCCTTCAGGTAAACAATCTTCCACAATGCCTTCCACTTGAGAACAACACAGGTGCAGCAAATGAGATAATTGTTTTTATTGTTCTTTTCTCTGCTTCTCTCAAGTTCAGAGAATGCAAATCYCACACTTCTCTTCCCTCTACAGTGCACTGAACACCTCTGGGATAAGACTTAGCACTTTATGAAAATACAGATCTTCTGGGACAAGAACTCAACAGGAAAAGTCCCAAACTCAGCACGCTGCTGGAAATGTGTTATCTATCAAGTAGAACCTACTCACAAAAGTTGGTATTTTCCAAGGTTACATGGCACAGCAGATGCTTGTCTGCACCTTCAGTTGAAAAGACAGRTTAGGGGCTTATGAAAAGGAGAGTAACAGAACCATTGTGAGAGCTCCAAACACAGGCAGTTCCCCTGTAAACAGTATCCTAACAAAATCCACTTTGAGTCCTGYTGAAGTTTGATCCAGTATTTGTAGTCTGAGAGTGTATTCAAAACATTTCATGCAGCCTGTGTGCCCACTTGACTCTGTCTGCAGCCATCAGCCAAATTAGTACCATAAAGTAGGCTTTTTTTTCCCTGTGAGTTCTGGCTTTGAATGATAACAGAAATGTGTGCAATTCCACAGTGTCACTGAAGAGTATCAAGGAGGCCAGTCTTGGCCAGATTGTTTCCAGGATGAGCCTGTTGTTTGCTGAAAAGAGTGACAATGCTGTCTGAGGATCTGTTTTTCTTTCCAGGATCTTCAGGCCACCTAAACTGCTATCACCACCAGTAATTAGAAAACTGGTTTGCAGGACACTGGATGCAGTGGATGGCATAGAATTGGTTGGCAGTGGGAGGAGAGAGTAAGAACTGATACTGAGAGGCTACAACACAATTCAGGACTGTAACAGGACTGTGGATAAGCCAATACAAACTGGTCAAGTTCTGGTCACCTTTGACACCTTCAAGATGCCTACACGATCCTGCTGTCCCACTGAAGCATCCTTTTTATCATGTTTTTTTCCTGCCTATTCACAAGTTTTCAACAGAAAGATGAGTTTCAGGTGAGGGCTGGCCYGGGAGCTAATTTTTGAAACCACTGTGGCTGAAGGGAAAGTCAGACTTGGCTTTCCTGCTTCCTAGAGGAACACTGGAAGCATCAGGCTATTAGTTACAGTTAAATATTGCAAAAAGACTGCAGCCAGCTTCCCCCATTTTCCTGTCTTATCYACAAAGCTGTGACTGAACTGTCAGAAAGACTCCAATACATTCACATACTTTCAGGGTGTCCCATTAACTGAAGTTCAGGCATTTGGGAAAGACAGGCAGATCCATATTAGCTACAAGGCAGGCAAAATGTGGCTGGACAAGAAATAACTTTAAACCCCCTCAAAACACTACACAGCTACTACTGCAAGGAAGTATCGGGTGAAGTTCAGTATCCTAAGTGCATACACTGGGAAAATTTAATCACCATTAGCCTATGGTAGAAGACAGTTTTAATGGTTTAATTACAGTTAGTACAGCAGCTTTATTGATAAGTCATACACAGTTCACAAAACAAATGAAAGAAAAATGCTCTGTGAGTCACTGACCYTTCTGAAAATCCCATACTGTGATCCTTCATTTTTAGTACTGTCTTCATTGTCCCTAAATATAAACAGATAGATTTGCTTTCATAAAAGGTTCCAGAATTTGGTCCAGAATAACGCTGTTGTATACCAAATAACAAGGTTGGGTTTACCTTAGCAGTGACATTAAAGATGGACAATTCACAAAAAAACATAGGGGAAAATACACAAAGRAAGTAAAGACAACATTTTATTTGTGCTGAGGTAGCTTGTGGAATAGTCAGCTGAGATATTTGCATTTTGTATAGTGGCATTTTCCAGTTTTATTGAGATTTTAAACAGTAGGAACAAGGAAATAGCAAGCAGCATCATTTACATGTCAGAACACATCCAGATTACAGGGAGGCAGMAGCAAATGGCAGCAGTTACAGTTTGAGCAGCTGCAAGAACCCAGAAGCTCCATCAGTCACATGAGCACTGCAAGTCATGCAAGCACCAGGAAAGTGATGCTAAAAAGGAAGATTTGTGATTTCATGTGAGCCCTCTCCTGACAAGGGAGAAGGACACTTGCCAGCAGTGAAAGGTGCATTATTAGATGGAGAAGTGGATACTGGCACCAGGTTCTACTGGTGAATGGGTCATACCCATCACTGCTGCCCTCCTCACACCATTTATGGATTGTGATTTTGGCCATCAAAGATGGGCTACACTGCTCTGCTGGCAGCTGGAATGGGAAGGTGCTGCTGGGTCTCTTCAGGTGCTGAGGAAGATTTTGCCTCAGTTTATGAGCAAGTTTACAATTCAATCACAGGTTGGCCCCAAAAGAGACTAAAGATGCTCTATGACAAAACAAACTCAAAACAAGCACACTTTTAAAATGGACATCTGACATCTAAAGAATTAAAAACCCAATGTATCTTGCAGCTTCTATGACTTATTGGAAGAGGAGAAAACTGAAATTATAGTAAAAGCAGAAAAAAAAGCATTAAATTTAACCTCCTTGCTTATTTTTAAGCTTTGTGCAAAGGAAATAATGCAGCTTATATTAATTTAGTAGAATTAGCATCCACAGGATCTAAGTAGTAGGACAAGCATATGCAATTACATCTGATTGCAGAGCACACAATCATTTTTTCATCTCTTCTTTATGTTAAAGAAAGAACTACAATTCTAATTTTTTTTTTTAGTGCTAGTGAATTTTTGCTGTTTGAAAACTAAATAAATGGTTATAAATGAGTCATCATGTAACTTTTCTCAGACTAAGCTACAGAGAATAAATATTTAAATGTTCTTTAGCTTTCTGGGAGYAATTCTGGATAAGACAGATGGAGACAGTAAAGTTTACTTTCAAAATTTAGACGTAAGTATTGTTATGTGTCTAAAACCTCCTCTTTTCCTTCTCTACTCCTTAAAAACATCTCTTCATTCAGGTGCATTACATAAACAAATTCAAAAATTGCTTATTCATGGCAATATGCATATCAAACAGCTGACAGGATGATTACTATAGAACAACTACTGGGTTTTGTTTGCAAATTATAACTATAAATTAAGATTAATGCTTAAAAAGAGATATTGCCATTCCCTATGGCTAATTCTAAAATAAATAAAATGATAAGTGCTGGATCAATTTTTGAAAGGTTAAATAGTCAAACAAGTTTGATCACATTTGAAAATCCACACTTAGACTCCTGCTTAGGAAAGTGAATTGGAAATTTCCCTAAACTTCCAACAATTACTGATTGCTCTTAGATTGCTACTAATACAGAAGTAGTACTTTCTGGTATTTTGGAACATATGCTTTTGATCCATATCCGAATGAAGAAATTCTTTGATGAGAAGCAGTGRAGCAAAGATGTAACATGGCCAGATTTTAAGCCTCATAATTTGTTCCACTTATGAGTAACTCTTATCCTACAATATCCATTTCTCTGAAAGCAATGACACTTTGAGAACTCAGACATCTTTTGAAGCTCTGGATGTAGTCAGTGGGTTTTGCATGGGAGTTATCTGAAGGATTCCAAAGGAAAGGGGATCTTTGTGGTGCTGGTGAGTGTAACAAAGTGCTGAGCAACTTGTCAACCTACCCAAAATTATCCAGTCCATCACAATCCCTGCAGGACAGGTCTTTGGGAATTACTAGCACCTCACTCCAGATTTCAAGATCAAAAGTACAATCAGTATCCAGACACACACATACACTGTAGCTGATGTCATTATTTGTTTTGTTATTGCACTCAATATTGGGGAAAAGAAAAGAACAGCTAGAAATTATATAAGTTGCCAAGTTGGCAGAACACTACTCACAGGTGCACTGCCATCTTCTGGGAGATTTTGTCCAATTTTTAGTCAGATGCATTTGTCACTTAGTCCAGTCTCTATCCAGTGAAGATGTTGATTTCCAGTTAGCCACCAGTACAGCTAAAAGCTTTGTATTTTGATTTTATGATCTCTTGCTTGAGTCAGAACCAAGAAATAATCRCAGGCACAAACTAGAGTTATGAGCACTAATGCACCAGATTGCTTAGAAAAAATCAGTCTCATGGCCACAAAGTCAAAAGATCACTGTAAAACATTATTTTCAAACAAAGTGCTTAGAATTTTTAACTAGTGGATCTCCTATCCAAAGGAAACAAACCAAAGGAAAACATTAGAAAGTATTCACATCCAGTCAGAGATTCATCTTGACTTTGAGACATATTAGTCAATCTCAAAATAATTGAAGTTATTTTTCTTGATACACAGTGACCCTTTGGAGAAGGGTGTTAATGTACATTCCTGGACATATCAGTTGCAAATCAGCTTCATGAAGGGGTGTGTGYCTCTAAAAATATTTTAATTCTGCAAATAAAAAGTCTAGATGTCTCAGATGAAAAGCAAACACTCCAGTCTTTTTAAACATTTTTTTCTCAAAATAATTCTGTTCTTTTTTTTAGAGAATGTAGAAAAACACTGCCTAAAATCTCTTGCAGAAATCACATTAATCTGTAAAATCTTTAAAGCTAATGTATACCAAGTCTCCCCTGTACTAGGCAGGCTATGGAAGGTCAGTTTGTCAGCCCTGCAGTGCAGATGTAAGSAAATAGAGAAAAGAAAATTTTACTCCATCCTACCAAGTAAGTAAATGTTATTTAGTGAAAACCTGTTTAACAAACTTAAAATATCCATTTTACTGAGTTTCAAAGCCCTTTAGTAACAATGTATCTTGCTGCTTATATTGATAAGCAATGGACACACCAGTTACTACCAGTAATACCAAAAAAACCCAAAAAATGTATTACAGTCTTATTTATTTATAATCACCAGGTTTCTTAACTCATACTCCTTCTATTCTATTTCCTTTAGCCATAGGCTGGATTCTTGTCAGGTGAGGAGTTAGAAGGACTGCCACTAGCTACTGCTGAATCTCATATCTGCTCTCCAGGCAAATGAGCCATTCCCAGGGCAGTTTAGCAGTCACTGCACTCAGACTCAGCCACTCCAACAGGAATTGCACTCATCAAAACAGTTCTTAAAGGAAATGCCTTGTCTTGAAGTGAAATGAAATGYAGCAGCCAGTACAGCTGACAAATGCTGGTAAGCTCAGGATAGGAAGCAAAGATCCCAGAGGGGTCAGTGACTCCTCCTCTACCACCACCTCGTCACAGCTCAGGCTCTGACCAGGAACAAGGTTTCATTTTTTTTAGTAGCTGTCTGCTACCAGCTGCTTTTTCCATGTCTTCACTAACTCTGACCTCCAGAGAAGCTCAGCTGGGGTCTCTGCCCTGTGTTTTGAGGGCGAAAGTTAATTACAATCAATTAGGCTACAATGTTGGTGTCTAATGAAAGCGTCCCAGGCACGAACCTTCAGACTTTCTGTGACCAAGAATATCTGTGATGCTCAGAGATGTCAACTAGAGGTCTGTTCCAACCACTGCTTAGTCAGCAACTTACTTTGACCATTTGGTTCCTAAAAATGGGAGTCTCTGGGAAGCTCACAAAGATGAGTGTTAACTAATGGAAAAGGCTGCCAGATCCAAATAGCAAACTCTTGTAAAATACCTTATTATTCTCTACTATTATCTACACAGTCAAAAGAACCTTGCAAAGAATGGCAGTCACTGGGCATAAAGAGAAGTTCACTGATAATATCAGGAATTAAATCCAACATCAGTGTTTCCAAGGAAAGCTTGTGCACACAAATAGGAATTCACTGAAGGAGACATGTTTCCCTGAACAGTTACTGTGTACCACGAATACCCTCCAGAAAATTTAGAACCAACAGCTACAGTTGAGAAGTACAAAAGTTTGTTTTGGGAATGGAAGAGGACTGGGAAGAGTGGATTGTGATGCACAGAAATGAAATTATGATCTAAGTGTCCATGCTCACTCATGTCAAATAAAAATGAGACAATTCAATTTGAAACTGGGACCAGATGCATTTCCAAGATCCAAGCAGGTTTCCGGGGCTGCAGATGAATGGAAATAATTTGTTGACCAGATAAAATCAATCCATTGTTTTGTCAAAGCCAGCCGTCAAAAAGTAACAAAGTAAACAAAAATTGTATTTTTCTAATGCTGATAGAGCATTGCTATCCACACTCTCAGGAAAGAAAAAAAAACAAACCAAAAAAAACCAGACCCAAAAAAAAGATTAAAAGGATTTAGAGACAAATTTCAWTAAAAGAGGGATATAGAAGAGTAGTAGATCTGGTTTTGTTTCCCAGACAGTATTACAGTAAGCCATAATGCCCTTCCCCTGGAAAGGCCAACGTGTCCTGTGGGACAGCTTTAATATTCTCYTCTSTTGAGAGAMGATGTAGGAACCATCATGGCCTAGRACAYTGGACCTCTCCAAAACCAAATTTTCAAACACTTCCCATCCAGAGGGATCAGAAACAGAAGGACTGGAGTAGTCTGTAGTATAGGGATTCTTAAAATTACCAAAACTATGACTACTTGGGCTCCTCATCCCTCTTGGTTTCATCTGTAAATCTGTGATGGTCTTTGTACCAACAGTAAAATTCAAGCAGTTTTTCTACTGTAGATGGCAGCTAACAAGAAATGTTCTGAAAATACTGCAGTTTGTAAAATAATTACAAATTGATTTTCTTGTTCATGGACAATTAACTCCTGATTTCACTCTTTGGTTCCAGCCTACATGTGCCACTCCAAAGAATTTACAGATGAAGAWGTGCTTGAATAACTCTCCATCACCTCACTCCAGGACCTCTGCCCTTGCACCTTGCCCTCCTCTCAGCTTCAGCCTGGCAGAGGCTTTGTCCTGGGCTTCCCAAACCTACCCACCAGCTTTCAAGAGAGACCTCCTCTGGCAGGGAACTACACAGCTGCCTTTGTTCACCAGTGACCTCCAAAAACAAACACACAGCTCATTCCCAGCCTGGGAGGAGAAGTCCTTCCCCCTTGTCCTGCCACAGGGCTCAGACTGGGTTGTAGATTCTGGTTTTCTTTCAGCTTATGTCCATTTGAAGTCCATAGACTTGGGTTGCTGAGAGCAGGACATSTGTCCGTCCTTCACAGCCACCACAGCTTCAGCTTTGTAGCGTGCTAGAATATTTTTAAGCAAGGGTCAGGTAAAAATAAAGATGTTTTCACACGAAGTATTTGTAATTATTCTAAGACCTACAGTATTTATTAAGGTAGACCTTCATTTGGTACACAATGAAAATTCAGGGGTTTAAGAATTATTTGAGCAACACCTACCTGAATATRTAAAGAGATTAAAATGAAGCATCAAAAACCATTAGATACTTAAGCAAAAGAAGCAGTATATTTTTTGCTGGSATTTGATGTTATACTGTAAATGGCTTCCCARTATTCCTTAAAGGAAAAGTTTTATGACTGAATAGGAATAAATGCTGGAAAAATAGTTGTTTCTTTACACCTTCAGAAACTGGAATTGTTATTTTAAATGTTTACAAAGGCATGGACTGGAATAGAGTTTCMCAGTTTCTAGTGAACTAATTTAGAACAAAAATGATTGCTCMCTTTCCCACAGGAAGAAATCCTTATGTTTCACCCATGCTCCCTTTCCTGCATGATTAACGGATACTTCTGAACCAACAACAGATGACRTCCAATAACCATTCACAAGGGGCTAAAGTCATAAATAGATACAGACTTGAAAACATTTATCTAACAGAAAAACAACTCTCAAATCAGCTGAGTGACATAATAGGTTTGCTTGGCACGTATTAAGATATARGGATTGACTCTTCCCACAACTCAGAGCCTATGCAATTTTCTCAGATAATCCATGCAAGAAAAGTAATAAAAGATCTAACAACTAAGAAAAACAAATCAGATACAGTTATAAATATCTAAGCTGGTAATGAATGCAAGCTGGTTATATTTCACTGTGAGCAAAAAATAAAATTGCAGAGAAGCTTTATCATGACTTTCAAACAGTAGTGCAGAGTGCATTATTAAGCTCAGATCTCAACATTAACAGAAAACTCATTTGTATCAGAATCAACAAAGTCTATATAATATAAACATCTATTAATAATAAGCAACTACACCAAAGGCATGGATAAATATAGCAAAAGACTATATATAAAAAAGACTGCATATAAATGCCCAAATAGGCAATGCTGGAAGTTAAATCTTATTAATGCCTTAATGAAATGAAAGTTACCTTCTATCAGCACAACATTCTCTAAAAGTTAGGAAGCACCTGGAAATGCCTGTTGTGGGTACCAGCTGTCCTCTGAAGAGGCAATCTATCCCCAGAAGCTGTATTCCGAGCAGATCCATTTTTTCGGTTTTTCCCTTAATTCTATGATTGTTGTGGTGACAAAGCAGAGTTCAAAGGTTTACACTGCCCCATTAATTCGCTCTGAGCTTTGTCCTGTTGCCAGTAACTCACATGTCAGGGTTGCTGGCTCTTCTCTCCTTCATCAAAGTGAGGCAGGAAGTAGATCAGCACAGGCAGGTGCTATCAGTGCTGCCTTAATTTGGTTTGACAGAGAAGGGGTAATGAGTAGGGGAAGGTTTGGGAACCTATTAGAAATATCTTCCTCTCCAATTAAGGAGTCATGTATGTATTCCAGCTCAGTTGGAAAGGAACTGAGCAAGAAAACTGGCCAGGCTCAGAGAGGTAAAACAGCATTTACAGCGTGATTCACAGATTAAATACTGGCTGGTGGGACACAGAGATGGAACTTATTTCACTGATTCTTGTGGAAGGAGCTAAATAGGTTGGCAAAGGACAGAAGAGTAGGACTATCATGTCCCTGACTTTCTCCTATCCATCTTTCACATTCAAACTTTAGAGGCTGCTTGAATTAAAACCATGGATCTTGAAGCTTTCTAGTATTTAAGATAACTAGGTGGCTCAGGYGACGTCAGATGTTAAATGCAATCGTCCTTTATACAGTGGATGATGAAGGTCTGCAAACCACAGATGTCTGGCATCTATTCAGGAATTAATTGAAGTATTTTGTTGAAAATCACAGGAGACTCGGTGCAAAGTTTAATGATTATGTAGCTGGTACTCTCCAAGCACACTCATGGACTGGCTGATGAATGTGTCAAACTATGTAAGATACATGAATTTACGCAAAACATAACAAAGAAAGTTAGGTCCTGACTTTAAAATTAAAATGGTTGTATTCCACAACCTTGAAACTAGATTTGAAGTTCTGTGCTTAGAAGTAATCTAAAAAGTAATAATTTCCTCTAAGGAAAGAATTGAACTCCTAAGTATAAAATGTGGCTTGTATTTCTGCTATCAGCACACTGAACCAAACTGTATCTGAAAAATAAAGAAAGTATGGAAAAAAACCCTGTCCGTCCTGACTAAGGAAAAAGAGATTTYACAGAGCTAAAAGGAGTCAAGGGGTGGAAGGACAGGGGTTCAAAACACTTGAGGGGATAAAAATGTAAACTGATGTATTCAAAAGAGCCCAGGGAAATTAGACACTGTCAGAAAACAAATTTTTCTGTTGCTATGGAAATTGAAACAAAACCAAAACCCRTTCACAATCACAATGGAATTGCAGGATTTGGAAATTTCCTCTGGAAGAAAGCTTCCAGGGRAAAAAAAAAAGACTAATTCAGAGCCATAAAAATACATTGCTTCTGGCAGATGAAACACATACAGGTAAGGCTCAGGATTTCCTTTCAGTAGTCCAGCTCACCTCTATTTACATAATTAAGATGTTAATAGCTATATGATAACAAATAAACTATAAAAAAGTTCTCAGTACAACATGCAAATATGTGCATGATAAACTGAACAGATCAAAAAGAARGGGATTGATTGCACTTTGATTATTAAAATCAGAGAGGAAATAGGATTATTTGTGATTCCTTACAACTGTGCTGAGGGCAAGACAAATCATGTGTGTGTAGTGCTCACATACCAAAAATCATCTATAGCAAGAAAAATTAGGCAAATACATCGAAGACTGGTAGTAGCTGTAGAATTTGCTCTCATGGCAGATTGTCCCTGCGTCTCACTCAAGTTCCCAAGGACCATTTTACTGAGTAAAAAATTATTTCACTTTTTATTGACATGTATTCCCAGTTTTATCCTCAAAAGTCCTTCTTCCTTTTCCACGGGAAAATACTGGCTCATACCACCAAGTACATGAACTCCTCCCTTTGAGTCGAGACAGAGTGACAACAGCAATGCAATGTACAAGGGTGGGTCCCATCATCCAGCTGTTTTATCCTTGGCACAACTCAACTTCTGAGGCCAGGGACACCTCTGGAAGTGGGTAGCTACAGGTAGGAAGCCCAGTGAAGTCCTTACTGAAGCCACGGAGCCAGAACCTCAGTGGAGCACATTTTCCTACCCCCAGTAAACTGAAAAATTACGCAAGGCATAGGTCAGACTCAATGGTYCTGGTCAGAGGTGTTTTCCAACCTCACTGATTTTGTGATTCTGTAATTTGGTCTGCTGCCGCAAGTATGGAGTCACTGAAAAAAGAGTTGGTTCTCCATCAAGAAGACAGTGATCCAGGGCCTTTTCAGCTGCTCAGGCTCACACCTCCCTTCTCCCACTCAGCAGAGAATTATGATTGTTATTCTAAACCTCGGTCATTGCAGCAGTCTGCTCTACCTTTACACAGATTTGGTTCAGCATGACTGAGATAGYGAGCAGCTGGAGCTGGGGCTGAGCAAGGGGCCCCAGGCAAACAGGAGGAATTCTTGAGCCATTTCTAACACCAGCCCTTCATTTTCATTCTCCTTGACTTGACCTTTGTGCCCTAAACAGTACAGGGAAAAACCACAAACCTATAGTTTTCTTGCAAAAGGCTTTCATATACAACAAGATTACTCTAACTGCCCAAGCCTTCTCTTCTCTAGACTAAACAGCATGAATATTAAGTGATAATATTATAACATTCCCTCTTGAGCTGAGACATCCATTTAAGAACACTACAGTTTAACAGCCATTAAGCAGTTACTGGTTGGTGCAAGTTTATTTTCTGAAGAGTACTCTATTCAAAACATACTTGCTAATTATTGAAGAACACACCCATTTGTAATTATTACTTAAAAGAAACAATGAATTTCTCTCTGATCAGCCTTCAGTTAGATTCCCATCAGAGGAATCATATGAACAGATGGGGTCCAAYAGGCTTTTCATGTGTTTTCTTTTTTTGTGCTTCATAATGAAGCTCTCCCTCATAAACTTGTTAAAATGGACTCACTTCCTTTACCAGGATGTGATTTTTATTTTCTGCCTTGAMCAAAGCAGATAATTCATTTCTCTTATCAATAACCTGAGTGATTGGTAAAGTGTCACAGCCATCAATGGATCCATGACAGCAATCATGGAAGGGACAAAGATTTTCCTTTTTTTTTCCTCAAACTTCTCCAGGAAAATGAGCATTGTCCAAAGAATACAGCTAAAACCAGATGAGAACAATTTTTTGTGAATAGAAAATTCATTGAAAAAAGCTGTGACAGAGAGAAACTATATCTGAATCCAGCCCACAGTTGGTAGGAACATTCTACAAAACAAACAAACTGAACAAAAACAAAACAAAAAAGGCAGGAGGGATTTTGGAACAGTGCATATTTCATTGTGAAATTTTCTGAGACCTTCTTGTTTCCAATTATGCTGAAATCTTGCATTTCAACATATTCTAAAAAAAATACTTTTTCATTGTGAAACGTTTTTTTAATGTCAAACCAGTCWAAGTTTAATTAGATGCAAAATAATTAACTCCTCCAAATCAAATGAAACATTGAGTCAAAGAAAAAAAGCTCAAAGGGTCTTAAATTACAGATTTTTTTAAAATTAGTTGGTTCAGCAGCCAAACAAAAAAAATCTATTGTTTGGTGTAATCAATTATACTATTTTTTATATAACTATGACAGGACAGCACGGGGGACAATGACTTTTCTTCCCCCTCAAACTAGTATGTCTTCCTTTTTTCTCATCAACAGTTCATTAAAGACAGTTAATGTTAAATAACTTAGGCAAAGCAAAAATCAGTTCTTCCAATAAGCACTCAACCTTTTTCACTTCTCTACACCTAAATCACCGTTTTCCCAGGGCTGAGGACTTCACTGCCCCACGYTGGACTACCACACACCCTGCTAGGGGCAGAGTGCACAGACTGAGACCACTGCCACCCTACAKAGCTCAAATTTCAGAGAGGGAAAAGATGTGACAGAGACCAGAAGCGTGAGATGACAGAATGGCTGGCACAGGATCACATGGAACTTCAGGCAGGGCTGCAGTTTTGTAGCCCTGAGCTGTCTCCCATGGGAAGTGATCCTTGATCCGGATCTGTTCCGATGCCCGGAGCCCGCTGTAACGCAATTCCCACTGTGGTCTCTTCCTGGCAGAAGCAGGATTGGCTGCTGATCCCTTCAGTACTCTTGTTCCCAAAGGACCACAACAAAATGCTTAGTGTCCACTTTTCCAGCAATTGAGCTGCCTTCACACTGTCAAAGATAACTTTTAATTAAGGTGCCAAAAGCTGGCAAGATTGATTACGGAGGTGGTTTCCTCCATGCTGAGCTGTCTCAGACTCCAAACTCCTCTTTCAACTATACCTTTCAACCACTTAATTAACAAGTGGCTCATCATCAGACTTGCCAASAAAAAGGAATCTCAATCTCCACAAAAGGAGTCAGAGAGAGAAAAGAGTCAGCAATTTTTTTTTACTTTTCCTTATGTTTATGTTCAAATGTCTATATAGCTTCTTTTTTGATGATTTCACCAAAAAATGATCACTTTGATAACTGTGGAATTATTTGGCCATCAGAGTTACTATTCAAAYATTTTTGCTTGCCTTTTTGCACCTCAAAGAAGCCAAGCATTTTTCTTCTCTTTTTCATCTTCATCCAAATATAAACAATCATTCACCTCATGTAAGGCATATTCCAATTTTTTTTTTTTGTATGGTGGACTAGAATTTTGATGGGGAAGTCATCTGCATTTTAAAGGAATGGAAAACTGAAATTATATGCAGAAGAACAGGATTTTAGCAATACAAAGCATTTCTTCTGACCTTATTCTCTTCACCCTTTCTTTTAGTTTGCTGAATAGCTGGGAACATTGGATGGATTATAAAGCCTGGCACATGCTGCAGGCATAGAAGGGGAGTGTTTGTTGCCAAAGCCCACTTGGATGCAAAGAAGTACAGAAGCAAAAGGAAAACAAAGACCACAGAGTGAGCTAGACTGTTCCCTTCCCAAGACAAATTTATCTCCCAGGTTAAATTCCACAGTGGTTTACCCGTTCCATAATGACCACCAGAAGGGAGAAAGCACTTTGCAAAAGCTATGCTAAGACACACAGCCCTTTTACTTCCAAGCACAAGTGCAGACTGGGCAGAGACTGGATTTAGAATAACCCCAAGGGGAAGGACTTGGGGGTGTTGATGGATGAGAAGCTCAGCGTGGCTCTGCAATGTRCCCTTGCAGCCCAAAAAGCCAATGTCACCTTGGGCTGCACCCAAAGCACTGTGGGCAGCAGAGAGGGAGGGGAGTCTGCTTCACTCTCATGAGACCCCACCTGCAGTGTTGCATCCAGCTCTGGGGTCCCCAGCAGAGGAAGGACATGGACCTGCTGGAGCAGGTCCAGAAAAGTCTACAAGGATCATCAGAGGGCACCTCTCCTATGAAGACAGAGAGAGAGCTGGGCTATTCAGCCTGGAGCAAAGAAGGTTCAAAGGTGACCTTAATTGTGGCCTTGAGTAGAAAAAGGAGAACTAAAAGAGAGCTGGAGAGATACATTTCACCTGGGCATGTAGTAACAAGACCAGGGAGAATGACTTTAAACTGACAAAGGATAGATTTAAATTGGATGTAAGGAAAAAATTCTTTACTATGAGGGTGGTGMAACACTAGCACAATTTGCCCAGAGAACCTGTGGATGTCTCATCTTTGAAAAGTTCAAGGACAGGCTGGATGGGACTTTGAGCAACCTGGTTTAGTGGAATTCGTCTCTTTCCATGGCAGGATGTGGGAACTGAATGATCTTTAAGGTCTCTTCCAACCCAAACCACTGTTTGATTCTCTAGAGCAGTTTAAGAAAGGAAAAGCTTCAAGATATGGAAGATAAGATTTTCCAACAAAGCATCTTCACAGTATGTCCTCTCTACAGACATGGCTCTTGCCATCAGCCCCTCTTTACTACTTCAGCAACCTTACAGTTGCTCTCATTACATCTCTTGTCTGTTTTCAGGTTCTCAGGAAGCATTTTAACACTTGGAAAAATGGGCTTTGGACTGAGAAGGACATTGTGGAGAGGGCACAGAAGGCTGCAGTAGTCAGTGCTACCTGAGCAGAAACCCACTGGTGCARAGATGTCTTCTTCCCACCCATCACCTGGAGCATGGAGCACGCAACAGCTGTGTGGCACATCCAGCACACAGATCCCCTACSCCAATCCCCAGATTCCTTCACTGCTTATTTTCATAGGGACTCTCAGTGGCCCTAAAGGCTCTTGGAACTCAACAGTTTGTTATTCCATCCTCATTCTTGCCCAGTCATTACTCCTATGACAAGGCAGAAAAGCCAGGGCAAAAGAATTTGGAGCCATCTTTCCAGCCTCAGGCCAGTATTTGCTTTCAAGGAACACTTGTGTTTTATAAACCCTTTCCAGATACCATAAATCCTCTTGGGATTAATTGACACATTAAATGGAGAACAGAAATGTSTTCAGCAGGTGACAACACAATGAAAGCAGTCCAACAAAACCCAGCAGTTCTGCTGCAAGTGCCTTTGGCAAAGCCCCACAGTCCCACTTGCCTGCTCTCCCTGCACACCTCTGGAATGCAGCAGCTCCTGGGCAGATGAGCAGAGGTTACCTTTGCTGACAGGCAGCTAAAAGCCTGCACAATAATGCTCTGACAGCTGTCCAGTCAGTCTGTATAAGGCTAGATGCATGAAATTCCAGAAGCACTAGGCTCCCATTTAGAGGCAGCCTAAGAGCCAAGAGTACATTACTGCACCAGAATATGCAACTAAAACAGAAGCGGATTAACACCTGAATTTTTATTAACCTTTCATTCACTGAACACTGCCAGAACTTTAGCTTTGTGTCTTGATATTCTTTAAATGTGCCATATTTATGTGTAAATTTTTATGTTGCTTAGGAATGCTTCTGATGAATTTTTAAGTTCACTGTCAAGACTGAAATGCTGAAATCTAACTTTTCCTTCACATTCAGTGGCCTAAAAAAAATCTACAGATAAAGATTGTCTATTATTTATTTTGATTTTTCAGTCAATAAAAAAAAAAGCCAATGCAAAAGTGTGTGATGCCAAAGGAAAAAGCATAGAATATAAAAATAAATTATAAAAATTCCACACACACAYACCTCCCCTCCATCCTACCCACCAGCCAGCTCTCTTTCTATAACTCTAACTGGAGCTAATTTAATCTTTAAAATACCCAGCAAGGAAAACCAGTGGTGGTTTGGGTAGCTGTGTTTTTGCCTTAAAAAAAAAAAAAAACAACCTTGGAACAACATGAAAATTACTGTCCCAAGGGAAGTGAGGTGTTTACAAAAAAGTCATGTTCCCCTTTAAGCACCTGAAGTTCATTGTGCCCTTCATTTCATTCAATGCTCTCCATCACCACAGAACAGCAAGGCTGTTATTCCACATCCCCAAAATATTTAGAGAAATAAGAAAAGAAGTGTTTTGCTTTCCACAGAAGAGACTCATAAAGCCATGCTGTCTGACACCAGGATCATTCTGATTCATAAGGAATTTGCTCAATGAGCATTCAAGCAGCTTTTTGGCACCTGGAATTATTTATTCACCACTTTTTTCCCCAAAGATACACAATCCGAATATGTAAGATTGCAACTGTGTAAACTGAAGAAATGAATACTTAGTTGTGTACTTGAGGTTACACTGCCTGGAGTAAAATTACATCTCTGGACCTAAGCTGCTCTTCAAATACTTTATTTTAAAAAATACCTAAAGTACAAAATTCAGGAGCAGGGAAAATCTCTTTCCATGAAATGCATGTCATTTGGTGCTGTCAAAAAAGAATACTGAACCAGAGAAACTACTTTGAACTCTTTCATGCTTATAGTTTCTAGGAAATGGGGTAGAAGCTGCAAGGATGATTTATGGCACATGCAACGCTTCAGAAAGATCCAGAGTCCAGTCAGCCTGAAAGGCAGCAACAGCATCACATCTAGAAACTGGCTCAGAGAAAAGCACATATTGTAGCTGTAACTCAAAGCCTATGGGAAGCCAATACATTATTCCACCTCATGGAATGGGTTCAAAGCTACATACAGAATTCTGTATATCCTGTGATTCAGTAAGAGCCCTTGGATTAACATAACACAAAGTAGCCTTCAAATGGCTGCTGTTAAATATCTGACCCTTCAACTCCTTCCTCATTTCTGCTTTCTCTCCCAGGTCTCATAGATGTATAGGAGGGTGGCAACATCAAATTCAGTGATACTATTTTACCTCCCCAAAGGCTATTTCATACAGACCTCATTATTTTCCTGCACAAGCACATTCCTCTCTAGGGACAAGTGGCTCCACAATGGGCCCCAGGAAGGGTCTGCTGAGCAGCCCTTGAGGCTGCAGGGGTCCCTGAGCCTGTATGGTCAGTGTTAAACAGGCAGAGGAAGAAAGGGAAGCCTGCAAACCACTTGTGCATGGTCCCTTGCTCCTTCTCACCACTTATGCAGCTGCAAAAATAAAACAGCAGTGGCAGCTAAACAGAATTTCTGCAATTTCCCCAAGCCAAGATTTTTTTTTTCCCATCTTTAATGCTGCAATTCCAGGACTTGGCTCCATTATTCTATTTGTATTAATGCACAGTGGCAGATCTTGCAACACATGACAAAGTAAGAATATTTTACATGGCTTACAAGCCAAGAAGTAATGCAAATTTGGTTTATAAAAGTACTGTCAGCATACTGCGCCTGCCTCTTTGCCAGCACCAGTTTGCTCCCTCTCATATTTTATTGTTTTTAAAAATTACTACAGGAGGCTGCAGTAATTTCCTACAGGAGGAAATTCCACTTGCAGGTCATTACTGGCTCTTAACAGACAGCCAGCTTTTTGGGGGAGTCCAAATGAGAKCACATGAAACCCCACAGCATCAGCTCTCCCTCACTTAATGTTCCCCCACCACCACCAGCCCTCATCCTGGGAACCCAAATCCTTGGCTAAAGGTTCGTGGATCTGTTGGGGACGCTGCAAAGTCTCTCCCTCCCACTGGCATATGTGATTTGGAGAAAACTGATGGATGTGTGGATTAAAGAACCTTGAGCTACAGTCCTTGACCTGATAAAAACACAAGCAAAGGCTTCTCTCTGCAATATATTCATTAAAAAGATATGAGATGTAGGTGTTTTCTCAGCAGAAGTGTCATATCTTATCTGATAGTATATACCTAAATGAGCTCTGTCCAGAGGGCAGGTACAATTACATATAAATTATATCCATCCCCAAGGAGCCCTGCCTTGACTCCTTACCTACCTGTAACAGCATGAGCCCATTCTACAGTGAACTACCACTCTGTGCACCACCTGAGTTGTGCCAGTGAGATGGGAGGGCATTGCCCTGAGTTAAAGTCAGTAAAATCTTTTAAGTTGTCTAAGACATACAGTGTTTCTTCTGGTAGATTGTGCTTGGACCCTAGGCTCATCAGAAAAAATTAACTACAACTATGCCGAGAATTAAAAGAGAAGGTCTCAGCAAGCCATGACATTTTGCTGTGCTTGGAAGAGACGCCGCTGTTCTTGTGCAGCTGGAAAGTGCTGAGATGGTTTTAATGGCATCTGCTGTCTCTTGATTGACAGAGCGTAAACATTTCAGAAATACAGGCAACAGCACTGCAGCCACACAGCACCAGACAGCATTATTTACTGACTGTGACCGAGCTACTGCTATCAGTCACAAACTGCACATCCAACTCAGGGTTATTGTGATTTCATTTGAGAAATGTCCTCTTCTGGATGAAGAAGTATTAGCAGCTTCACAAACACTGTCAGCTAATCAAAAAATATTAGAGAAGCTCTCCACAGCTTAGTGGTTTTTTGTCACTTGCTCTMGATGTTAGGAATATGGGGAAATGAATAAATGTATTAATACACAGCAGCCTGTCAGGAGCCCATGGCACGCTGTGAGCCCRTGGACTGCATTTGCCAGTCAAATCTGCCTGATACTCTCAGCAGTCCCTGACAGCAGCCCATTCACATGGGAATCAACAAGTAGTCTGCTTTTAAATGGTAATRTCTGGCATTACCACAGAATCACAGAATCAGATGAGCTGGAAGGGATGCACAAAGAYAATGAAGTCCAACTGCCACCCCTGCACRGGACACCCCCGTTATCACACCCTGYGCCCAAAAGCATYGTCCAAATGCTAATCTGTCAGGATTGGTGCTGTGACCACTTCCCTGGGGAGCCTGKTCAGTGCCCAACCATGCTCTGGGTGATAAACCTTTTCCTGATATCCAACCTAAACCATCCCTGACACCACTTCAGGCCATTCCTTCAGGTCCTGTCACTGTCACCAGAGTGAAGAAATCAGTGTCTGCCCCTCCTCTTGCCTTCAGAAGCAGGTTCTGGACTGCAAATTTCTACCTAAGCCATAAGTGGTATTTCATTTACAGGCCTGACACAAATGTGATGTTTATTTACCCCACATTTATGTTCCACAATGTGAGCAACACCCTGACTCTTCTTACAGAAAGCACTGCCTCTGCTTGCTAATTACATCCTGCTAAGCTCTGCTGGCTGCTATGTGAGTGGATGGAACACACCTTTCTGGATACAGAAAGACCCTCATTTTAGGACATAAACAGACTGCTGGATTACAGGCTGGTTGGGAAGGGGGCCAGGGTAGGAGCAGGACGGGATGGAAGGGAGAAGGAAGGGAAGGGGAGAAAAGCACTGGTGAAAAAACAAAGGAAAACAGGAAATAAGTGAAAAAATATGAGGACTCTTACTGTCAATTTCTTCTTTTCCTTTCTTCTGAGGTTCTCTCATGCTTCTCTACCACCCCTATTGACTGACTGCTTCCTGCCTTCTCCCATTTCTCTTTTCCAATTCCTTTACACTGAATTCCTTTTCCTCTACTAACATACCCCAAAAACCAGTGACAATGCCAGAGCCTGCCCCCAGCAAGGCAGGAGCTGTGGGCAGTGGGGTGATACCCCTGCCAGCAGGAAGCCTCTCAAAGAGAGCTGCAATGCAGTGCAGTGCTGCCTTCCCTTTATACACTAGGGAAAGCCAGGCAAAGGTGGATGCTCCTGTGGAAATGATTTGTGGATATCAAAAGGGAAGAGTTTYGCATCACAACAAAGAAAAGCAACAATATGCCAGTAAATTGTTTTGTAGAAAAACGAACAAATCTCTCCCATACAAAAAGGGATGCATGTCTAAATTGAAATCTTCTCTGTGCTTTGGTGTCTGAAATAGAGCAGCTGGGTGGTGAGAATTTAGGATGCATTTTTAAAGAAAAAAAACGTGATTCAGGAAAAACAATATCCAATATACTTCTGTTGACATTGATATCACTAATCAACAATATGCCACTGCAGACCAAGGAAGAAGACAAATTCAATAAGAAACAGCCTCCTAGAACGTGCAGTATCTCAGTCTTTGCTCTCATCTGCTTTCTTCTGGTACTCGAGGCTTGTGACACTGTCTAGCACCAGTGCATGTCCCAGCACTGCAGTTCTGCCTTGAGAGAACATTTTTTTGGCATGAAGSACAGTTCACATCCTGCTCACAGTCACACCTGTGTGAAAATAAGGTGCTGGATTTATTCCAGCAAGGGGTAAAGATACAAGAAAGCCATTTTTAAGATACAATTGATTCGAAAAAGGCCAAAATCTCATCACAGAAATCAAAACAGTGTACACTAAATGATACATGGATATGTACTTCACCTTCTGATGTGTTCCCAAAGATAGCTCACTTTGCTGCAAGCTGTATCAATGCATAAAGTCAGAGCACTTAAAAAGTGTAACAGCCTTAAGACTGATTCATGAGATCAATAAAAAGCTTATCCATTTTAGGATAAATTGCCAATCATAAAGTTTATTCCATGAAGTTATATATTCTGTGATCCTTGAGTAATGCCTGATACACAAAACTAAATTTTTAAGTAGCACTTTTTCAACTATTTAATACAATTTCTTGCAGGTTTTGTTGCATTACAGTATTTTCATTGCTTTTGATCTTCAGTGGCAATGTAAGATATATATATATAAATATATCTTTACATGGACACAGCCAAGAGACTTTCCTTGGACAGTAACTTTTTTGATGTTATTCTCCTCGTTCATATTAGATTCACATGAACATACATATTTATTATTTTGTTATCATTGCATCTTTTTAATGTTAATTGTTCAGCATGACCAAATCACATTTAAGCTAACTTTGCCTTTTGCTATTCCTACAAGAACTATGGGAAGAATTATCTTTAATTGTCTGTGAAGCATCACATACCCTTACAACAGTCAGCAAGTAACAAACCAAATTTTGAGGTTCCTCCAAAGCTCAAAATATTTTCTTTAAGTTCTACATCACCATATTGATGCACAGCAGTCCTGAGAGACACATCTCTACAATGTACAGGTTGATCCTGTTTTCTTGTTTCTCCATCTCAGAAAGAGGTTAGAGTTCTGTGCCTCAGCAAATTTAAGTGCACCTCAGTTACTTACTTAATGCATTTTGCAATAGAAAATCTGGCAGATACATGAAAAGTCAAGTGGCCAAAATCATTTGTCATTTTCTGGCATCTTACTCAGTTCTGAAGTCAATTCCTATGGAGCTTGATCTTCTTGAATAGAAGTTCAGTACAGGCTTCTATATTTGACCCAATAATATTTAAAAAAATAAAATAGTCAAACCTCTCTTCAAGGCAAATATTGACATCACAGTGTCTTCGACTCTCCGCTGCCCAGCATCTGATTTAGTCACTAGACAAATGAAAGAAAATGAGTGTTCAGAAACACTATGGACTATATGGTCCACATGACACTCTAAGGTCCTTGAGCTTCTCCAGCACTGCTTGAAACAGAGCAGAGCTAGCTGGCTGCTTAAGAAATCCCTGGAGAGGAGGGGAATGCACAGAGCTGCAGAACTCTGCCAAGCAATGAGCACTGCTCCAGCACATGGCACACATCAGGAAAGCTGCCACCACCAGCAGATAAGCTTTAGAAAAATGAGCTGAAATAGTTCCAATACAGATGCCCAGGTGCAATTCCCACCCTACATCCCTGATGGGCAACACATGGCAGAGAAGAGCATGTCCTCACCATCTCCACTGCTCGGCACTTCAGCCCTGGACAGAGACCCAGCACAGCAGCTGAGCTGCTGCTCCCACCACTGAGACAGCAGCCCCCAGCAAGGGGCAGCTGTGCTGGCACTGGGGAGCAGTGACTTCTAGAGACCACCACAGATGTTTGCTTCAGTGCCCACAAGCAAAGTCCCTGGGGAGGCCACTGGGGTGGCCTTAACCCCAGCAGGATCCCCTCCAGGCACCAGAATTGCTCAGGGTCACACCAGCAGGAGAGGCGGCTAGATGGAATAAAAAGCTCCTATCCTGCTCATACTTCATGCTGGGACTTATGACTAACAACCTTTAGGACCTGATAGAGCTTGGCCATGGCTAGATCCTAGGAAAAATACAGGCACAATGGGAATAATTTATTTTAACAAACTAAAAATGTATTGTGCTTTTGGAAAAAAATTAATAAATAGTATGCTTCCATGAAGTAAAAACAATATGTACCAATATATTTTCTGCCCCAACTTAGGAAATGGGTTCCCAATTCTAAAATTACTCAAATTTGTTAGTGAACACAGTTTTACATGTACACAATTCCTTCATTTATCTAATGTATTTGCAGGCGAAAACTACACTAACTTGTGCAATCGTTCTTACACATTTTTAATACATCCCTACCTGAAAAACAGCAAATTATAAAAGCAAATTCTGTGCAAGATATGAGACTGCTGCAGGGGAAAAAACAGTGAACAAATCAAACAATACCCAAAAAACAAAACAAAAAAAAAAACCAAACACTTATCTCACATGTAAAACTCTTTTCCCAGCTTTTTGTCCCCAAAAATGCATAACACTAGTTGTGTAAAAACTAAACCACTGTATGAGGCATATTTTAAAAACTCATATAAACAATGAAGCTTTTATGGCATCCTCAGAGTAAAGAATGTCCAAATATGGCTGAGAGTTAAGTACCCTGAGAATCAACTGCTCTTAATGAATTCACTGAAGTTTGTCAGTCCACATTTACCAAGAATCAGAAGAGAAATAAGGAGAAGCAAACGTGATTCAACTCATTTTCCTGTACCATTCTCTAAAGATACTGTGTTATAAACATCCTCCATATCCTGGATACTGGAGGCATCTGTTGACTCTTGGTCACTGACTACAATTCCTACTGAAGAAAGGCTAGAAATGAAGGAGTGCATCTTTTTTGCATAAATATCCCTAATGTTAAAATAGGGTAGGTCATTGCTTTTCTCTTTGCGATCATTGTTGCACTGGTCTCTATCAATAGCTTTTTGCTTTTGGTAGTACTTAGAAAACTTATTGAAAATAATGGTGATTGGAAGTGCTACCACCAGAATCCCACAGATAATGCAGAGGGTGCCGAGCAGCTTTCCAGCAAGCGTGACCGGGTAAGTGTCCCCATAACCAACAGTGGTCATGCTGATGGTTGCCCACCACCAGCAAATAGGGATGCTCTGCAGTTCTGATGAGTCATCATCTTTCTCCACTGAGTAGACAAGCACTGAAAAAATAGAAATCCCAACTGACAGAAACAAAAGCAGAAGTCCGACTTCTTGGTAGCTGTGTCTCAGAGTGGCGCCCAAAGACCGCAGTCCTACGGAGTGCCTGGCCAGCTTCAGGATGCGAAATATCCTCATTAACCGCAGGATCTGAACCACCTTCCCCATGTTCTCAATATCTTCACTTTCCTCTTTCTTCGTGTCCACAGCCAGTGTGGCATAAAATGGGATAATAGAGACAAAATCAATGATATTCAGTGGTTTCTTCCAGAACTTCTTCTGACTTGGAGCAGTGAAGAGCCTGATCACTAGCTCAGCAGTAAACCAGATGATGCACGTAATCTCCACAGCTTCCAGCACAGGGTCTCCAATCTCCCTGTCATTGGCATCCAGCCTTTGAAATTCTGGCATGCTATGAATGCACATGGCCACAATTGATGCCAGAACAACACTCAGGGATGACACGGCAATTAACTTGGCAGACAAGCAGTATGCAGGATTTTCCATCCTGACCCAGATCTTCTTTCTTATTTCACCAAAACGCAGATTATCAAACTTTTCTAGCTCTTTGTCAAATATGGATGACTCTTCATTGGAGGAGTCCATACTGTCATTGCTCTTCTGATCCCAGTCTTTTTCAGGACCTTCCTCTTTCCGTTCTTGGTACCGATTGCTGCAGCAGGAATCAATAAACAGCTCATTTATGCCCCAGTACTCTATTTCCTGGCAGAAGGAAAAGACACAAAGTTCTTCCATAAAGTGAAGTTTCCCTGTATAGTAGAAGTTCAGAACATATCGGAACAAGGAAGGATTCCTGTCAAAGTAATATTCCTTGTCTGCCACACTATAATCATCACACAGTTCTAGAATAGCCTCTTCTGAATGGCATTTGAGAAGTCTTCCAAGTCTGGTATGGGGAAATCGGAGCAAGGTGCTCTGATCCACTGATTGTTTAAAGCCACCCACATTCAAATTGATAAGTTCTGCATCTTTGCCAGGTCTGCGGAAAAATTCACCATAAACCATTTTGGACAGACGAGTTCCACTGCTGTTGCCCAATGAGATTACACAGAACCTGAAAAGAACACAAGATATTGTTAGAGAATTTAATTCAGTTTTGCTCTTGTGACACATTCTTTTCTCCATCTCTGGGTACTGTGAAATGCTGTACCAAAACAAACAAAAAAAGAAATAAAATTATGAATACTCTTATTCAGCATTTCACAGGTGTAGTTTTAAATTAGGTTGGTTTTCAGCTTTAGCAAATTTGAAAGCAGTAGGTTCTAGTTTAGGTCTCCTTTTTACCAGGGTAAAGGAAGACTGCCAAATTCATCTGCAAATCAGTCTGTGTTTTACTACTACAGTGAAATTCATAGTCATGAAATCCATGTACTTCAGTTATGCAAAAAATCTTTAAAGAGAAAACTTGTCAATCAATCAAAACATTTAGGATAAAACTTTCGAGCAGGTTTCTCTCAATTACAGTTTCATCTGAATTGAATTCATTCATACGATGTTGCAATTTATAATCCACTAATTCCAATGTTATTTGCTTGAATGTGGACTGCAATTACTTTTGCTGACAATTCATTTACTTCTAGGGTAATTCACACATCAGCGCTCTTGAAAACATACCACAACTTCTTTTGAAGATTTTCAATTTCTGACTTCAGAATGCTGTAGTTCATATCTGGGTATCTGCACTCCCTCAGGTATTTTTTTATCTGCCTTCCTACTCACCTGAAGTGTCACAACCCTCTTACAACCTTGGTCAGTTCCAGAAGCAATTCTTGTTCTGCCACAGCATAGCTACAACCACTACAGCAATGCTGAGAAGTTGGAAATGTCATCTCTGGAAAAGGAACTTTCAGAGACGGAACTTCCACAGTAATTCTTCCTCAACAACTAACTGTGGACATCTGCAGATGGTCAGAAGGGCATTTAAATGTTATTTTACTATAAATTCAGCTGAAACTGAATTCAAAACACAGTTAAAGTTACTAGTGAGTAAGTTAATTTTTACAGAACTGCTTTCTTGCTTTCCTACCAAGGAGAAGCTGTTGTAAAGCCAAAACTGGCAGTTCTTACACTTTCCATCAGATTATATGTAACTTAAGATCATGAGGAGAACAAATGTTTTGGCCTCTGACACTTAAACACTAATTGATGCACACTAAGCTAATTTATTTCAATTTAGTATGGAAATCAATTCCTTTTAAATGTGACAAGATAGTATCAAAATTCTCCTGTCCTAGGAGAAGACACCTTATGGTGTCATGCTCAGCATGTAGAGCTGGGGGAAGAAGAGGGAGAGGTGACATTCAGAGTGATGGTGTTTGTCTCCCCAAGTCACCATTAAACGGGATGGAGCCCTGCCTTCCTGGGGATAGCTGGACACCTGCCAGCCCATGGGAAGGGGTCAATGAACTTCTTGTTTTGCTTCACTTTTGCTTTACTTATTAAATGCTTTTTATCTCAACCCACAAGTTTTGTCCTTTTACCTCTCTGGTTCCCTGCCCCATCCCACAGGGGCTGCCACTTGAGATTTAATCACAACAACATAGAAAAGATTTTGCACCTTTAGATTTAGTCTAAAGGCAGGTATTTGCTAGCTAATAGAGTGGTTGTAAGATACATTTGTTCCAGGCATTTCCCAAGGCTTCAGTTTTTAGGAATCATTAAGAGGTCAAATAAGACCATTGATCTCTCCTCACAGAAGAAGGGCAGCAAGACTTATCTGATAAACATTACCACACTTCACTCATTATCTAGAGCCAAGCTCTGTTTTATAGCACTATAAATAATAAAAAAAAAAAAACCATAAATCTGGACTGGGGTGACTGGAAGTCAAAATATATTCAGACCCAAGAAACCTCTAGTTATTGATTCATTTTAGTCAATAAAATCTCCACTTCTAGCAACTCATTAACATGAGAACTGTGGCAGTGTAAGTGAGCACTATAAAAACCAGGCAAGATCTCAGATCATAGAGTCATAGACCAATAGAATGGTGAGGGTCAGAAGGGACCTTAAAGATCATCTCATGCCCACCCTCTCTGACAGGGCCTGGGACACTTTCCACTAGACCAGGTTGCTCAGAGRTCCATCTAACCCAACCTTGAACAATTCTGGATGAAGTAGGATGAACATCCACAGCTTCTCTGGGCAACCTGTGCAAGTGTCTCATCAACCTCACAGTAAAGAACTCCTTTCTAATACCCAATCTAAATCTACCCTCCTTCACCTTAAAGCCATTACCTTCCTGTCTGGGGGCACTTCTGATCATGACAAATAATGACAAATACAAAGCAAGTTTGACTCAGAAATAACTAAAGCAAAACTTAGTGCCCAGAAAATTCTTAGTACGCTAGACTGACTTATGGTTGAGACTGCAATATAAAACCATACTGATGATGCAGATTATATTCATAATTGTGCCTCCATGAAATTGCTCTGTATAATAAATTCAGTGGGCAATATTTTACTGCTTTATTTTGAGAGTACTGTAGTCATAATTTGTGCAAGATACAGAGAGAAAATGGAACTTGCTTAGTAAGACCATGGTCCAGAACTCGCTTAATGTGTTACTACTATGAAGTGATTTTTAGACTACAGAAAGAATGTACAGGAAAGATTCACAATAACTGTGTCAAGAGGAGCTTGATCATCTGAAGAATGTTTTGTTTGACTTGCAGAGACCCTGTCTCCTGAGCCATGGACCAGGACATTGTTCAGCCAGTTACTAACAGAACAATTTGTGTCACTTTAACAAGTGACTCAAGCACAGTTAATTGTAAAGTCAATGAGCACAGATGACAACTTCTGTCTCAGCACATTGGGCTCTCTACTTAAGGAATCCCTTCACTCACTCAGGAAACTTTTATCCTCAAGGGTAAAACCGTGCTCAGCTGGAAATGATATTTTCCTGGAGTGCCAAGGCCTGTGTCATGAACATCCTAAGAACATAGAACTACCACAACTTTGCAAATGTCAACTTGAAGTGCAACATTAACCTCTCTGATCTTCTTCAAATATAGATAACATAATGAACTGGAAACCATTCCAAATCACACAATTCTTGGCCCGGAGAGAGTACAACAGAGCAAATAAACACATACCAGATGTTAGTTACTTGTTTGCTTTAATTGCTTCAGCTGATTCAAGGAGTTAATGGCTAAGAATTCATATAGAATAGAAAATGAAACAAGACACAGAAGAAAGATGGTAACTGGAAGAATGAACATTATTTTCCAAGATAACGAAAAAAACCCCAACAAATAGAAGTTCCAAATGTTAAGCTTCAGGGCTAAATAAAAGCAGTCATAAGGAAAGCTGTGTGAAAAGGATACAAACTTTAGAATAAAAACCAGAATGACAGGATCTTCCCAGTCTAATTTGGAGATGGGGTCTAGCCAGTGCTTCAGCAGTCACACATTGTTGGTGAGGCCACAGGCCCATTGTCTTGGAAGGGGAGTTGCAAATTTCTGGGCTTTTAGCACGCTGTGAAATCCCTAAAGCTCTCAAAAGAGGAGTCACAGAGACAGTTTGCAGATACAGTCCCTTTGAGACAGCTATGCCACGGATGTGTAACACATCCCAGAGTGCTATGGTTTCCAACCTCCTCTGGAACAAACCACTAAGAGATTTTTACTGACCACACAGATCCCCATACTATACATTTATTTGTCAGCAAAGTTCCTCTTACTCAGTTATGTTTTGTATAGTATCTGCACAAAGTCCTCATTCTCTGTGAGGTCATACACCACAAGCTTCAGAACTTTTTTTTGACGCGTTGAATATTTGAGCATAGTAGCACCCTGACTACTGGTAACTCCAAACTGGGGCAGTTTCATCTTTGTTAGCATTAATCTGTGATTATCCAGGCACAATAGAAAGGAAGTTGAACTGGTTTACAACAGTTGTGCTCCACTACTTAAAATACTCAAAGAGAGCACATGCCTGCAGATTTTCTACCAGCTTCCTTCAAGGCTACGTTGTCTTAGCCTCACCCCCTCCCTCCTGCACACTCCATAAACCTCTCAAGATTAAGTTCACATTTTAGCATGGTTTCCTCTAAGTTGAAGGAACATTAATTAAAGGGCCTAGACCTGCTCACAGCGAAGTCACAAGGGACCTAACACTGATGTGAACCTGAAAGGGTATACAAATCCTGGTAACTCTACAAAGTATTTCCAGAGCTCAAAGCCATTTTTTCCCCAAGGAATCTGATGATCTTGGTAGTTTTCCATTTTAGGGTTCCAAACTCAGGAAATTCAGCTGTGAGTAAATTCCCTCTGAAGAATCTTACTTTGACACTCAGCCATGCCCAGGAAGCAGATTTTGTCTCTTAGTGATGCAGCCAAACACCTGGGCTGTTACTTCTGCTAATTTCCCGAGAATTGAGAGCTTCTACCAATCATCCAAGCTACACGCGTGCAGGTTTTGACACCTAAGTACTTATAAAATGCTGTGGATAACAAACCATAATAACCTTCAGCTCAGGAGCAACATTTCACTGATTTTTTAAGTGTTTGAATTGCTCCACTCATCATAGGGCAAATACTTGTCTAATGCACCACCTAGAAGTACTGTCTACATTTTCTGACTCACTGAGCAGAGAAAAACATTTAAATGCATGTATAATTTACTTGATCAATCACAATTAGGGATTTGGACTGAAATCCAGTTAGCATGACTGAAGTTGCTGTCTGTCAGCCGGACAGTAGTAAGTGCTTTAGCACACTTAATTAAGCCTGGAAAAAATGCAAGCTAATACTGGCACAGCCTCTTTCACTATGATATAAGCTGCAATATTCAACTCATTGTAATACTTGACACAGTTAATTGTAAAGTCATTCACAGACTATGGAGGTGGAGGTTAACTTTAAAAAGTTATCTAGCACTAATAGCAAGACCATCTGAAGAAACCACTCTGTGGTTATGGACACTCTGTGAGGCAAAGAGGATAAATTAATCAGCTAAATTATTTTCTCAGCTGTAATTTATTTTTTGTATTCCACTGGCAGTGTCATCCTTTATCCAGAATATTGCATTAAAATACTATGAAAATAATAAAGTTATGCAACTACATTTCTTTTAAAATGGATTCAGTACAACCTCCTAGAAGACCTCAAGTAAATAAAGTTTGAGTTGAATTTTGTTCTGATGCTACTCCCATGTAAGCCTACTTGGCTATGTTCACCCCAGTACAATTCTATTGTCACCAGGCTGTTTCAGACACTGAGTGTGTACCAAATGTTTGTGCAATTTTGCAATACAATGAAGATCACAAAGAGATGATCATCATTTGTAAACAACTATAGCTGTCAGAAGCATTACTGACATTCAAATGTAAAATTATTTAAATATTCTTACCATTTTATTTAAATATTCATACTTGTCAAAAAAACGGTCTTCAAATATAGGGGGTTAAAAAAAAAATCACCTCCCCCAAAAGACTGACAAGGAAGAAATGAAGCTGTTACAACTGAGAGTAAAAGAACACATGCAAGAATAAAAGAAGAAGCATCTCCAGCCCATGGTTCCCACCACTCAGCCAGGCACAGGTTTTTGGGGGTGAATCACCAGAGATGGGGTCCCCCTCTGCCATGACTAGATAAGCAGCCTATATGAGTAGTGCCATAAGGTGTGTAACTTCCATGCAACTAAGACAACATAAAATGAATCCTCCCAAAGTGAAATTCTGCTATTTCCACTATGAGGATGAGAGGATATGCCAAGGTTGGATACGAGAAAGGGGCAAGGGAAAACACACCAGCTGTAGCCTGCGCATGACAGAAGCTTCTTTGGGAATGCAGTATGTGATCTGAAGTCCTTTCTCATATACATAAAGAACAAGTAGCAACACCTAATACCACCCAGTTATCAGAATGTCACCTTGTAAAATGATTAAAGTAAAAAAAAAAAAAAAAAGTTATTCTCTCTCTGACTTGAAAAGGCCCTGGAGATAACACACATTATGAGAGTTAACAAGGCTTGCACCTTGCAACATTCCCAAAGGCTCTGCAATTTATATTCTGTTCATATAAATTAAAAGATCATTATCTACAACTAAGTGGAAGTGACAAATTAAAATGTGCTGGCTTGAAAACCAGCCTGTAAATCTCCACACTGAAGCACAGTTAGAATGCTGAAGTTCCCAAACCTGTTCCACAGTCAGGCCAGACAGACAGCTGACCACACTAAGCACTTCCTTGTGTTCTATCGTCCCAAGGGCTGAAGTTCACAGAAATATTTGAGAAGATACCAAAGGCATTGTTACAAGCCAGGTCAGCATTGCTTTGGTTGATGGTAAAATAAATTGTTTATCTCCAGCTTATTTTGGCAATAATCTTGTTTGACAGGTTGTATTAATGGCACCCTTAAGAGCACAGCCTCAAAACACAAAGTATTATCTGAAGTGGACATTGCAACTTGTAGGTCTAGGTACCTCTGTAACAAGCACAATTTCTGTGGATCCCTTTCCCAAATTTTTTTTTGTACCCCATTTTCCACTGAGTTCTCCATTTTTTTCCATTCAAGTACTCCTCTAGTGATCAAAATGAACATAAAATCCGATTGTTACACTTACTGGGGTAATTTGTGGTACCACTAGTTGTCAAAAATATTTGATACATGATCCCAAAATCCAACACTTCCATATAGGAAAAAATGATGCAGAATAAAAATATATCAATATACTTCTTAAAAAGAATTCTGCATTCTCCATCATCAATTAGTGTAGAATCTAAGAAGATCCTTGGTGAAACTGTAATTCACTTATAAATGTTGTTTGATTTTGAAAGGTTACCTACCTAAACAAGGAAAATAATGCAGATACCCAGACACAGAGAGCAGTGTCCCTGAAGTCACACAGCAGATCAGCTGCCCACAAACAAGCCCACATCCCTCTCACACCATTTCTTCCTTCACAGTCTCCCCAAAAGCTGTCACACACCACTCCAGACACTGGTACACTGAGACATGTAGGCCTAGAGCTGCCTTCTGACAGTTCAGCTAATAAAAACTAAAAAAAAACCAACAACAATATTTATCTATCGCAGAAAATCTAAATACCATTCCTGTATTTACGGTGCAGTTTCAATATCCATGGTTGCATCGAGGGGCTATAATGGCAGAGGTGAGAAACTGCCCCATCTATCCCACCACAACTCCTCCAGGCCTACCATAAAGGGATGAACAATTAGACATGATATATTTTCTCCAACACACAGGTCCATGAACAATTGAAGACTTTCATGAGTTTTTAAGGAGGGTGTTAATGGTTCACAAGCACAGTGGCAAATTATACCCACATAAAGCCATAACTCTTCCATGTTTAGGAAAGGAATGCTGACCTTGGTGCAATTCAGAATACTCTTACCTCTTGTGAAAGGTGTACAGAGTGTTAAAATTAAGATTTAGCTCACTGCCAAGAAGACTTATCTGATACTCAAAATCTTCTATTTGTTTGTCCATCCTACATTTTCTGATTTCTCACTTTGGAGTCTGAGGACCTGTCCTCCTATTCCTAGTACAGATGGCAGAGCTGTTGATCATTTCTGCTCCCAGATTATCTCTTCCCACTCCTAACTTCTTTACTTTTTTTTTTTTTTCTTTTTGGAAGCAAGGTAATATTTTTAAAGGACACAAATCCAATCACAAGTCGATTTCACTGGGTGAAAAAGTTGTTCCGAACAATCTAAAATCTATGCACCACATAAAGCATGACTTTTCCTCCTTAAACTGGGACAAGACAATAACATAAACAGCAGGATTATGTTGCAACACATTACAGCAGTAAAAACTGCAAGGACCTGAAACCAGTCCCGTCTGTGCTACCTCAATACCTTCACTAGCAGCAGCCACGGAGCAGCAGAGCTAAAAGGGCAATTCAGCTGCACAGCACTCACCTGGCTACACATGACTTTTGAATCCATTATACCTTTATTCTGCAAAGTCCTGGCTTTGGGATAAGCTGCTTGAACAAAAAAATTATCTCGCTGCAATACAGTTCTGGGTGTACCTCAGCCCATTTGTTGGAGTGTTTTTAATTTATTTAGAAATAAGATGCTTACATTAGTAACATACTGAATACAGAAAACAGGCTTAGAATGGACCTTGAAGAGTAATATAATTCAGCTTCTCCCCCTCCTCAAGGCAGGATCAGCTACTTCTAGACCAATTTTGGCAGATGTTTATTTCATGTCCCATGATAAAGCCTCTCTAGAGAGGTTTTGGAATCTGGTCCAGTGCTTGAATGCCCTTGTTCTACCAAAAGTATTTTCCTAACATCTATTTAAGCTGCAGTCCAGGCCCATGGATGTGTACATGTCCAGCAGACTTGGAATGGGATGGAGTCACTGAGAATGGACAGCAGAAACAGACTATCTACAAATTCTCCACAAGTCAGTTCCTTCCTTTGCTATATATTTAATTTTACTTGGCAGCCTAAGTAGATAAAGTTACATTGTATTTATTTTTTTATGTTTTGAAAAAATTCTATTAATTTCAGAGATAAACAAAGGTTTTCTTGACCACAGTGAAGTTCTCCAAGATACTCAGAGTCTCTTAGGCAACAAGAACACAAGCAATTGTTATTGTGAATATTTTGAGTGAAACCTTCAACTGAAAATCTGAAAAATGTAAAAACACTTGTGTTTGCAGCATGTTAATYTCACTAAAGGAGTCAGTACTGTTCAATATAAATTCTCTTGACCCCAGAAAACTCTGAAGCAGAACTCCAAATCTCACTTACATATAAGTTCTGCAGCCTGCTGTGATCCAACATTCACTTTCAAAGCATCCAAGTAAGTTTTACAATGTGCTAGTATGAGTGACTTGAAGCCACAGGCTAAGGAAGGATATGTGGAGGCAGCTGGAAAAAAATATCTGCAAGGGACATACAGTTCAAAGCCACACTGCAAACCTTACCCACACTGAGGCCTCTAGGAGCCTCCATTTCTTGGAGCACTCAGATTTTGGTACTTGCTCACTGCTCCTACGCTGGACATCGTCTGGTTACACCACTCCTCTTGACTTTCCAGGTAACATAACAAACTAATTTGTGGTGAAAAGATCCTTTGGAGGTCATCTGTCCCACCCAGTGTCAAAGCTGGTTCAGTGAAAGAAGGCTGTTCAGGGCCAATTGGTTTTTTTTTTAACATCTCCAAAATTTCCCAAACTCTCTGGTAACCTGGTCCAGCCAGACCCCTCTTATGGGGAAAATATTTCTCCTAAAGCCTAGTTAGACACTCTTCTGCTCCAGTCTGGGTTCAGTGACTCTTTCTGTGGACCTGCTGGCTACAGCCTTGCTGACACTGACAAAGCCCAGGAGGCAGCTGGCCCTCACTGTGAGGGCACAGTGCTCACTTGAGTTCTGCATGCTGCCTACCCCAATGCCCATGTCCTTCTCTGAGAGCTGCCTTCCATTCAGTCAGCCCCCCAAGCTGCTGCATGGGGCTACTCCATCCCAGATGGAGCTTCTCCAGGATGCTGAAAGCCCTTTTAACAGCATCCCATCAGTCAACCAGTGTATTATTAGTCATCTCAGTCCCTAAAAAACAAAGGTGCTTTCCCTCTTTATTTCAACCAGGCTGTGCCCACAAAGCATTCAGCAAGAAAGGACATTTGCCAGAAAATGTGTGAAATGAGGACGTGACAGGCTAAGACATAGAATTGCATCACTGCACCACTGTTCAACTGAATATTCGCAGAAGCTGAGGCATTGTCATTGCACACAAAAAGGAACAGCCAGCAAGTAAGTTTTTTCACAACATATTTATCAGTCCTAACCAGTGCAATTCATTTCAGCAGTTGTCAGTATTATCACCCATTATTTTTTCAGGAAGTGTTCAGTAGACACCATCACCTGGATTTACATATGCAAAGTAATATCACACATTGGCACAATTTGTAAGGTACTGGGGGTGCTGTGTGTGTGGGCTGGATTCTGGCTAGTACATATGTTTGCACAGCCCATAACAATACAGCCATTTAATCAACTCAAAGGCAGACCTTATAAAATTATTCTGGTGCCATTTTCGCTATTGTCTTCCAATGGCAGAAAGTTTGGAAAAGATATAAAGCCCAACCAGATTAGAAGAAATTTCAGAAGTCACAATCCAGCCCTTTCTCTCCTTACTTCTCTCAACTTTTTTTTACAAATCTATTTTTTAACCTTTAAAATGATCCACACAAGTGTCCAGAGAGGAAAAAATGAAGGAGTGTGGCTGCATAAATCCTAATCCCACAAAATTAGCAGATGTCTTGTGGAAGACTTTAACAGGACAAGGGATTTCCTAGGTTTTTGCCTGGGCTAAACATCAGCTAGATAGATTCATAAACTCCCACAACAGGGCCCCAGGATTTTGAAGGCACCACACATCAAGAGGTCCAGAGGAAGATCTGAGATCCTAACTCCAGGTGTTCCAAGAAAGAATTAAGAGTCTATTAAGCATATGCAGTGCATTAGAAGAAACTAAGAGCAAAACAGATTTGGGAGTTATTGATAGTTTCCCTTTAGAAGCTGCTGCTGGAAGCAAAGTACCACTGAACATCACTGTAAGGAAAAACTTGTTTGGCCTTAAGGGCAGTGCGAATCTAAGGCTCTCTAGAAGAAAAATAAGATAGTTGAAATTATACTTTTTTCTTTCTGTCTACTTTTGAATGAGTTACTTCACTAAGTGCTCAGTAACACTCTGGAGAGAAAAGTAACAATTTCTGCCTCTCACTTCATTTGTGAGGTAGTTTTACCACAGCCCTCAGACTTAGTATCTGAATATATAAACCCTTCATACCATCTGAAATCAGTAACACTTATCTAAGAGAGCACGTCTGATTGCCTAAAACCAAAGTCTCCAGGCCAGGAGCTTTTAAAGGTGCCAGCTGAGACTCAGTCCAAATTTTCTAGAGATTTGGTCCACAGTTTTCAGATAAGAGTTGAATACACACAAGCAAAAGACTTTTCAAGTCACGCTGGACTTCTTACAAGTCTGTGCTTGAGTATTGCCTCAAACCAGGGCTTTTGCTCAGCTCCAAGGATAAGTAATAGCCTAAAAAGACTGAAACACATCCCCTGCCTCCAGCAGTTACAGAGGGCCTCAGAATAGACTGGGTTCATGGTCAGGAAATGGATGGAGCATCCCAGAGAGCCAGGACCAAGCACTTCGCCCAGCAGCAAGTGCTAGCAGATTAAGCTTTTCTCACTTTCAAGATTCACAGGTTTCAATGTGAATCCACAATAACTCYTATTTGAGCACCAAACATGCTATGAGCTAATTTTCCATTTGTTTTGTTCTTTTCTGTCATTGTAACAAATTTATCAAAGTAAGTGGGAAAAACTTCTCTCTGCGTGGCCTAACATCCAGCAAACTGTAAAACAAAATCATGACTCCCTGAAAAGAACAGCTTACAATGAGAACATAAACAACATTACTGTTTCCAGACTAATAGCACTGAGCTAAAATACCACCAAGAACTCATTCTATCCCTCTTGTCCAGCTCAAGCTTTTACCAATTTCATGGGTGAATTAAAAGAGCAGTATTGATCTGTACTGGCTGCCCTTTTCAGAGCAAACATTGCACTGGACAGGAAGACACACAGATCTTCTTAGCTTAAGAAGAATATACAAGGCAGCATCATTTTCAGCAGCTTATTCAAGGGAAAAGGTGTCTGCCCCTAAAATGTCATGCTGAAACCATCATTCAATGCTTGTCACTAGCTACAGCTAAACCATGGAGGGCTGATTTACATTTGTGCTGCAGTAATGAGTGAGCTGTTTTCAAAATGAAAAATCTAACTTATGGCTCTATTTGCTCTTCTCTCAACAGGCAATAAATGGAGTTCATAAAATTACCAAGCAGCTTTGGAATGGTAACCTAATTAAATCAGCAGTAACTGATTGAAATAACTGAAGAATTATATATATATAAGAAAAAGCCTTTAATAAAAAGGAGTCTTCTTTGGGACATACCCAGTCTTCCACCATCCCTGTTTTAAACATACTGATTGACAACAATTGTCCACAAAATTAATATTGTAGATTTATAATTGCATCTCACAAACTATGAGGGTGATTCTTCTCTCACTGAAGCCAGGAGTAAGAACCCCCTTGCTCCCTGTAACACATACCACCATGGTACCAAAAAGGTTTTAGAGCTGAAGCCTCCACAGCAGTTAACACCACTGGAAGCAGCAATAGCTCTTGTCTGCTGAAAGAGAGGAGGTAGAAAAGAAGCAAGGAGCATGGCAGAGCAATCAGAAGTGCTTCCAATTTTTATGAAACTACCCAGGCTGTGTTTCCTCCATGCAAACCAAAGCTGTTATAGATTTTTCCTGAGTTGATTATCTGCCTCCCACAGGTAGAGGAGAATATTTATATGAACATCAACAGTCAATTTGTTAGGCTCAAACAACAAAAAAACAGAGAAATATGAAACTCTATACGGGGCACAAAATTGCCAATACTAAGTTTTACAAGACTGAAGTACAAGACAGTTTTTGTTCATAAATCTCACAGCACTTTACTAAGAGCTGTGAGGCAGATGCCTCGGGCTCCATGCTTTGGAAGCTGCACCTGAGACTTGAGATGTGACCTTCTCTATGTCATGTAGCAGGTCAACATGTTCTACTTCAACGTTCCCAAGCCATGAAGTCTCCATTGCTTTGAGGAGAAGACAAGCAATCCTCTGCCCAAGTTGAGCTCTGAGTCTGTCATCAGAGTAGCACTGGGCTAGAATGATTAAACACATGGAAGAATCAACCAGTTTTTAAGACACCAGTTGGCATCTAAACTGCTTGTCCAAGCTGATGAACAAAGGACAAAAATATAAAAAAGGAAGAAAAAGGAGAAAGCAACATTCTGCCTCAGATCATAAATAACCTGTCCTCCTTAAACCATCCACACTCCATTTTGTCCATGTGGCCTTTGCTGGTTTTTACTGAAAGGCTGGTAAGACCAAAAAAATTTAAAAAATGGAAAAAAGAGAAGTTAATTTCTTAGCCTTTACCCTGTTCAGAGCATACACAGCCCCAGCTGCACAGATGCACCTCCACAGAACTCACACAGCACAACACCTCACAGGACAAGAAAGGACAACTGGATCTCTTGCTGCTGCTGTCACAGGTGAGGATGTGTCAGGGCCCAGGACATCCCTCTGGCTGTCCTGAGCAGCCAAGACCCCTGCCAGGGGGCTCAGACACCCTGGCACAGGGCCCAGAATGCCTGTGGTTTTGATTACGACCCATGGAGCAAGTTACCAACCTTAGATGAAGACATGCAAGCCATGACAAATTAAGTAGAATGATAGTGAATTTATCACAAGGTGAAAAAGTAAGTTTTGGGGGTTTTAGAATGGGGATTCAGGGGGGCAAGATGGAGGGATCTGGGCGTGTCCTGCCTTTCTTCTTCTTCTTGGCCTCCATCTTCTGCTGTGATGTTGGCACTTTTAGATTGGTTTAGAGTAGAAGCTCACTGTCTAACATAGGTGATAGGTATTGGGAAGTAATTGTAAACATTGTACATGTAGTCTGTAGTATAAAGACAACGCCGCCCTGGGGGCAGGCAGTGTGCCTGGAACTGTCCTGCTGAGCGGACCTCGGCAGGACAAGAGAAAATATTTTATGAATAAGATACAATAAACAACCTTGAGACCAAGAAATGAAGAGCTCTGACTCCTTCTTTGAGTGCTGTGCTGGGAAAAGAGACTTTCTAACTTTTCTTGGGGTCTCTCTGACCAGCTAGAGATCCCAACAAGGATGGTGCCAGGCCGCCCATCTGCCACCATCTGCCTGTGGATTGATTCTGGATTCACAATCCAGCAGCTCTGCCTGTCCAACATCAACCTTTAAGACATAAACCTGCCTGGAGGAGATGGCTTGCTCAGTGTCTGTTGCCAAAGTCAGGCTGATGTCTGCAGCCAGGGCAGGTGGCTGCTCTGAACAAAAGGGAGTCTGGAGGGCTGAGCAGTAGTGGCCTCTCCTGGAGCCCCCTCCCAGAAATTCCTTAGCAGCTGAGAGCTGGTACACCAAGACCCCTCACCTCAGTCCCCACTCACCTGTCAGGGATGGGAAGGCAAAATGGGTAAGACACCTTAGTGTGAAGGGCAAGAAGATGAGATGGAGAGTTTGTGGATAAAGGAAAGGAGAACAGAAATTCATGCTATGATTAGGGACATCAGGAATACCCAGCAGACAGACAGCAGTGACATAAACAATTTTGAAAGGGCAAAATTAATGAACCCTTCCACACCTTTCTACCAACATTACCAGCACACAGAGACCAACATGTTTACTCCAGACTTACCTGAGCTCCTTGCTAAACAGTGCACGAAAACCGAGGTCTCAGGCTTTACCTGTAACACAGCAAATGGCCCCAAATGTGCAGCAAAGTAAGCAGAACAAGAACAGTGACCACAATGGGACTTTCTAATACTAATCATAAAGCTCATCTTGCCAAGACACACGTCTCTTGAAAATTACTGTGGAATGAGTTCCCTCAGAAACTAAGGACCAGCACAGTCAACATCATCTCCCTCTGCAGTAGACATAAATATTCTAGAAGTCATCACCTTTAAAACAGAATGAAAAAACAAAAGAAAACCATTACAAGCAACTGTCACATGCAGAACACCCTTGCAAGAGAAAYGAGCCAGTTATCCACAAATGACAGATGACAGCAGTTTAACACACTGCTGTTAGGACATCAGGTACAATATGAATGAGACAAGACGAGCAGAACACATTCACATAAAATGGAAAGTACAGTAATAAGGAAAGAAGCACCAGTAAAATATGGGAAAATGAAAAGGACCAGAAGGAAATGAGGTATAAAAAAGAAAAAAAATGGTAAAGAATGGAGCAACATACTGAGGTAGCATATTGAAGCAGACAATCCCCTGGCATTAACTGGTGCAGAACCATTGTCTGGAACAGGTCAAGGACAGTTTCTGTCAGCTGGGGATTTGGTCCTCCACACAGAACCAGGCAATGGCAATGACAGCATCCTGCCTGGTTTCTTTGGGGTGCCTTCCCCCTCAGAAAGTRAAGAGGCAACACAGGAAGAAAATAAGATGAAGCCATAAATTAAAAGRCAAGGCTTAATAGAAATAAGAAAATAGATAAAGAACAAGAAATTTAAAAAAAGCGATGGGGCAAAGGCAAGAWAAAAAGAAAATATCCCCAGATTAGTGGAGTACATTTTATTTATTCATGATCTCTGTTTTATTATGTGTCCTTGGCAGATGTCCCACAACTGGAAATTTGCAAGGCAGATATTGATGCGARTTTAGAGACTTGAGCCTTGTTTCTAGTCATTAGCCTTGGGCAGATCTTTTTAATAGATGTGCCCCAATAGGAAGTAAACAAGTTCCTTAAATCAAGAGTCTTTGGACAGGAGACATGCTGCAAACAAATGGGCTTGGACAGGGACTCCAGGAGGTAAGACCAAAAGCACGGTCTCAACCTGTTTTCAAGTAACCAAGCTGAAGGTCAGGCTGCTCATACAGATACTGTCTAACAGGATACAGACTGCTCTGACAAACTCACACCAGACCCTGCCTTTCACACACCCTCCCTGTTAAGCAGCACTTATTTCACCCGAGAGGTGCGGGCTCAGCCTGCCCAGCCGGCAGGACAGGGATGCCAGCAGCCATGGCAGCAGCGGCAGCGGTCTCTGGAGCTGTCCCAGCAGCGAGGCAGGACACGGCAGGACACGTGTCCAGCACCAGCCTGGCCAGGGCCTAGCCAGAGCAAAAAGCTCACCTCTGGCAGAGGCACCAGTGCTGAGAGCAGAAAGCTCAGCTGCCTCACTCCTCAGGCAGGTTTAAGGTGCCTCAGCAGCTCGGCTCAGTCACTGCAGAACCTTGTTCTGTGCTGAGGCTGAATGGTCTTGGCACTGAGTGTGAGAAGTTGATTTTATCCTGCCTGTGGCTGTAATTGCACAGCTAAGGTGATACTGGTGGCCAAACACCAATTTATCCTCTTTTCAGTTTAAGGTGGTTTTATTCTTCTTGCCCTGGGCAAGCTGCTAAGTCCTAGAGAGGGTGAGCAAAGAATTGCTCCTCCTTCAGGACCTCTCTGTTTCTACAAAGGACATTCTAGTAAAACATCTGACCTCACCTGTCCCAGGAACAATTCCAGGGGTCACACTGCAGTTTGTATCAGCTCAGCTGAAAGCTGATTATTGATTTTCTTTTGCCCACACTCACAAATAGGAAGTTGAAAGGCTGCTACAACTTCTGTGGGTTGCCTTAGTGCTGAGACAGGTAACAASACATAGACATTTATAGAAAAGGAAGAAGGTCTCTCCAAAAAGAGCTTTAATGTTCTCTACAATGAATACATATAGATTTACTCTTTTTTTAATTGCAAGACTCTCTTAAATCTGTCCAGACAGTATAAAGCAGATCTAACAGACAAGTAAAGAACCATGATTTAGGAAATGTGATATTATTTCTTCCCTGTACTTTAATTCCTGAAATTGAAATAAAAATATAATGAAACTGTGCCTCTTTTTAAAGAAAACTGTTTTGAAATCTACAGCTAAGAAGCACCCTTATAAAAGCTAGGTATGACTACCGTCAATTAAAGTTCTTTTATCATCATTTAGCTACCTACCTGTATTTAAATAATTTACACAATTTCCAAACATAGAATCATTTTTGTCTACCCACAGTGCTATCTCAGCAGAAACTTAGATACAGAAACTAAAAAGTTTCTTCCTTACAAGCCTTATAATTGTCTATATAACCAGTGACTGGTTTCAACACTGCTGCAATGGGCAGCTTCCCCCTAGCAGCAGATATTAAATACATCTTGCAAAGTTGAAAAGCTACCTCTACTTCATGGCTTAGGATATGAACTCAGATCAATTCCTACCAAAACTGTAGGTCATTTCATGCTAAATTACTAGAGGAGATAAATATTTTGGGAAATGCTGAAATTTTGACTGAGGAAAGTAAGAATGAGTGGTCCAGGACATGTCTCTGAAAATGAGATCTGCCCCAGGTATCCCAAGTCAGACACCCAGAACTTGACTCATACACCCCCTCTGAAACTCCTGGCTCCCTACAAAAGGCATGCCTGCTCGCTCTGTCCCCTCAGGACGGTAGCTTGAGTGCCTTATGCCATCTATTGGCCTAGACCAGTGACAGGCGCTCGGAGGAGAACTTTAATTCTGGGAAAGCGACTGTGTTAAAAGGAATCTGTCGGCAGATCTGTAAATTCCACTAATGGAATCAATACACTGCCGCTGCTCAGATCTTGAGGTCTACCTTGCCTAGCAGACRCACTGAGTTCAGCTCCCAGAATAACCAGCAGCTGTGCTTTGCATTAGGCAAATGAAAAATGGTACGCAGCGATCTTGCAGGCAAGAAAATCCAGAAAATCCAAAACTAAGCAGAGAGAATTTTCACTGTCCTACACATGAACATTTAAAAAGTCATTCATAAAAAGAGAAAGTTCCTTCAAAGTCCACTTAGTTCTAAAATCTCGTTAACTATCCCAAACTTAGCGAAGTCTACTTTAAACAGGACACGCAGAGTGAAGAAACTTCTTTCAAGTTTCCTTACCCACAGAGGCTACTGTAGCCATTCAGGGCTGCTTAAATCTAGTTTACTTTTTAACCTAAACGAGTTTCTAAAAGACAAGGCAGAGCTGTGCAATGCTAAAGGACTCAGAGGCACCTCTGTCGACCCTCTCCCGCACAGGCCATTACAAAGCAGCCGCGGAGACCTCGGCAGGACGCGTCCCCTCCGAGGGCCAGAGCGGTGCCCGCGCCCCCGCTCCGGAGCCGCCTCCCCGCAGAGGGAGTCCCGAGCAGGATGGTGCAGGGCACGACACCGCCGGGGCAGCGAACGCGCCGAGGTTCCCTCTCCCCAGGTGGCTTCCTGTGCACCCCTCTTCCTCCTCCTCCTCTTCCTCCCCCGACCGTTTGCCCCGCGAAACGCAAGGAGAAGACACCGCGCCTGACTCGCCGCTGTCCCCTCCGAGCCGCAGCCGCTCCCCGGGGCAGCGCTGCCTACCTGGAGCCGCGGCCGCCGCCGGCCGCCCCGCCGCGCTCCGCCGGCTCCGCGGGGCCGCCCGAGGTGGGAGGGGAAGGCAGGCGGCGGCAGGCGGGCTCAGCCGAGTCCCCTCCCCGGCCGCGGGCATCCCCCGGCCCCGCTCCCGTCGCGGCGTGCAGCGGGCCGGGCGCTGCCTGCGCCCCCGGGGTCCCGCAGCGCCCTCGGGGCCCCCGCTCCGCTGCCCGTGGTTCCGCACCGCGCCCGAGCGGTGCCGCTTTGCCTCCGGGGGGTCCCGCTCCGCTCACGCCCGGGCGGTCGGTGTTCCCCACAAGTGCCGCTCCACGCCCCGGGGATCCTGCTCCGTGGCGGCGTCCCACCCCCACGGTTTCCTCTTCTCTCCCGGAGCGTTCCCGCACTTCGCCCGTCGGTCCCGCACAGACCCCCCGGCGTTTCACCCCGCGCCCGGGGCCGCCCCGCTCGGTTCCCCGGGGCGGTCCCGCACCCGCCCGCACCCCGTGCCCGGAGCAGCGTGCGGAGCCGGCGTCGCCACCTACCAGGCACGGCCAGGCGGTCCCCGCTCTCCCGCGGCTCGAAGGGGGCAGCCCGTGCCCAGGGGCGATGCTGCCGAGGCGGACGGGCTGGGCTGGGCTGGGCTGGGCTGGGCTGGGCCGGCCGGCTCCCGCCCGGGGCTGCGGCAGAGTGCCGGCCCTGCCGCCCGTGCCGCGCTCTGGGCTGCGGGGCTCGCCCCGTCCCGCTTTTGTGCGGCGGCGGGGCCGGCGCTGCGCGCTGAGCTGTCAGCGCCGAGGGATTGATCTGCCATCGATTCCCAGCCGCTGTGCTGAAGTGGCACATACGCGGCTGGATTAGCTGGCGGTGCAGCCTGAGATGCGGAGTGTCCTCCGCACGCTGCAGGGGGAAGCGATTTGCTTTCCTCTTATGCCCCAGAGTAGTTGTCTGCTTGTGTCGGGGCTCAGTTCTGCCCGAGATAAAGTCAGAGGGCARTGGGAAGCCAGGCCAGCTCCCAGTGTAACTCGAAAGCACAGCTGCGACAGCGTTCCACGATTAAACACTTTGTCTGTTTCAGCGGTGCCGTTTTGAAAATTGCCGATAATGGACGGGGAGGTTTATTCCTTCATTACAAATTTTGACACAATGTAAAGTATTTTCTGCACTTTTGCCAAACTTTTCAAAACTTTTCACTAAGAAAAAGTGAAACTCTAAAACATCATCCTCATCCTCCTCATCATCACTAACTGCAGGATTAGGGGGAAAAATCTGTTTCATAACTATTTCTGCCAATTATTTTCCTAATCAATTTTAGCTTGAAAAAAATCTTGCACAAATATTGCAAATTATCCTGGTTTTGGGGGAGATTTTGTCGTGGTGGGTGTTTTTAGAATTCATTACATATTTTAAGGAGAATAATTCAACAACCTATTTTTTAGAGGCAACACAAATACTTACTGTGCTGATGTGTTCTTGTTGCAGTAATAATTTTTTAGTCTTATAAGAGCCCTCAGTTGTGAAAACTGAGGAGAGGGGGGATCCTAAGAGAATACATTTCTCTCTGATTGTGTTTACTGTTATTCCCTTAAGATACTATTMCTCTGCAGAGAGGATTCATTTTATTACGTGTTATGGTGTATCATAGCATTAATAAATTAAATTTTTTATCACATTTCTCTTTTGTTAATCACAGAAGTTTTAATCACTGCAGAATATGTCTTGTCCAGATATTACATCAACCTTTCAATGTTGTGTACAGCAATATGCATTTATGCTACACATCTTTTTCAAAAACCATAATTACGCAGGAGTACAGAATGACATTTAGTTACAGAAAGTTTGTGAGAAAGCCATGCCCTGAGTGCAAAGTGAGTTCCTCAGAACTGTTCAAATATAAGAATGTGAACAGAATACTTCCTGAAGACGAATGAGGTCATTTTACTGGGTCATTTGGAGATTTCAGCATAACATTTGAAAGATCCTGCAGAAATATTKTTACTGACTCTTGGAAATGATACTGCAGCACTGCAGCCCATCAGATGGTTACACAACCTCAAGTCATCAYAGGCAAGAATGTGAGATGCTGGAAATTGCCCAGGAAGGTGAGAGCTGCAGCTGCCTGGGCTGCAAGGACACACACGTTTCTAACACGCAGGGACATCTGTAGTGACAGAGGGGCAAAAGGTAGCTTTATTGCCTGTGTCAACACGGCTGGTGACACTGGTGACTCTGTCCTCAGAGCCTGTTGTGGGCAYTGGATGTGTCCCATGGTGCTGCTCTGCCTGACAGGGAGGGCAGAACATGCTGTCTTGGCTGCTCATCAAGCCTGTCGAGCTGCAATCTGCATTATCATAACTTAGAGCTCCTTACATCAGCATCATCCTGCACTGCTCTTTTCTAAACAACAGACCCAGTCCCCTGAGGGCAGCACATTTAGAAAAGCCAGTTCTTTCCTCCCAGTGTTCTGCAGACCCAGGCATCTTCTCTATTTTATCTGCATCAAGAAATACCACAAAACATAGARATTGCATTTATTTTTGTATTTGATGCATCATGGTTTCTTTTTACATAAGCAGTGTCTGAGCACTGAGATGTCTGAGGAAATATCTTCCCTTYTAAAGCAGTTTTTCACGTGCTTCCTCTAAAACACAGCAGCTCCTCTGAGCTGTGATCATGCTTTTACATGGAGGGCTGACTTGTGGGTTTTCGGCAAGTTTTAGCAACTTCATTTTAAAATATCCCCTGGAATTTGCTTGACTCAATCATCTGGAGAAGGAGAGATTTCTATCTTCCTGATGCAGAAAAACTTATTGGCAGCTGTTTATGGTGGGCATGAGCCTAGTTCCTGGCAGTACGAAAAAGAATTGAAAGGAAATCTCAGCTATAACACTATCATCTTCATTGCCCTGCAGTGGTTTATAATATTGCAAAATGGTSTTAACTGTTGCTCACCAGCTTAACAGGATTGTGAGACAAAGGCTGTTAAGGAAAGTGACATACATAAGGCTGGCTCATAGTACCTTGTGCTCTAGCCAAGGGTCAACCAGAAATAATATTCAGGAACAACTAATTACAAAATGTCCAGATTAGTCTTTAAAAATATTAACTCCTTCAAAGTTGCTGTAATAAGTTAATTCAAGACAAAACTGTTGTTTTAAATTTCTCTTAAGAAGCTTTTCACCAGTGGAGTGAATGGAGTGAGGAGTGAACATATGGCTGCGTCGGAAGGGATTGTGACCCCCCATAAAATAGCTTACATCCTTTTTATGGCTCTTTAAAGCACGCAGTGGGCCTATCCAAAGTCAAGCTGCCACTGRCTAATCTAAACTGGAAACAGCAGTGCCCTGCCTGAGCGCTGTTGTGCATGTGTTTGTTGTGTTTGTGTAACATTTCCATCCCTAGGGACTGGCCATTATCCCCCCTATTTGTTTTCTTCTCTGAATTGCCTTCATCCAACCAAAATATGTCAGCAGTTACACCAGGGAGACTCTATTAAAGACAAATGGACTCAATGTTCTTCCTGAAGAAATACTCATAATTTAAGCTGCATAGCTGTGGGACAAATTTAGAGTAACTCTGCCTTAGGTACTTTCTTGGGGGAAAAAGGAAAAAAAAAGGTGATTAGAATGGCAACCCTCCTGTCAGTGAGAGCTGAATCTGCTCTACTCTGCCTRCTGCAATTCCACCCTTTCCAACCAGCTAGGCACACATGGGACAGGGACTGCAACACCACTTGCAGCCCCTGCAGTGCCTGCTGGTGACCATCCACAGCCACCACAGCAGCCAGCACAGGGATTTCCACTTGCTGCTCAAAAACAGACACAAATCACAGCTTTTCACACTCCCATGGACTTACATGTGCCTCAGTGCAGGACTCTGGCTTTCATTTGCACTCTGTCTGGATGAAAACTATCTCATTCCATGGAGTTTTACATAGGGTTTGCACTACCTCCAAAAGCTCAGTCCTGCCTCTCGTACAAATCAGAGGAACTGCTGTTGCAGTATTTTAGTTTTGCATTGTCACAGGTAAACTGACCACAGGTAAACAGAGCCCTCCTGTACTTGCTTTTGTATTCCAGAACTGGGGRCTGTCTTATGCTGTTATGATTTAAGAAAGTCAGTGAGAATTTTCATTCTATTCAGTTCAAAAAGATAAATTTTATCTGTAAATGGCAGGGCCTCTCCTTAATTATCCTGAGAAAATAACTTCATATAAGGCAACCTAGTGCCTTCAATTAATTAAATAGAATATTTCTAATAATAAAAAAGTATTACCAGAAGAAAGTCAAAGAGTTTTAAATGGTTTGTGAGGCAGCATGATCCAGTAACTTGAGGAAAAACTGCATCTGCTGCAGAGCTCTGGAGYTTTTTTTACAATTTTTTAATGCTGAAATTGTTAATAAAGTATGAATAATCAGAGGAGAACACTGCATTTGAATTTAAAAGCATCTGCAAGTGTTGCTAGGAATATGTAAACCATAACAGATCTTCAATTAAGCAGAAGGTAAGAAATTTATCAGTGTCAGCTCCCTGGTTACCAGGCTATTGACACAGTTCTTAGAAAGATAAGTCAAATGTACATGTGCATTAAACATATTGCATTTCTGAAAATTATTTTTTCCATTAAATATGAAAACATATTAACACAGAACCTTGTTCTGTGTTAACAACAGATGAACAGTAAATTAGTGAATCACTACTCAGCAAAGTAGTAGGAAATTCCTGGTACATTTTCTAACTCAAACCAATCTCAAATTACAATGTGACCTGTAGCAGGATGTGTCTAAAGTGAGCACAATGTATAAACAACTCCTGTGGAAATGTTGAATGCAGCAGCTGTCATTACACAGGCTACCAGTACAGTAATTACACTTCAGATGTGTGACCTGGCTTGCCTATCACAGCTGAATTCTTGTTTACAACAAATACACTGGGGTTTACAGAGCTATGCCTTTTTCAAAAATAATAGGAAAACATAGTTCCTAAGGTAAAAGATGAAAAGGTCTTTCAATRGGAAAAGGATGTCTATAAAGGATGGTGAAAATGGCTTGTATGTTATCTTTTAATTTCTATTACAAGTTTATGGCAGGGGARGGAGTGGGTGTGTGTGCTTAGGAAGCTGCCGCAGAAGGTGGGGGCTTCTTTTGTCAACCTTTTTTCTCTTACTTTTTCTTTTCTCCTTTGCTGTCTTTCTTCTCCATTTTCAACTCCATTACTATTTGGCATTACTAAGGTAGTCCCTCAGGAACCTCAGTCCAGGCACATAATTTCATTTGGATACTTGGGATACAGTCAAGTACAAAGAAAGAAATTCTGAAGATTGAATAAGACAGGGCTATAGAAGAAACTAAAGATCAGGGTTTGGAAGGYAAGATAATGCTAAAATGAATAGAGCAATAGTAAAGCTACAGCAGTGTTTCAATTTTCCTTAATTATTTTCTTTTATTTCTCTTCAAATCTATAATACTTTTTCTTCTAGTTTCTTTTCATTCCTTTTGGGGATTTTTCATTATTTTGCATTTATGCTCAGCTCCAAAGTCCTTGACATGTCCATTTCTCTGAYTTTCTGTCACCACCTGTGTGGGTGAAAAATAGGATTGCAAAGATTTTCTTCAGTACTTCAGAGAAAAATGGGCCAGGAATCAATATTGCTATACTGGCATAGTAAGGGTATTTACATCTGAAAGCATTCTACCTTGCTCTTCTCATGAATAATGAAAGAAATCATGGCATTCTTGTGGGGCTGGGCTAGCCAAAAAAAAATCTTTGGAGAACATGAAGGGACTACTACATTTTCATTTCAATCTTTTGTTCACTTATTGTGTTCTGGAAAAAAAAATAGAGCACTAAAAGGTAAGAATTTTGTCCCCATTTTGGAAAGTTTATATTCTGAAGAATCTATGGATGCAGACCATTGACACCACTATTACAGAAATTCCAAAGAGGTTTGATACAGAATTCTTTCAGTTCTAGAGAGACTGCATTATAGTGAAATGATAAGAAGTTCTCCTATTTGTATCCCTTCAAAGGCAAGGTCTTCAACCTAAGATAAACAGGACCTTATTTTTATCACAGATAAGTGGTTTGATGTATTCTATGTATCTTAAACATGCCCCTGATAAGAATGGGTTTTTTGGGGGGATGCTCATCTTCATGTGATTGAGTACAGGACAAGCTTTAGCCTAATGGCTCAGGCTAGGAACTTAAAATCAMAGGATTAAAAGCAATGTAGAGGAAATCACGTTCCATGTGATTAAAAAACAGGGAAGTCTTTTTCTATTTAGGACAAAGGATATTTATATGACTTTTTTTTGTGATGAAGCAGTTGTACAAGAAGCACTCTCCAAAAAAAGACAGCATCAAAAAAATGACTGCACAGCTCATTGCAGATGAGACAGTAACATATTCTTGATGACAAAAAAAGAAACACTGGCATTCAAAAGGGAATTCTTGTTCTGCCCTCAAAAGAATTGATWACCATCCTCATCACTGTATCTACAAAGAGGGTAAAAACGTAGATGTTGAGTGGAGAAAGTGGATTAAATGGGGTGTCTTACTCTGCTTTGCCAAAGTCTCCTTTGGCTGCTATCTAATTTTCTATCAAACAGCAATAGAATCTGTTGCATTATGCTTTACAGTCTCCCCAGAAATCTCCCTGAATCCAGGACATGAACATCTCTGAAACCCCAGCTTTAAACTCGTGTCAGGTTGAATTCCCAGCGAAGAATGACTAAGCGGGACACAGGCTGGTGGTCAAAGGGACTTGTGACTGGCTTGCTTTTCATAGTGCACATGATTTTTTTGTGGAGCCTCTCTGTCCCTTCTTGTGTAGACAAGCTACATTTAATACACCCTTATGTTTAGCACAGCATATGAAATGTTTGTTACAGTTTTGTGCTGCTTGAAGGTGGGAACTATTTTGCATGCAGCAGTTCAAATGCAATGAGTGGAAAGGCCTTTTAAGGAACTCATCTGCTCAAGAGTTTTGACTTGAAAGAGTAGAGAAAGGTGTCATTAAGGTAACTGGTCACCCCATGGCTATGAGCCATGAACAGAACAYGACCATAAAAATCCCGAGGTATCTTCAGCAGAGATAAACTTTCGTATCATTATGCACTGTTCTGGTAAAACCTCATCTGTGTTCTAGTGAACTCTGTTACAGAGAAACATGCTACTAGGATTCTSAGATGAATGGAGAATCAAGTGTAAAACAGGATGTGAAAAATTAGGGTGCTTCAGTCCAAAAATGAAGAGTAGCAGTATGAGTTCTCCTTTTGAAAATGAGGCAAAAATCAGGAGGYGAATAAGAGTAAATTGGATTCACAAGCTGTCTTGGTACAAGAATGAATCAATATAAACTGCTCAAGAACCCAGTCTAGATAAACATTTCCAAATRCCAATGAAATAAAGGTCTGGAACATTCTTTCATTAGAGAGTTTGGGGGAGGAAAARACTGTAATGGTTTTTTTGAGTGGGTTTTTTGAACGTGGTGAAAATGATTGTCTAGAGGATTGCCTACAATATTGGGTACTAGGTAGAGGGATTTATGGACTCATAAACTTCTGAGATTTTTAAGACACCACTGCAAGCAAATGTGGAAAACCTCCAATTTAAAGTAGCACCATTTAACATTTGCACAAAGGAAGCTGTGATTTTTCAACATGACCAAAAGTGCTTTTAATGCTATATCCAATTTCTTGTCCTGGTTAAAATCAGGTACTTTAAGAACTGCTTCCTTCAGCAACAAGCATCTATTTATATGCCCAGTTTGAGTGTGAAAGCACTAGATAAACATAGATGCAAGCAATACATCTGATGAGACTGGTCTTACCAAAGTCAAAACAGGGAGGCCAACAATAAATCAGGTATAGAGCAACCTGATTCCTTAATGGAAAGAYAGATGAATCCCACAGTGAGCTTGGGTTTAATGGCACTGTAGCACCCTCCTGTACAAATGCAATAAATAGTACAGGACTCAGTAAAATATTTATCTGAATGAATTATGAAGGTTCTAACACAGTATCAAAACATGAGCTTTCTACCCTACAAGTGTGTGAAAAATATTTTCCCTATAACATTTGGATTTTTCCAGGTGTCTGAGTTAAAGTAGTTGCTGCAGAAGCTGTTATTTTATTAATACTTRCTTGAACACCAGCCACTGCTCATTGACTGCATGAGATTAAAAAAAAAAAACACTTATCACCTTAAGGGGATGAAGATATTCAAAGCACATTGAAAGAAAGTAAACATCAGYGCTGCTTCCCAATCCTGAGCTATAAAGAGACAGCAAGGGAGTTTAAAGCAAACTGCTTCGCAAACACAGGATTCAGTTGCTACACACAGAAATTCTAAAATCTGGGACATCATCTGGATTAACATGCAATATTATCAGGCTGATGGATAGTTTTGAAAGCTCCATCCTTACTCTGATGCAGATGTCAGAGTGCTGCTCTTTAATTTAACCATGGTACTGGATGGGGATTTCACCTTATGTAAAATTAAATCATAYCACTAACTGTAACATGATTTTGTTATATTGTAGTAGTCTTGTCTCTAATATGTATAAAATCTAGAATACTATATTTGTATGTTGTCTAGGGCATGGCAATGGTACCATAAAAACCTCAAGCCAATACTCCCCAGCTGGAGCCCTCCCTGGCCAGGGCATTGCTGCTCTTTAGTTCTGCTGTCCTGGGCAGGCTGGAACTCCAGTAGGAACTTGATCTGGAGGGACAGTGACATGAATGAGTCCATGATGGAGCAGAGATCCACCTGCAGTCTATGGAGAGTCCCCCACCAGAGCAGGTGGATGCCTGAAGGAGACYGTGACACTCAAAGGMGGAGATGGAYGTGTGTAATGAAGTTTTATTGAACAGTGTGGGACCTGGGCATAATGCAAATGGTATGGAATAAGGGGTGGAATGTGCTGGTTTGGGCTGGAGTAGAGTTAATTTTCTTCACAGTGTCTGGCATGGAGCTGTGTTTTGGATTCATGCTCAACACAGGGTTGGTAACATAAATCTATTTTTGCTATTGCTGAGCAGGGCTTACACAGACCCAAGGCCTTTCCTGTTTCTTGTAAGGCCATGCTGTCAAGGGGGTGAGGGGTACATGGGAGGGTCAGAGGAGACACAGCCAGGACAGGTGACTSCAAATGACCAAAGGGATATTCCAGACCATAGGKCATCATGTTCAGTATRTAAAGTGGGRGAAGAAGGAGGAAAGGGAGGGATGTTTGAAGTGATGGAGTTTGTCTTCCCTGGTCACTGTTACCTAGATGGGGCCTTGCTGCCCTGGAGATGGCCAAACACTTGCCCAACCATGGGAAGCAGTGAATTAATTCCTTGTTTTGCTTGTTTGTGGATGTTGCTTTTGCTTTCCCTATCAAACTGGTTTTATCTCAATCCASAAGTTTTCCAGCTTTTACCCTTCTGATTCTCCAATCTCACTAATGGAGGAGTGAGCAAGCAGCTGCAAAGGGCTTGTTTGCTGGTTGGGGTGAAACYCCAGCAGGKCTACTGCRTGAACAACMTCCTGTTTAATTTRTTCAAAAGTYTGTTGTTGTTCAGGACCCCACTTAAAAATTTTCTCCCATTCCACATGATAGAGCGGGTTTACAATCTGACTCCGGAATATACATCCTCCAAAAACCCTCACTGCCTAGGAAAGCTTGTCTTTCCTGTTTTCTGGTTGGTGAGGACATAGTTGCTATTTCATTGATCATGTCCTTTGGAGTCTGGTAACATCCATCTTGCCACTCCTAAATCTGAATCTCCTGGGGAGGTCCCTTGACCTTACTTTGCTTTATGGTAATACCAGCCTTTGGGACACTCTGGATTATCTTCTCCCCTTTCTCAAAAACTCCTTTTGTAGTGTTGCCCCATATGATGGTGTGGTCAATTCACTGCAAGTGTTCTGGAGCCTCGCCCCTTCCCTGCAGTCTAACTCAGCTGCAGCCATGCCAGCCCAGCTGCTCCCTCCACCTCGGAACTGGCATTACCCCACAGCTTCCCCCGCCACATTTGCTCTACTAGGAGGAACCCCTTCTCCCAGGAAGAGACTCCCTTTCCCTGCTCCCAGCAATGACCTGAGATGGTAGAATAACCTCCAAGTCCTGGCCATGCTCCCTCCTGGCTACTGCAAAAATTGGCTCTGTCCTGGCCARAACCAGGACACTGCAAAACTACTAAGTGTCCATGGAATTCTGAAATGATTGGTATTGACATTCTGTCATCACCCACCATGGTACCCTATGGGAGCTGTGGTTCAGTTGCTGAATATCTTCAGTTTTTCTCCATGGAAAGGAGTCTTACACCATGCAAAAACTTTCAGGATGCAGGACAGACTGTTACTCATCAAGACATCAGAGCCCATTGTAGCTGGGGAAGTCTGGCAAGGGAATTTGGCCTGCTGTGGAGAGATGTGAGATCACAGAATCATAGAATCATTTAGAYTGGAAAAGACCTTTACGATCAGCAAGTCCAATCCTAAAGACATTTAGTCTATAATCTCCAAATGATATCCAGAAACTCAAAGAGATTTTTGCCCAACATCTAAGCAACCTGAAGAAAAACGCCCAGATTCTTCTAGATTGAATTTCTTCTGAATTCTTTTTCTCTCTAGACTGAAGTTCAGTTCTTTTGAACTTCCTCTTCTGCTAAGTATTTCATTATTTTTTCTCTCTATCTCTGTTTTGGAGTAGAACAAATTTCAAACTTATTACCAGGACATAATGCCATTTTTTGACTGAAACTAATGAACATTCAATGACATTTATTGCGGAATCCATAGAGTATATGAAATACAGAACAGATGTGACCAGTATCTCATTAGACCAGAAACTTTTTCCTGTAGAATACATAATCTAGAGCACATTTCCCCTGTATTCACCCAAATACAGTGTAAATCTAGATTGATTCAATTTAAAATAATGATGTTGCTGTAGATCACAAATGATCTTCCATTCTACCTGGCCATTTTGGTGCATGTATTCTGTAGTGTARGAGCAGTTCACAAATTTTTGTATCTTGCTTAGCAGTACTGTGCACCATTATTACCCCTGTCTTATAAATGGGGAATGTAGATACTGGTGTCTAATGAGACTTCCAGGGTCACTTAGAAAATCTGAAACAGAATGCCTAAATCTCAGTATAATTTTCTAGTTCAGTGCAATGATTCCTGATTTGTCTTACTGCTCAAGATGAAGAGGGGGAAAAAATGGAAGAAGAGTTTGGAAGACCCAACAAGCTTCTGATTAGCACAGTATTTCCCATATTCTGTAGAGTCCAGTTGGAGGTTAAGACCATTTTTCCATTCTGGCCTTATTCATAAAGCAGTCTTCATATATGAAACTGATTCCTTACATTTTCCATTGGACAAGATGGGGATATTCCCACACCTTATCCATGTGTTTCATGGTCCTGCGTAAAGGTCATTCGTCATTTGGTTTTTATTATTAAAGTCTCTTTCCACAGAAGAAGGAAATCTGACAAAAATACAGAATTGTTTCCTAACCATCGTGAGAAAATGCAGTGAAACCTTTAACTTAACCCTGAACAGGTGCCAGTTCCAGGAACAGGAGATGCATCATCTGAATTTAGACTTCTGCTCTCCCCACAAGCAATATGGAGCTGTGTAAGCAATGCAATACAGATAAACACTGATGACATTGAAGACAGTTATTCAAATTATTCAAATTTTCAAAAAAAATCAACCATTAAACCCAAGTTTTTCACTKATTACAGCATGCTAGGAAAACATCCTCCATATTTTGGGACCCTAATCCGAAAGTCATCAAAATCAAAGAGGATCAGATTATTTTTCATTGAAGACTGTAGTATCAAAYGTAAGACTTCCATAAATAAGCACAAAAGTGTATTTCAATAAATTACAGTTAGACTTACAAGTTCCATTTTATGAAGACACTCTGGGAGGATTACTCTTCACTTGCTTATGTATGTTTTCATTTGAATTGCTAAGAAGAAATGGAATTACTGGAACAGATGGATCAAATTTGTTTATTTGCAGGTGATTACACACTATTTTCACTTGCTATCTCTATTGCTACAAAGTCTAATTAGTACTAGTGTATGGTTGCGCACCAGAGAAAATTTCCTACCTTCTTACAGCACCAAGGACTTACTGGAGAACTAAAAGATATTACAAGGTCTCCAAGACTCTACATAAATAAAGACAAGTTTCCAAATCAGTGAAATATGAGTATAAATCCAGAGAAGTATTGATAGTCACCAAGGAAATCTGTCTGAAGAGGAGGAGGATTGAAGATGAGCTAAAAATACTGAAAGATTCTCTCTATGTGACCCATCTGTATGACAGGAGCTACTTTATGGGTCCATTACTTTGAGGGATATAAATGTGCAATAGCATCTTTAAATACAGACAAAGAGAGAGAATGKGAGGGAAGAATAAAATATGTTTGTCTATATTTGAAATGGAACTAGATCATAGATTGTATTTTCAATTTAAGAACGAGTCATTCTTTCCTTGTTTATTACACTCATCAAGTAACCATATATAACTACATATAGACAAAGAGAGGGTTGTGTGGGGGCAGYAATTATTAATGGACATTACTGAATGATAAATAAAGAGCTAGCTCAGAACTGGTATTCATTGCACACAGATGTCTGGACCATGGGCAGATGTCTTAAATCGTCTACACAAAGCGCTTTTGTGCTATCACAGTAATCTAAATTGCTTTGCATTTGATTCCAGGCATTTCCACACACTGCTCTCCACCACACATAAATTCCTATTCTTAAATCCCATCTAGGCTTCAAGGGCCACATTACTTCCTGGTGTAACTCTTTGGCTTAATTTGCCTCAGTTTTATTGATGCAGACAAACATTAGCCTGGTGTTCTCAGTCACAGGAGATCTTGTCCATAACTTAGGTTATGGTGCTGGCTCTGGGGAGGGCATCCACTGCTCCACGTTGGAGGGGATGAAAGCACGAGCAGGAAGGAGAAAGGGTGATGCCCTGGCTTCATGTGTGCTTTGTGTGAACTGTATGGTCGTGACCAACACTCCTGGGGGAAGCATGCTTCAAAGGTCCTGCTGTTCCCTGTTCAGAGAAGAAAGGTCTGCCATAGAMTGCCTTCTAAAGCTTTAACTCAGAACCTCTGTCCTTTTAAATTCTGTCAATCATCATACCTACTGCCCTGGGCTACAGGGAAGCTCTAAGAAAACCACTCATAACTCTGAGACAGGCACTTTCCTGACTCTCTGAGGTCTTAGAACTACTGCACTCCCACAGCAGGACTGTGCTTCACTGCAAATCAAGTCAGTGATGATTTAGGAAATAATTTGTATCCCCAGAAGAGGCATATCTTGCAGCAGAGACAGCCCAGCATAAGTTGCTGAGTTTTAGTTAATGGCCTGAGTCTATCTAATGTGTCTGCTTTTAGAGATGAACTGTGTGTTTTCTGTCTCTCCATTTTTTTTACATGGAAAACATTTGAATTAGGCTARCACATAAACACACTGTCTAGGAACTGTGGGAGGAAGAGTTAACAGASAGAGACAGATGGAGTAGTAGTTTGAATATATTATTTTGCATTGCAGCCCTATGAAGAAACTGAGTGATGCATTTCCTAGCGGACATTTTACATGGGTCACTTTAGAAGGGTGAGATTGCAAAGTCTCTCTCACTTTTACTATTCCTATTAACACAGAATTATCTTTGATGTTAATTTAGCATGCATTTTTGCATGCAATCAGAATAACTTTCAAGGTCTATTTAACAGCCATATTAGATTGTATGGACTGCCTTTTTTCCTTCTTGCTCACCTGCTTGCTGTGGGAGAGCTGCCAGTTATCAGCTGAAAGGTAATTTTAAGATATCCTGTACATAGYTGTTAGCACTGAGAGTGTGCATAACACCACATCCTTTCTCCCTCTTGTCCTGATACAGATTGAAAGGCCAAAAGGAATTCCTTTTCTGTTATACTGGACATTTTGACCATACAGTTTGAGTAAGGCCTTTTAGATTTCACTTGATCTTTAGCWGTTAAAACTGTGACAGACAAGAGCTCTTGCTTTCTTCCACAACTCACAAACATAAAAGTGTAGAGAAATTAATCTACAGTTGATAGGTTAAAAAAAAGAAGAAAAATAAGGAAACAAAGAGTGACTGAGAATGACTGTGTGGGCAAACTAGCTGTGTGATGTTTTCAGGAACACTGTGATAAGGCTATGCTGTAGCAGACCTACTGCAATTCTTCTTCCATTCTGATAAATGGTTGCTTATTATTGTGATGCTGTTTAAACTGCAAGGAGTGAATAAGACACCTSTAGAATGCCATTTTGCTCTATAACCTCAGCCTATATGTGAAGAATTGAAGGCTGGTTGAAGAATTAAGGGAAACCTGGCTGGAATCTGTTTGGGATGGAAAAGCATAAGCAACCTTGACACTGCCCTGAGCCAAGGTTACCATGACTTGTGATGTGCTTGACAACAGTGCAGATCTTCAAATGTCCAGTGGAGTTCATGCAAAGGAGACAAAATCTCAGGCAGTTCCTTGGTGGTACGTAAGATCAAGTTTGGGAAAAATAGAATAACCCTTTTTAATATTATAAAAAACACACTGCATAGTGAAATAAATCCTTAACTCAAATGGTCTCAGCTCTAACAATAATAAACAGGGTCATGCTGTCCAATATTTAAGACCTGATCATGGGCTTATTTATTATTAGAACTCATTATTTATATAATATCCTTGAAGGATAGTACCTCTGAGGAAAACACCTTCTAAAGTTAAAAATCTATCACATAGGAAATTTCAGAAGAAAACAACTGCGACACAAACCGGTTGGGAATAACACTTGTTTCTGGAGCACGGCAAACGTTGGGTTTCACATTCGATTAATTTTTTTTATACTCTTGAAGATGCGCGAGAGGTTCAGTGAGGTTACCGTGACAGCAGCACAAATACAGGCCAATTTAAAACGATCCTGTGCAATCTTTGTCGGGATCAAGAGCGAGCCCTGAGCAGCTCCCTCCGCCCGGGCTGCGCTCCCGGGAAGGCGCCGGGAGCGGAGGGACAGCCGGGCGATCCTGCGGCTCCCTCTCCAGGACATCGGGCTTCATTACAATAAATCCTCCAGCTCTGCGGCTCCTACAGCCTTCTCATGGGCAAAGGGAGGAGCAAACCCCGAATGTCACAGGCATAAGCCTAGGACAGGAGTATCCCCAATATAAGATTCATTTCGATCCGAAACGCAGTGAGAGAGGGATGCAGGCAATTCTGAGCATTCCTTAGGAAACACTGCGGGGCACCGGCAGTGCTCAGCACTTACAGACAACGTGAACAGACACCACAATAACWCCTTTGCTCACTGTGGGACCTGGCCATGCTCTGAGCATCAGCAGCTCAGCTCAGCAGCGCCAGGAGCATCCTGCTCACACACGTCACTCACCTGGTCACATCGGGTCRCCAGAGTGCACTCCTGCACATGGTGGGGTTCTGTCACTCACCCAGACTCCGGGCCCACGGTGTAACTTCTCTGCCTTCAGCATGCAGCAAAGGCAGGGTCCTTTTCTCGGATCTGTTTCTGCTCAGATTCACTTCTCCACTGGGTTAATTTTCTCCAAATTTGAGGATCATTTCTGCTCTAGGTGTTCAACACATCCCCCAAYAAGATAGTTTCTTCATTTAGTTTGTGTCATCCATCAGCCTCTAGCTATGTTCCCTTTTACTGTTAGTTTTGACCTCTTATTTTAAAGGTCAACAGTTTCTTCCTATTTTGTTWACCCAATTGCCTTAAAACTGCATTTTGTACATTTGCTTCTGGCAGACTTCAGCTGTCCAGGGAAGGCTATGCAAAATCCTCCACAGAGGAGGCAGGACCAATTGGCTTTGGGTAGCAACATTTTCATAGCAGGGGGACTACAGGGGTGCCTTCTGTGAGAAGTTGCCAGAAGCTTCCCTCATGTCCAACATCCAATCCCAGCCAGCTCCAGGACACGTGCTGGCCGAGGCTGAGCCCATCAGGGATGATGAGAGCATCTCAAGGATAACAGAGTTAGGAAGGGGAAAGAAAGCCCCACGCCACAGCAGCCAGGAAAGAGGAGTGAGAACATGTGAGAGCAACAGCCCTGCAGACMCTGGAGGGGCAGGAGATGCTTCAGGTACTGGAGCAGAGATTCCCCTGCAGCCCCTGGTGCAGCCCRTGGTGCAGCAGCTGTGCCCCTAGAGGTCCTTGGGATCACAGAGATCCACCTGCAGGAGGATCCCACCAGAGCTGTGGRTGCCTCAAGGAGGCTGYGACCCTGTGGGAAGCCCCTGCTGGAGCAGGCTCCTGGCAGGACCTGTGGCCTTTGGAGAGAGGAGCCCATGCTGGAGCARGTTTGCTGGCAGCACTTGCATCACTGTGGGGGACAGTCTCTTCCTGAAGGACTGCATCCCATGGGAGGGATCACATTGGAGCTGTTYGCAAAGAAYTGCAGCCTATGGGAAGGACTCATGTTGGAAAAGTTCACACARGACAGATTTCTATGGGAGGGACAYAGGGGAAGATTGTGAGGAGTCCARTTTAGRAAGGACATTGAGACGCTTGAGCACATCCAGAGAAGGGCAACGAGGCTGATGAGGGGAACACAAGCCCTGTGAGGAATGACTGAGGGAGCTGGGGGTGTTTAGCCTGGAGAAAAGGAGACTCAGGGGTGACCTTATCACTCTCTACAGCTCCCTGAAAGGTGGCTGTAGCCAGGTGGGGTTGGTCTCTTTCTCCAGGCAGCAACTGACAGAACCAGAGGACACAGTCTTAAGCTGTGCCAAGGGAMATATGGGTTGGATATTAGGAAAAAGTTTTTTAGGAAAAAAGTTTTTATTAGGAAAAATAAAGTGTGATAAATTACTGGAATGGTTTGCCCAGGGAGGTGGTGGAATCATGATGTCTAGATGTGTTTAAAAAAAGATTGGATAGGGCACTCGGTGCCATGGTTAAGTTGAGGTGGAAGGGCTGGGTGGACTCGATGATCTTGAAGGTCTCTTMCAACCTGGTAATTCTGGGATTTTGAGTCCTCCCAAGGAGGAGGGAGTGGCCACAGCCACCATTCTCTGTTGTCCTGTGCTGCTGGTGGGGAAGAAGGAGAAAAATTGGAAGTGGAGTGCATGGGTAAGGGGATAGTACTTTTAAGATCTAGTTTTTATTTTTCATTATCATACATTGATTTGATTGGCAGTAAACTGGACTAATTACCCCAAGTCTAATTTTTTTTCCTAAGACAGTCACTGCTGACTGATCTCTCCCTGTCCTTACCTCAGCYCAAGAGCCTTTCCTTATATTTTCTCTCCCCTGTATAGCTGAGGAGGACATTTGGCATCCAGCCWGGGTCAGCCCACCACACAAGAGCACAGAAGCTGCAAAACGATGGGTCAGCTCATGCTTTATCAGAACAGCAGCAATTTCACAGAATCACAGAATAACTCTGAGTAGGAAGGGCACCACAAGGACCATCAAGTCCAAATCTTAGGTGAATGGCTTATAGGAGGTATCAAACCCACAACTTTGGCTTTATTAGCAACCTGCTCTAACCAAATGAGTCTTGAGAACTTGACAATTAGGAGCTGACAGACATAAAAATAGAGAGACCTGGGAACCAAGTAGGAGCAGATTCAATCAGTAAAACAAATAATCAGGTGATGTGAATTACAGGTTCATAATTAGGAGGATAAACAGCTGAAAAAGGGTCTCGTCAATATAAATGTGGCAGCCTTTCTATTTAACCCAAGACTGAAAACTCAGAAGGGCTTTCATTTCTATGCAAAACTGAGAAAGGAGATATTTTTTTGGTGTGGTGCTATAAAGGAAAAATCTCCACACATAGCGGCTGAGCAAATGAACAATGAAGCTGAGCTTGGTGCAGAGGTGAGAGCTCTATGGCTACTAAACATAAATTATTTTACTTAAGGCATTAAATGTATTCACTGTTCTGGTTTATCTTCCCTAATTTTCTAGTGATGACTAAGGAAAATTAATTGTTCCAATTGCTTAGTCTAGAACTGATGGCCTAAATTTAAGGCTAATTTGATATTCTGAGGAGAACTTTCAGAGCAAGAAATTTGTTATCAACTTGTCACAGCTGAAACTACTGCTAATCCCTCTCTTCTCTTACAGGTTGTTACTAATAGTGTTATTTTTCTCTGGGGTATGGACTCAAGAGACACCAGGTAATGTTGCTGCAAACTGATTTCACATCAGTTTGCAGGCTTTTCTATAGGTGTTCTCTAGGCTTATGTGTGTGTTTTAGAAGAGTCTCAAGCTCTTGTGGAAGCCTTACTTGCATGTTTTTCTGCAAAACGTTAAACATGAAAGGATTTGCTGGAAACTGCATTCTTCAGTTTCATGTGTCACTATATTAAGCAAATGTTTCTACCTTCCCTCACTCTGGTAACAAGTACTGATGAATTAATAAGGAATTTATTTTTATTCTCTTGAGTGTAGTTGTTGTTAGTCTCCATACAGTATCTAAGGTCTTTTGTCATAATTTAATCTAGCTAAGTACCAGGCAGCTGTCTGTTCGTTTCTTGTCCCTTCCCACYCCAGCAGAATAGGGAGGAGACTCAGGAAAAGCCTCAATGATTGAGAACAATATTTTAATAATTGCAATCAAGTAAAAGATGAAAATACTAATTATAATCATAATTTTAATTTTTTAACGTTATAAAACCTCAGAAAAATTTGTGATGCACAATAGTGACTCATTACAACTGATGCCCAGTCTGTCCCCAAGCAGTGATTGGTGCCTCCAGCCAATTCCCCCCAGTTTATGTATAGGTCATGACAGTCTATTGTATAGAATATACATTTGGCCAGTTCAGGTCAGGTGTCCTGGCAGTGCTCCCTCCTGGCTTTTTGTGTTCCTCCTCCCTGACACAGCATGAGCCATTTAAAAGGTCTTTGGCTTGGTGCTAAGCACTGCTCAGCAGCAACCAAAACTTCAGTGTGTTATTAGCATAATCCTTGTACTGAATCCAAAATACAGCTCTGTACCAGCTACTAGGAAGAAAATTAACAAAATCAGGACAAAATATTATAAAGACAGCAGTGATTCATCTCAGAGGAAACAGTTTTCTTAGCCAAAAGTCTTTCCTTACAAAACAGAGCCTGGTCCTGGAGCAGCAGATGCAGAGAACTGTTTCTAGGACTGTCTGCCCTATTCACTGTGGGTCTTGTATAAAACACATTAGCCATCCCCGAAGATCAAAGTAAATAGATACTGGAGAAGGTTTTATCCAACTTGGAGCAATTACCTAGCTTCTGCACTGAATCCAGTTGGTAGCTTGGAGTGAGGATGGAATAGGGTCATATTCACCAGCATCTGTCTGCTGCTCCTCAGTGTGACCATCTCTAATGTGGGAATTGCATCACTAGTAAACTTCAGCCTACGGTGCTGAACCCTCCAGGAAAAAGAATCCTCTCAGCTCTTAAAATGCACCCTTATTGTAAAAGGTCTACCTAGTGTTAGCTCATGATGCCATAGAAACTCCTGTTTGAAGCAACAAATCCCCTTTTATTAGATGTGCATGTCAAATGAGAAGCCTTCTCTGGTTTCTAGTCCTGCACTTAGGACAGTGTGTACCTGCCTCCTGCCTGGAAGAGGTTTGGGAGCCATGGCCGGGTTTATGCTGTGGTGATAGCTTGGGACTGGAGCTTCTCAAGCCATTTTCTCTCTTCCTGGGTGGTCCTTTCCCAGTCTGAGCCAGCTGGCTTTTGGTACTGGTACTTGGGCAAGTGACCAGGGTAGGCTGATGGAAGGGCACAGCTTATGTGGCTGCTCTCCACCCAAACTGACTTTTGGCTCTTGTGAATAGAGGCGTACAGGTGGAAGTTTCTGGTTATTTTGTGGTTGGTTTGTAGGGTTTTGTTGGTTGGGATTTTTTTGGTTTAGAGGTTGGGGTTTTTTTCACTTTTCAGGAGCGTGTGGGACTTTGACATTTTGTTTTATTTCATCTAAGGTGTTCAGATTGGGGCAGCCAATGTAGAACCTTTTTGACTGTGTTCCAAAATCCTATTTCCATGACCAGCTGTTGCAGGTGGCACTGCCAAATCATCAAATGCCATTACTAATAGGATACTAATTTTGGAGTTAGCTTTTCTCCTGGAATTACTGCCAGTATAAACACAACCTCTGACCTCTCCTGACCAGAGGTGTATGACTGTCACAACACTGACTTTATAAAGCAATCTGGGAAATAGCAGATTTGTTTGTATTTCATTTTGAATCCCCATCTTACTAGCTTTTCAATACATCCAACATAGGACCCACGAGTTCAGAGTGCTTGGGGGACTTTCTGAGGATAACACTGAGTGCAGAATACTTTGAAGACAAATACTTATCTCTTTTTGTTGTTGGTAAGTTGATGTAGAAGAACTTGGTGAGAGAATTACACGTGGTGAAATGTTTAAAATTCTCTAAGGTCCTTCAATACTAGAATTCCCTAGGTATTATATATACTAGAATTCCCTAGATATAATACTATATTATTCTACTGTTATAGAGCTTAGTAGGCTGGATCTCATTGTAAGTAAACCCAACTGCTACCTTCATTTCTGTGTAACCTATACTGTCAATTTGTTTTTTGATAACTTAGCCATGATCAGACTTGATTTTGGGCTCAAATTGAAATGCACGTGGTAGTTTCTAGGCATGTTAAAGCTGGATCTCATGGGTTTTCTTTGTTATAAGAATGTTTTTTATTAACAGCACACACACTGTTCTGAGAATTCACTAGCTGAAGCTGGCACAACATTATTTATTTTTGTACTAGTGGCTTCAGCTTGGTGGAGGCATATCCTTTATGAAGTTTAAGAAAAATTAGCTGGGCCCTCTAGCTATGGACTTAGTAGTCAGCAAGTGGTACATTTCTCTGAAAAACATCCCAGAATGCCCTGGAAGGGAACAGTGATGATACTTTTGGGATATATACACCTGCTTTAAGATTATATGTATAAATGTAAATTTAGCCTTGAAAAAGCTCTCCATGCCATGCATTTCTCTAGATGTCAGTTTTGTGTCAAAACCCACTTAAAAATGTGTTCTTTATTCAGATATCTTCACTCAAACACAAAAACACTCTGTATCTGGAATACATATATCTTAAACCATAAAGAGATTTATTTTTTTTAAGGAAAAACTCAAAACAACTAAACCACAAAACACTAAAAAGCTCAAAACCATAAAAATGGTTTGTATACGAAAAACATCCAAGTGACTCTTTAGTGTTCATCATCCTGGTGGATTGTCTCCTGAAGAGACTCTGCTGGGCAAGCATCAGAGAAATATGAGCCTGTGCCAGCCACAGGCCAGAGACCTGATGTTGCTGTTGTCATCTGTCACCATATTGGTGGTTTGGGTTTTTTCCATCTCCAGTCCTTCAGCTGCAAGTGTTTCCTGTCCCAGTGTGCCTGTAATTTTGCCACTCTTTTTTTCTTTACACTTAGTCACAGCTCTTTCCCCACTTTGCAATCCTCTGAGCCCAGGGAATAGAGCTGGGCTGTATCACAGCAAGTTCCTTATGCCAAATCCTTATGCCAGAGCAGGTTTCTCATGGAGGTAGCAGAGCAGGAGTTATACTTGTTAACACAGTTCTTTGCTCTCTATTTGCCTGTAGATCAGTCTGGCACAGCCTGGGAGCTGGATGAGGCCATGGCAGCCCAGTGTGGCTATACAGTAACTTACACCACCTGCAGGAGCATTCAGGTCCGTGCTTCTGCACTGAGCTGCCATTCTCACTTAGAGGTGAGTCTGTTACAGACACTTTGACTACAGTGCTCTTGTACACTAGCTTTATGTGAGAAATTACTGAATTATTAATGGACATTAAATGAGATGTCATAATGTGTTGAGTATCTGTTAGCAGAGAATAGTATAATTTTCTTCAAATGTATCCAGAGGTCTGAGAATGTTCCATTTGGTACTGCCATTTGGAGGGCCTASAGATGAACACATGAAGTATATCACGTGTGCCCTTAAAGGGCAACTATTTTCTTGTGGATTGCAATAGGGAATTGCATCTGGCAGCCTTGTTGCACTCTGCCCTAACAATATTTAATGTCTTGAGACACTTCACAGTAAAAACTAAAACTTTGGTTGCTGGCTCACTGCTACTATGTCATAAAACGCAAAATCAGCTACCTCTTAGGTTTGTTTATTCTCTTATTGTTCAGTTCTGGGCCTATGCAAAAAGAACAAACCTGCTGCCCAAAATATTTATGTTGCTGTGTAGCTATGTGCATATATCTTGTGCAGTAAATGAAGTGGAAAGTGATAATGCTTCAGTATGGAGTTGCTCTTCTGTGCAGAGGCCAGTGGATGTGTTTTGTAATGTAATTTAAGGTCACAAGGATAGGTGGTGCCCAGCTAGGGAAAAGCAGTCTAACAGACAAATGTTCCATTTGCCCACACAGAAAGATGTGTTCAGAGTAACTATACAAATCAAAGCATCTCACACTCCTGATATGAGCAATGCTACAACTCATCTGAAAAGTGCAAGCTGCCATTATGGTCTGTGGAGTCCCAGAGAGATAAAATGTGAAAATAACTACATGGAGGTAAGTACTTATGGAAAGTGCTAGAAGTAAAGAGGTAGGTACTGCAAGATGCTCTCTTAGATTGTGTTTCCAATGCATATTCCTAGAATTTTGTCAGCTTCAGACTGCCCCATCATGAGCAGCTTGTTAGTGAGTGCACAGTATGCATCTAAGTGATACATTTATATTTTGATTGCGTAACTTATATTAGCAGTAATAGCTAATAAAGCTGTAAAATCATATCAAAAAGGTTAAGCTTGTAGATTGAACTCCCTGAATGTTGCCCCAATAAATCTTATTTGAGACCACAGAGAATGTATACCTCCTGTAGGAAGTTTCCCTGCTGGGGAGGAATGCAGAAGGAGAAATGGACTTCTCTTGGAAGAGGATGTTGGAGTCAAGAACAAACTCTGGTCTTAAGTGGAAATAGAAAGTAGAAGATAGGTGGAAAAATAAAAAGAAACTGAAATCAAGCAGACTAGGCGAATCACCAGGCATGGTGGCCTCTCTGTATAGGAAATTCTGGTTTCCCTTGAAAAAGGCTTGTAGGGTGTTGAAGACAAGGAAGTAAGTGCTATCAGCAAAACCCTTACAGATGTTTTTCCCCTCAGGTTTCTGTCAGGAGGGAGGTTCCACAGACTATAAAAGACTTTGTTCAAGATGAACCTGAGGATTGGACTTTTGTATTTCCACAAGTAATACTACAGGTTTTCTTTCTAGCAAAAGCTAGTGCTACCTCTGGCACACCTATCTTTCTTTTCATTAACCACGCAGTACTTTCAAGAAGTACTTAAGTAACAATAACAGAACTTCTGTATCAAGTGGTTTTAGTATATTTTTATAGATTAGAAGTACAGACAGTTGTAGGCTGTGTCTCCAAGAAAGAAATCAAGTCTTCCCCAGATAGGAGATTGTTTTGGTTTTAGTTTGCTTGTTTTTTGTCCAAAAAAAACCTCCTCAAAATCCCATGGCCCATAAAAAACTATGAAGAGGCTTTTTTCTTCTTGGACTCTTGTATGTCCAGAGTCTTCAGCAGTGCAGTTAGTGCCATTAGTTATTCTCTGTTGCCCTTAATATGGAAAGTTTTCTGTATGCATGAAGTGGGGAAAGTTGGAGGGATATCCCACTAGTAAAATTCAAAGGCAACAAACTGCTGGGCGATTCAACACAGTAAATCATTCAATGCAATAAACCTGTTACTTTGAACATCATGTTTAAACTATTGATACATTTCTCTGGGTAGGCAAAGGCAGAAGAAGCCTCAATATGGCAAATAGTATTTCATCAGCCAGAAGAAAAAAGGGCTCTGCTCATGAGCAATGCTTGGAGCGCAGGCTATGGACTCAACACCTCAGACTCCAGGGTTCTGCTGCGAGTGCCATACACTGCTGCCCAAGTTCAGCTGGTCAAGGTTGGTGTGCTCCTTCTGGCCCAACAAGCTGCCAGGCTGTGCAGGTCTAACCAGATTCCTTCCTTACAGGATCAGGGAATTACCTTTTCTGTGCTGAGATCAAGTACATTTTACAAATACCAGTGGGTGATCCTGATGGTGGATACTACTGTGGCATGTCCTGTAGGTAAGGAGTGTGGTACCATGCTCCAATGCCAAAATGTACAGGGACAGACTCACAGCCAGTGAGCCGACAGCTTTCATCTCTTGTCCCTAAGATGGTGTGGACTACATGAACCAAACAATCACCTGGACGATTCCGAAGTATATTCCACCGCTGTCTGGTGGAATGACTAGCCTTAAGGATGTGCTTGTGGAAGCTGGCGTGGATCTACACAAACTCTCTGCCAAGGAAATGGCTTCCAGGAAATATGTGTTATTGAATGAGTTAACAACAATTACAATGAAGATTCCAATAGGTGCAGAAGGTGGTTATTACAAGGTTGGTGACTTATATTAGGTGCCATGCAAGCAATATTCTGGGATGTATGTTTGTTTTCTGATGAGGAATAATTGTTCATCTTGTGCCTTTCAAATGAAAGATGGGAGTGTGAGAGTGAGGGAGAACAAAGGATTTGTTAAAAACTACAGAAGCCCTAACCAAAGATAGTATTTGTAATCACCACTTTATGAAGAATTTATTTTCTTGCAAGCACAGGTAGACAGAATCCTACACAGAACTATTGATTCATTAAGTACTCAGGTTAACATGGAGCTTTCACCTGATGTCATACTCCTCTGAGATGGTTCTAACTGGATTATAAAGCATTGACAGGTTCTGTTGTATTTCATGCAAACCACTTAAGAGAATGGGAATAACCCATTAGTCCAGCAGACCACATACTCTTGGGGTGGGTTAGGGCTACACATCTAAATCTGTGGGGTGCTACACATCTAAATCTGCTGCTTGGGGTGAACTGAGTCCTGGGCAAATGTAGGTGAGGTTGAATAAGCAACCCTATTCACTGAGAAATAGTCCCCTGCTGCTTTGAAACTTGAGAAGTGGGATATCATTTTCCAAAGGAAGTCTTCTGAGTATTCTGAGATAATCTAAACAGGGATACAAGAGTTCATGATTCCTGACCAAAAAGGACAATTTGTTGGGGCTGTAGATTTAGCTGACCTTGAGATGCCCCACCATAACTTTAGTGGAAAATCAAGCCATACTAAAAGGTACTGTTTTGAATTCTAGACTTCTGTGAGCAATGGACAGCTTGGAGTAAAATACACCATTAACTTGTTCTTGGAACACCAGTGGGAAGATAACAAATGGGGACTAACCAAACATACTATCATCAAGGAAATAGAAGCACCATTTGAACAAGCAGAGGTTGTTATAACCAATAGTAAGTAGCTGAACATTGAATTTACTAAAGGTTTTGGTACTGTTAAGAGCTTAATGCTATTTGTTCCTTTTCAGATTTAAATCTGAGTGCAGGGCTAATGAATGTTACAGTAGGAACATTCCTCCCAGATGCTGAGCTTGTGAACTTAACCATTGAAGGGGTTGTTGTGGCTGTACCTGAAGCTCTTCAGCATGGCTACCTAATACACAGAACCAGATATGCTAATGGAAGCAAAGCATATGTACTACAAGTCCCACTTGATGCACCAAGTATTAAAATAGAGGTGTGTACTAAGGCACTGCAGCATCCCATGGTATAGAAATGATGATATTACTTGGTGATTTTTCATGTCTAAATATGATTTTCCTAGTACATGGGAGAGGACATGAGAGCCTATACCCTGAATGTCACACTCGCATTCATCACCTATCCATCAAGTGACACCTTTGTTGTTCCAGTAGTTGCACTGTCAGCTGTGAAAGATGCAGGTAAACTTTGTGGAACTTGGGCAAAACTGCACCAACCTGGCTGTGAGCTGGGCTGATTTCAGCCAGGGATACTGCCAGTCCCAGGGAGCTACACTAAAGTGATGGCAGCTGGCTGACTCTTGGTTGTTTTGCAGTACTGCCCAGTGCCACAGAGTTTTGTGATGGGAGGAACCTCCATCTCATTATTACTCGTGGGAATGTGGACCAAAACTGGCTACCTTTCATCTCAGACTGGCACCTGACCCAAGAAGCTGCACAGAAGTACAATTACATTCTGAGGGACAATGGCACTCACCTGGCAATCTCTGTCCCTCTCCTTTCTCCCCATGTGAGCTATGAGGTAAGGCTGCCAACATGTAGCAATTGAAATACATGTTCTAGCTGTGAGATATCAACAAGACACAGTATATTCTTGAAAGCAAAATAAAACTTATCTTTGAGATAGTCTCCATTATACCTTAGAAGACTATTTTCTGCCCTTGTAAGAAAACTTTAATTTCCCTTAGTTAATGTTGGCAGAAATGGGCAAGGAAAAAGAAACATATTCTGCATTTACTGTATGGCTGAGCATCTTTAAGGACAACTATACACACAATGGAGTTTGTATTGCATTCTTTTGCAAAACAACTGAAAAAGCTCACCCTGTGAGCTTCTGGATTAAAAACACCCTGTTTAAATACATCCTGTGGGTTTGACTTTGCTCAAGCACCATTATCTTTGGCTTGTGATAACCTGCCCTCTTAAGTTTTTGAATGCTTTAGTTGAACTGTGTGTATTCTCTTGTTTAACCTGTGATTGTCACCTCTAGGTCTTTCATACCTCTGCAATAAAAGCTTCATTCTACTTAACCTTGAAGGATGACATCACCTTGGCTCAGAGGAGAGATTTCTCAGTTTCCTGCTTATTTTCTCCTTCAGAGCTAATACGTAATAGCACGTTGGGGATTAGCTGTTAATGCTATTTGGGTTGCAAAATTAAGTCATGCAGTCTGAAATGTTTCTAGGTTTTAGAGTTGTGTGGCACTCTGTTTGCTTGTCAAATTTCCTACCAGTTAATATGCCACAAAGCAAGTCAAATTAAGCACTGGAGTGGCTATCCTGCCTAGTACAGGAACAGAGGAAGGAAGTGAGGAATCTACTTYCTCATGCAGCTCCAGAATCAAGAAGCTATTTAAAGGGTTATTGTGGTTGTTTTGAGAGTTGAATGAGGTGGGGGGTTTTGGTGGAATGTGGGGAGGATCAGCATATAAAGTAGTTGTTCTAAAGATGTTAGAACCCCAGATACTAAGAGTTTTAATAACACATCAGTATTAAATGTATGAAATATCTTGGCTAAAATAATCCTTTTGAAGAGAGTGAGAGCTTCTTGCGAGCTGCTAAAAGAACTTGACAGCAAATCCATTCAGAACATCTTTGTTAGGCTACAAAAGGATGTTGAATCCTGATTTGTGTGAAAATATATATTTTTCTTTCAGAGTGCCTGCCCAATGGCACTGTGATTATTACTGCAATCAAACTGGTAGGTGGTGAAGACCTGGACACTGCTCTGCTTGTCTTGAGGGACAGACAGTGCAAACCCAGTCTAGTGACAGAGAGGACTGCAACCTTCAAGTTCAATGTGAACACTTGTGGAACAAGTAGAAAGGTAAGGACTTAGTCACACCAAGTTTACTCTGCATTGGGGTAGGGTTATTGCTAGACCCGGCAAAAGTTTAGAGGTGAGCTCAAGCTGCATGGAAGTCACAGCTGAAACTAACACAGTAGTACATCTATGCTCTTTCTGAGCTTACTAAATTCAGTTGAGCAGAATTTCTTATTGAGTAAGACAGTTTTTTCAAGGTCAGAGGTGCTTTCTGAAACTTTTCCGTTTGACGCCTCTGAATTGTTTCATGGTGGGCTTGAATGGGAGTCTGTGCTGGTCAGATATTGTACACCTTGCAGAAGCTCTTTGGGTATTGCTAATGTCTACATGGCCAAAGACTAGAGTGGGTACTAGTGACAAATACTGTACAAATAGGAAACAAACAAAATAACAAATAATCAGAACATGCCTAAATTCAGCTCATTGTAAATGCAGCTTGTTTCTGCATTGTTGCATTTCATTCTACTCACTGATTCAGTAAATAAGCTCAGCTCTTCTTTTTCTCAGGACCCACGCACTCCCTTTCTAGGGTGCTCTGTGAAATTCAAGCTAGTAAGCTTTCTTCTTGACTATGGCACAGCTGTCACCTATGCTCAGCTTTAGTTCAGTGGGCCTTGGGCTTTTGGCTAGTAATTTCTGCCTATTTGTAAGCATACTCTGCTCAGTGCAATCTGGCAGTCAAGCAGAGGGATGTAGATATTGTACCAAACACAAATCGGATTATAATGTGACTGTCCTTTTTGTAATGATGTACATCCTTCAGTTCAACAGCACAACTGTGACATATGAGAACGAGGTACTCTATTTCAGACCTGGAGATGACATACCCATATACCAGTGAGTGTCGTTCCCTAACCAAATGTTGTACATGTTATTTTGGCTTTAAAAAGTCTAATGCTAAACCCTTTCTTTCAGACTGAAATTTCTCTGCTTGTATGCAGTCGAGCAGACTGCTGATGTTCCATATGAATCTAAGAAGAACCCACCACCCAGTATTCAGCCAGGGTCTGGCTGTCTTGCTCTTTCATTGAAGCTTTTCAAAGGTAACATCTGTGATTAGACTCTATAAAATCACTGAATGGCCAGAAGGAACCTGAGATTGATCTTACTCATCCACTCTGCTCAAGCAGGGCAGTGTAGAAAATGTTCCCCAGCACCATGTTCAGATGACTTTAAAATGTATCAAAGAATGAAGAGGAAAATTAAGGCCTCTAACAGGACTTCTCTCATCCAAAATGCAACATAAATAGTCAAATATCAGTACTGGAGCAGACTTAGCATCACTGACCTGTGTATGGTTTTCCTGCTTCATCTGGGCATGATGTAAGTTTTGTGTGGTGAATGTGATGCCATTTTCTCTTTCCTATGAGCTCCTGAAGTGTTGCTAAGCAGGTTCAGCAACTCACTGCAATGGTTGGTACCTGTGTCAAAGATACTGCTTTAAAGTGGTACCTATGCCAGCAGAAAGGGTAAACTGAAGCCTGAACCAAACATTCACGATGACTGGAATGGCCATTATGATTTTTTTTTAAATTCATTTTCCCTTCTCACTACGTTTGAGACAATTTTGAATAACAATATTAATGGCTTTTTGCAGAAGGAGTGTTTAATTTCTGAATCCTCAGAACCAGGGAAAATGTTTGAGATTTTTCCTTTCATGGCTGATCTTGCTTTCTTGCCATTCTATCCCCAATTCTTGACATTTGTATTCTCTCCCAGGTTTTAGTATTACTGTACCAGAGTAAATGTAGTGTAAAAAAGAGTGAAGCAGAAAGTTTGTGAATATTTCCTCCACAAAAAGGAAGCTCCTAGTATCAATACTCTCTTGCAGAGAAATCCTATTCAGAGCCCTACCAGGAGTCAGAATATCCTGTGGTAAAATACCTGAGAGAGGCTCTGTATTTTGAAGTTGAACTGCTCCAGCCTAAAGATGCAAGACTGGACCTAAACCTGGATGACTGTTGGGCTACCAACTCCCAAAGCCAGGACAGCCTCCCCCAGTGGCACATCCTTATACATGGGTGAGGAAGGCTTCCCTCTTCTGTTTGGTAACTAACTGCTCAGCACAAGGTGCTGTACCTCAGATGGGAGGAAAGGGGAAGAGGCAGAGGTGCAAGTGGCAGAGGTCACCTTGGAGGCAATTGCTGCTAATCTGTGGGGCATGTGTTGGTGTCAGCACAGTGGCTGTGCCTTCTGGGGCCAGCAGGTCATGTTGGTGGCCAGAAGCGCTTCTAGCTAACAGTTCTGGCTGGAAAGAAAGAACAAGAAGCAACCCTGACTGTGAGCAAAGGCAGGAATCGTGAACTGGGGAGATCCTATTCATTCCCCTATGGCCCAAGGAAAATGGAGAGGGAAGCTCTGCTGTATTTCATCTCTTTGCTATGTTTGAAGATCTGGTTGAAGGTTTAGATCAAATACAATTCCTCTCATGTACTTCCCAAACAGGTGTGAAAACAACAAAGACTCCTACAGAACTGTCTTCCATGAAGTTAATTACAGCCCCAGAGTAAAATTTCCCCAGCACCTCAAGAGATTTGAAGTGAGGATGTTCACCTTTGTCCAGGGCACGTCTCTGTTACAAGAGCAGGTCAGATGTCTCTGTTCTGTCATGAGCTGTTGGCAGTCCCGACAGGTGAGCCCAGGGTGATGCATGCAGCCAGTGCTGTGTAAGAGCTCACTCAGCTGGCCAGTGCTGCCTGGGGCTCCTGGACACCTCCTTGAAGGCAGGACACCCTGGGAGGGGTGAATAAAGACCATTCACTTTTGTTCAGTTCACTAAACAAAATTATAGACTCATTCAGGTTGGAACAGGCCTCCAGGATTCTCAAGTCCAATCTTTGACCATCATGCCTACTAAATAATATTGTGAAATGCCACATCTATTCATTTTTTTGAACACTTCCAGTATAGTGACTCCACCACTTTTCTTGGGAGGCTGTTCCAATGATTTGTCACTTTTTCAGTGAAAAACTTTTACCTAATACCCAAGATGAACTGTTCCTAGTGCAATTTGAGGCCATTTTCCCCTTGTCCTGTCGCTAGTTGCCTGGGAGAAGAGACACAACCTTGACACAACCTTCAAATCCTTTGGGATCAGTACACACTGGATTCCAAATAAGACTTCCCTAAATAATCTAAATATTGTTGTCTTGTAGTTGTATTTCCACTGCAGTGTGGTGATCTGCAATACTAAGCAACAGCCTTTAGACTTCTTTTGTGCAAGGAGATGCAATCCTGGGAAGCACAGATTTGGTAAGAAAACGGACATGTCTCTAGTCTCTTCTGTGTTTTTGCTGAGCAATTTGGCATGTGCTCTCACTAGTCATGCCAGGTTGCAGACTTCTAGTCCTAGATTATGCTGTGCAGGGAATTAAAAGTTGAAATGTCTTACAGCCCACAGTGCACATCCACATGGGCAAGTGTCATCTGGACCAGTGATTGTTAGGAAGAAAAACAATAAGGACAGGTTGGTGTCAGTCTTAAATTACACKATTGGAACACCAAGTGTAGTGCTGCTGCAAGGTGACAAATTTGTGTGTATGTCTCTTCTCCCTGCAGGTGAATGCACCAACTTCTGACAGACTGAACAAGAACTACTTCATTGTATGAAGTCACAGTTAGGTGGCCTAAGCAACCACAGCCTGCTGCCCAGATTCACAAGTAAAATTGTTTCTGTGGTATCTACTGGCAAAATAGATTATCAGAGTCTATGGAGAGAAGGGTCAGTTAACCCATACTGAGTGTAACTCTAAGTTAAATTATTGTATTGTTCTTCTTTGTTCCTCTACAACATTAAACTCTTGGTCTTTTGTGTGTTCATCTGACCTAGTCTGCTCAGCTAWTATGTCTGAAACTTATGTTGCTTTGCAGTTGGAAGCATCTGTTTTGGAATAGGGGAGGAAGATGGCAACAAGTGTGAACTTAATTGTAAATCACTTCAAGCTTTTCTTTTTTAAGCTTCTGTATGAACAAAGGACCRGGAGAGCTTAATGTCAGTAAAAGAATGTGGGTTTTTTTGGAGTAAGATGGGAGAACATCCTTGATCCTGTAGTGGCTGTTGACAGGAAGGCTCTAAACTGATTCTTGCAGGAGTGTTGTGGCTCTGCACTGTCAAGTTGCCTTCCCTAGGTGGGTCAAACAACTCACAGGTAACATCAGTGACTGCTTAGCTAAGAATCCTCTGAGGATAAGCTGAGGAAAAAAAATTTAGCAAAGACTTGCGATAGTAATAATGATAGTACATGGACTGTATCTGCAAAGTGTTAAGGATTTTTCCTTGCTAGAGAATGTGATGCTTAGAGGCTCCTGTCAGATTTTCCTCTGTGTGTTTTGTTTTGGTTTTTTTAATGGATAAAAAATTTCTTGGTTTCCTCTTTGCATCTGAACAGTGGTGTGAAAAGAGTTTGGATTCAATGTTATATTTTCCTGTTCTAATGAAAGCTACTGCTTTCATTAGCAGCATGAATCATGATACCTTAGAAGTAAATACGCAATAATGGGTATCTGCTTTTTCACYTTAGATTAGGAAGAATTATACAACAGGAAACTTTTGTGAAAGCTAACTTGAGCAAGAACATATTTTCTGACTCTATTAGCACTTTGTGAGACAGCATGGAGTAGAAAAAAATGTATCTCTGTTGCTTCCTTTACAGAGACTACAGAGACCCCACCCCAAAACAGTTTGTGCTATAATTGCAGCTCATGTAAATCTTTTAGTTGCCTGCTAAGCATATCTATAGTAGACGTCTTACTGTCATTTCTGGAGAAATCTCTGTGGGCTTTGTGATGAGAAACATGTCAAGACTGTTTTCCCGTAGAGAAGGCTATTGTGATGAAGGATTCATTTTGCTACCCCTGTTGTAGGTGAAGATTAAAGCCATAGAGTTGTGATATTGAGGAATATCAACATGGGAATAGTGGGAAAATGCAGAACACAKAAGCCTGACAGCAGATTTGACAAGTCAATGACTTGGTGCCCAGTGCTTTCCCCTGTGTTAGCCCACTGGTCTGAGGACTGGGTAATGCTCAGTCTGCAGGCAAAACCATTAAGAAATCAAGAGAGACACCTCTACTGTGCTGCCAGGGTTTCGCACCTAAGAGAGCACAGCCATGGGAGCTTTAGCTGGTGTGGTGCCTTCCCTGTRTCTTACCTCATGCTGACAAGAAATGAGAAACCTCATGTCTCTCCAAGAAATTAGCCTGTTAAGCAGTGTCTTCTCCAGCTGAGAGAGTGACAATCTTCATGAGTCTTCACCAGCTCAGCACAGGCTGCCTTGAGGAGCCTGAGCCACCTTCTTTCTTATATTTGTGTGGGGAAAAAGTGTAACATTTAGAGACTGCTGTGAGAACCAAGCCTGCATCTGGGCAGCCCATTTCAGTACTGTTAACTCTGTCTTGGTTATGGCTTCTTGGGTTTTCAGGTTTTTTTTCTTCAAACCAAGACTCAAGGACATCATCAGGCATAGAAATCTGGTAATTATAATCTTGTCTAAGACATGTTCATTTATTTTCATATGCTTAGTCAACACCTTGACATGCTTTATCTGTTGATGGGCTTTCAGGGGTTGTAGAAAAGCAAGGTGATGCCCAGGTACATTGTGGCTCTACTCTTCAGCTCTTCTAAAAGCATTGTTTAGTGCCATTTTGAAGGATGAGTTATGTAAAGAATCATCTTCTCTATTAACCTTTCTGACATGTGGGAAAATTCAAGGACATTTCCCTCCTTGGCTGGACAAGGATTTATATAAAGCTTCTTGTCAGATGTTCCAACAGCCTGTGAGACACACAAAATCCATTTGAATATCAGTTAAATCTTTTAAAGACATGACAGTAGTACTCTCTCTACCTCAGAGGTGTCTGTTTATACTAAAATTCAGGAGCTGCCTTCCTGGTTATATATATAAAAAAGGAAAAAAAATCTTCAAGTGTTTTATCAACACCTCTTTGCCTTTTAAGTGGATATTTTATGACCACATGCTTTTCCCCCTGGTATTTGGGATGTTATTTTTATATCCCTGTTAACACAAGTTGAAAGCAAATCAATCTTCTTTGTTTATGCTTAAAGTCTTCTGCAATTCAACAGGTGAATGACAAAAGTGGTAAGGGAAAAGAGAAGTCTGGTGTGATTTGTTTTTATAGGAAAATAGGAACAGTAGTTCCTAAATAGTTATTTCTGCAGATAGTTATTTCCATTTCAAGTAAATGTTGATAAATCACTGCTATAATAATTAACCTCATATCTGGTCACTGATGGGCAGAAATCTCATCTTTTATGTAGTCTGTATTTAGTGACAGCCAGTATTTTAAAACTTTACTGTTTTGGTGACTTAAAGTAGCAACAACTTATTATTAACATTGAAAAACTAAGARAAGTGCCATCAACTTTTTTGTCCCAATTAATTTTCTTTCCCTGGCATATTCCTTTACTTTTTCTTTTACATGCCAAACTCTTCAGTAAATGCTATGCATCTCTATCCAAAGGAAAACATGTTCTGACAATGCTCTAATTAKTTGGAAAGCTTAAGGAAGTTCAGATCCTGCCTTCTGCCACAAATCTATTTGAGTTTTTAGCCACTTCCATATCMTTTCTTCTTTTATTTGTGCCTGTGAGCCTAGAAACACCTATAGTATTAGCTAGAATGCTGGAAGGGCATGTGCTTGGAGAGAAATGCTTTAAAGCATAAATAAGGTGAGTCTTCCTCCTTATCATGGCATCAAGCACTGTAAGAGTGGAAGCCCAGGCTGATGTTGGTGTATCAAGAAACAAAAAGTCAGGGGCTTGATCAGGGATGGAGGCTCAGAAGGATCCAGCTTCTATAGCTCATTAGAAACAGACAGATTTATTGGGATCTGTGAATTCTTTTTCTGGTTTCCTGCCTGTCAAAGGCAATAAGAGCATTTGTGGTTGCATGGCAGATAAGCTGGGGAGCAGTCACTGGCCCCTTAGAAGCTGGAGGTGTATTTATGTTTTTGTGGAGTATTTTTTAGCTACTGCTAGGCAGAGCTGGAAGCATAGCTCCTGGCTTCCCTAGTTGGAGATGATACAGGAGTTCCCAGAGAAGCAGCTCTCCTAAGGAACTGGCTGAAGCCYATTTGCAGGAGGTTTTCTTTGTCCCAAGTACACCTATGTGTAGCCCAAATGTGTCACCATAAAACCTCTTGGCACCTACATGGTGCTCCTCAGCATAGAATTTCAAAGCCCTGTGTGTGTGTGGGCGGCCCCAGGCTCTCCTCTGCTTTGGGGGGTGGGGGGCGAGTTCCGTGGATCACAGAGCTGGGGCTTGCTGGGGAGCTTCTTCCACTGTGAGCTATTAACCACTGGGGAATATTTTCTCCAATATTTTCTTCTCCTCAAGAGGTGATTTGACCTCCTTGCCCCCCTCATGGTCTATGTGTAGGTGTTGCTGCTGCTGGCAGCCAACACTGCTGTACAATCCTTTTTACAGTGTGGGCAGAGAAGGTGCTGGGTTCAGGTGGAAAGCCTGCCCTGCTGAGTGAGGCTGTGCAAGCCTCCTGAATCCTGGGCTAATCCTGCCTGCAAGGCTCCTCCTTTGCACTGCTGTGCCTCCTGCTAAATAGAGCAGTATCTTATCCTTCCAGCTGCCCCTGGAAGAACAGCCTCTGGTCCCTGAGGTRGAAAATGAACCCAGAGTCTCCTGTCATATCATTGGTACCAGCAACCACTCTATCCAGCAGCACCAACTGGCTCACGGCACCAATGGTATAAATTCCATTATATGTAACTGCCTGTTCTGCCCTTTTTCTTCCCTAATAAAAGGTTTAGGATGGATGTGGGGCTGCAATCCCTCTTCTCCCTGGCTTCTGAAACTTTTAGCCCTGTGTGGTTTTATCTGGTCCCCCTCAGCAATTCAGCCAGAGAGGAGGCAAAAGCACAACTTTCAGTATGAAGAACATCTCAGGACACAGCTGCTGGGGTCCAGTCTTCTCATCTGATTTGGTGTCACTTGCTCATTTATCTTGCCCTCAGCCTGCTTCTGGGCTGATCTCTGGCTCAGTGAGAAGTGTGTATTTAAAGTGTGGAAACACTTGTTTAAAAGGCAGAAAAATGTACTTACGTTCAGCAACTGATAGTAATCACCTCCTCAGTAAACTGAGAGTAAAGGACTGGTAGTTCAACCAAATTGCAAGGCTGTCTGTATCTGAAGGCCTCTTCTGAGGTTCTAAAATCCACTTCAATTAATTAATTTYTGTGGAAGATATTATAATGGACTTTATCCATTTTCTCTTTAGCACTTGAGGACTATCCTGCTGTCCTTTTATTTTTATGGCTAGTATCACTTAAGAAGTATGATTTCATGTACCTGAGAAGATTTGATACAGTAGAAAACTATATTTTAGTGCTGATGGTTTCTTCTTTAGGATCCACATTCTGCTCTCCAAGTTACTAAGGAATTTCAATGACATGCTAACCTGCAAAAGAGTGAGCTCTTGGAGACAGAAGAGTTAATTTAATTGCGTACGACTAACCCYAGTTGCCTCTCCTGTATCTTTTCAGCATACTGAACTCTATCAGACAGAGTATAAATTAATTTTTCAGCCATGGTCTTTCAGCTATTTCAGCTTTATTTCCATGTATATTTTTAACACATTGTGTTGAGAGAAGGTGCTTGTATGTGAGAGATGTTCTCCACTTCTGTGACTTGTGCAACTTTTTCAGACTGAGTTTCAAATTTTTTGCCTCTTTTCTTCAGATTAGTGCTGTTAGAATTAAATACAGCTTAYGGACCTTACTCTCCTGAAAGTTAGATCTCAAAACCATAGGTGGGGAATCTCTTGATCTTTTTCACATCACTTAGATATCCTAAACTCCTAGGCCTAAAGGAAAATGAAGAGAAACCTGAACTGTATTCAATTTTATTGAGAATAACAAAATCCAACATTTAATAGCAGCAGGCCTTGTACCATCTTGTACTGTGAATACAGTAATTCAGATAATTTTCTCTGGATCAGTGAAATGTGTCAAGGGGAAGAGTTACAAAAGGTGAGGCTTATAGAGATGTTTCATGTTCGGCAGAGGAAGAATTCATTTCTTTCTGAAAGGAAGGAACAAATCTGACACATCCTGGGAAACCTCAGCCACAGGCAGGTACTAAACCTACTTCTTCCTCCTATTCCCACACCTAAGTTGGTCCCACTATCCCCGCAGGTGAAAGGAGAGATCCCCTGAGAAAGGATCAAACAAATTAAATTCTGCATGAGCAGAACCTGTTCTAATAAACTATCTGCATTGTGGATGTGAGCTTTGGCCCCACTGTGGCACAGGGAGAGATTCAGTGCAGCTCTTTCCCCAAGGTCAGCTTAGATGCAGCCCTGTCTTGCTGGAGCCTGGGGCAGTGGAAGTAGACACAGCCAAGGTCTGGCTCACTGACACAGAGCCATGTTCTTCTGGGACTCACAGCCTTGCCTCATGGCTTGCCTAGAGCTGCTGTTCCRCCTTGCACTTGTGAGGAGAGGAACTCCTTGGGCATGTAAAAAGTTATAGCTCAGCTGCTTCAGGGCATTTACCTCTCCATTTCACTCGGGTGATGGGGAATGCTGACTGAGCCACTTCTCCAAGGTGCAGGGTACCTCCTCCTGGGACTTTSTCCATACAGCACCCCCCAGCTTGTGAGCAGCAGCTTTCTGAGGCCATTAGTCTTTGTTTGCAGATGAGGAAACTGAGGCAGCAATGCTGGATGACCAGCCAAGGTCATGAATAAAATAACAAATAACTCCTTGTTTCTCTGTTTTAACCATGACCCTATAGGCTTCCATAGCTGGAGAGCATAGTCCCTACCTATACTTTCAGGTGTAGAACATTTAAAGGACAAGGTTAGAAGTCTTCCCACAAATATGTCTTTGAGAAAGAATGTGGGATCAGGCTTTCAGTTATAGTTCTGTGCAAGGTCCCATGGGTATCATGCACTTTCAATCCTTTGCAAAATATTCAGATTGACTTCCCCTATGTGGCAAATCTGCTGAAATCTGGATAAGCTGCACAGATTTATACTGAGGGATGCTTTCCTGACATCAGTGTTGCCACCTCATATTTCTAATTTGACATTTTTATGGGGCTTTAAAAATTATTCTACTTATACTCTTGCTGAAACACTAAAGCCTGTAACAAATCTAACATGGGTTAGTTACAAACAGAAGCATATGGGATATGCTTAAATGGGGTTACATCTGAGTGACAGTAGTACCTGCATAAATTTGAGGGTAGTTGCTTTTTTGTGATAGTGCTGGATTTCATTCTGATTGCCCCAATATGCACATACTATGTGAGAAGAGCACTGAATCAGCCTAGGCTGATCCTTGGAAGAAAAAATGTACAAAGATAATTTTAATTCCTTGTAAACAAACAGAAGGAAAGAAAAAAAAGGAGTGAAGTTTTTGCTTTGTGGTTCTCTGCTACAGGATTTATCCACAAATCTAAACCAGCTGATCTGTGGAGAGACAAACCTGTTACCTTCTGGCTGCTGTGCGCTCTATGCCTTACATCTCCCCCAGCAGAAAAAGTTCATCTGACTTATATGAGTAATTAGCTCCCCACAACTGGGGTTTGCTCCTCTCTGGCTTGTTTCATAGGCCAAGTCTTATGACTCAGACGGGCAATGAGATTTACAGAGCAGCACATATTTTCAGTGGTGTGGTGCCCATCAGTTGAAAGTCAAAGTCATTAAAAATTAAAACTACATGCCCAATTGTTTTGCTTCTTTGTTTTTTTGTTACACATGCACACAAAAGATTAAAAAAAAACAAGACTATGACTGGCTGTAGAAAACAGCTGATCTTTGATTGGCTTTTAATAAAATGACATGATTACCAGAGCCCTCCTAGCTTTTGGGACACCTTGAGAATAGAACTTCACATCTTTGTGAAACCTGAATCAATTTATTTCATGTCAGAGAGTAAGATATCTCAATATAATCTTATTTGTTTAAGAAATTTGATGTAAAAGTGTTCCATCATTTATTGGCATTGAATAAGGGTTTTTTTACACATTAAATACAGAAAAATTATATACTTCTGTATATATTAATAAGGAAGAGAGGACTTAGCAGTTTATCTATACAAAATGTCAGTTTGCTTATATTTAATTTTCAATATTTAGCAGTCATCACTAGATTTTACTTATCTATCAATCTGATTTATAATACAGGATACAGAGTGACGTATTTATTTGTTTACATGCAAAGATGTTCTCAGTTACTTGATTTTTAGGTACAGTGGACAGGTGGATAAATAGACAATACATGAACTAAAAACATGTTTTTCTCATCCTATTATTAAAGTGCCTACATATCAATACATTTAGCATTCTTATGAAGCTGTTGTCACTTTTTCAAAATTTAGTTTAACACCTATGGATTTACTATTGTCCTTATGAAACAGGCTCAGTCAGAACAGTGATATGTAAATCCTAGGAAGATCAGCTGTCTTTTTTTTTTTTACTTTTGTATCAGACTAGGTTTAATATTCTGAAAAGCTTATTAGAACAACAAAAAATTTTTTTAAAAACCACAATAAGGCAAATAGCAAGACTTCTGTCTCAGCAACCTGCAGCTCAGGTTTTCAGGCAATCCTACATCACCTTCCAGCCTTGTGTCCCAGGCACAGCGGTGCTTCCCCGTCCCTCGCACCGTCCTCCTCTCACACCGGGCCCCGCCGTTCTCTGACGAGGAAGAAATTTCGATGGTTTTTTGTTTGTAAAGACCCTGAGCGTGCCGGGGCAGGCGCTCCCGGCGGGCTCTACGCCCGCTTGACGCTGTTGAGGAGCTCGGTGAGTTCGCCGATGTACTTGATGGTGTACTTCAGGGTCTGGATCTTGGTGAGGGGCTGGCCCCGCTGGCTGTAGATGGGGGGCAGGTAATTGCGCAGCGTGTGCAGCGCGTCCGCCAAGGTCCTCATCCGCAGCTTCTCCCTCTCGCTGGCCTTCCTGCGCCGCTGGGCCGACATCCGCACCTTGGTGCCCTTGGGCAGCCGGGCCTGCCCGGGGCTGGGCAGGTAGGCGGCGGGGAACTCCACCAGGCCGTAGCCCGCCAGGCCGCTGCCGCCGCCGCTGTAGGGCGTCTCGGCCGCCGCCGGGCACGGGGACGAGGAGTAGGATTCGAAGGAGGGCGTCGGGGACAGGCTGTGCGGGGGCGAGACGGGGTGCAGCTCGAAAGGCCCAGCGGAGCTTTTCCAGTCCCAGGCTGACAAGCAGGCGGGGTGTTCCGAAGCCAGAGCATCTTCCATGTTGATCAATGTCTCGTGCAGCTTGTCCATGCTGGAGGAGCGCTCGGGAGAAGCGGTGCCCTCTGCCCACCAGCAAAGGCTGGAGCCGCCGGCTGCCGAGAGCTTTTTATGATGGAGGGAGGAAAGTGACAGAGTGGGAACACGGGCTTGGTGCGAGGAGTTCAAAGGAGCGCCAGAAGTGCTAAGATAGAAAATGAACTCCTGATGTGCTAGTTTCTTCTCAGTGATAATTATCAACCTTCAGCTAAAAAGCCTCTAAGCTAACAGGCAACAGCAAGAAAGGGAGAAAAAAAGATTATCTTCTCGCAACTAAACCGATTAAGGCTGCGCATCTACATTGAGCGTTGGGCTAGGGGGAAAAGTGCTGAGAGAGGAAAAAGAAAACTAATCATTTTACAAAACAATTTACAGATCTAGAATTTATTGGTCGCTAATACAGACCCTAAATTTAGGCCATTGAGCCCTGATTTCTGGGTGACTGTAGGTGATGCAGCAGAGATATGTGACCCATGCTGACTGCCGCTGGGCTATCTCTTATCTGCATGTTAATTGTGAAAGTCAAAAATGGTTTGTTTGGATTTGTGTGTGTTATGGCTCTCTGTGGATTTTTCCTCTCATGAGATTGCAACTCATGAGAAACCAATCACTTTGGTTTTCAATATGAGAAAGGAGGAAAGAACTGCAATACGTTCCCCTGCAGTTTGTAGCTTTGTGTCCTATTTTAATACATGACTGGGAAATCAAAAAGGAAATCTGTAATTGTAAACAAGGTCAAAGTCCCATTAAAAAATAGGAAAATGTAATTAAAAAGAAAGGTCTAGGAAGCAAAATATACAATGTATAAACTTTGGGTCCAGACAAATGTTTTCCATGGAAATTTAATTCAAAGTAATGTACAGGTTATATATGCGTTAGAGAAGAGTAGAAGCTACTTCTGTAAAATTTTCTACCTCTAGGAATCTGTGCTTCTGGCAAAAAAGCCGTTTTCCAGCCCCCAGTTCAATGCAACAGTGATTATACGTTACACAGTTCAAGTGAAAATGTATAACCTATAAATTAATATCATTAATAATAATCACTTTTCATCTCTAGGCTTCAGTACAGCTTGCAGTGATGATTAATGGTCTCTATTACTCTGGGGAAATGGATAAGTGGAGGCAAGGAGGAGCTTTCCCCAAATCACACAGCAGAGCATTAGCAGAGCCAGGAAAACTGTCCAAAACTCCTGAGCTCTGCAGCTGTTGAGCAGCTTGGCTGCCAGCCATGACTTTGTATTGGCACATAATGGAAGCAAAATGTAATATATAATGAAAAGAAGGGGAGAAAGAGTGTCAACCTGGAGGAAAAATAAAAGTAGGATTTATTTTAGAGTTTCCTTCTGTGTAATGATCTCTGTGTGCTCCGTAATCCACTCCAAACAAAGGCAGGGAATGCCTCAGAATTAAACACAGCCTGCTGAGGTTTTCTGGAACATGCCACTTCTTTCTGTGAAATCCTCACTACAACCCCACCACTACAACACAGAAAAAAACCAATCCAATAGTCAGCGTAGTCACTGGGAAGGTGTTTGTGAGTTTTTCTGAGTTAAGCATCAAAATGTTAGGAGGCATCTTATGGTTTAAAGCTTACTGCATTTATCCTGAGATGAGTAAGAAAGTACCAAAAAGTGAAGAATTTTTGCATTTCAACCAGGGCTGAAAAAGTTCGACTATGGTGACATCTACCCCACACAAAAACTCAGGGCACATCTACAGACAGGATTGCTTTGTGTTTTATGGGTACCTCATCATATTCTGAACTCTTCTCTGGTCCTTCTTTAAGGAAAATGAGATTAAACAGTCCTAAGAAGCACAGAGATGCTAAAACTGCTAAAAAGTAAAATTAAGACAAGATGACGTATTTTCTGTGACTTCAGTGATCTGAATGGTTTCACCGAGTACCCAGACAATGGTCACAATGTCACAGTTTGGATACAAGATTTAGTTTTGCATAAATAGGGAACTTGTTCTTTCCCGCTCTTTTTCCTTCTTCCTCCCTGTATTTGTGTTTATAGTGTCTTTTCCATTTGAGAGGGCCCCTCCTCTTATTTCATGTTCCCTCTTAACGCAGCAATTAAAAGACTACAAATACAGAAATATAATGAGGGGGAGGTGAAAAAGGAGGCACTTTTGTCAGGGTGTGAAAAGGAAAAGAAGCTTCCCAATATATGTATGCATATATGTATATATACATGTCTACATATGCATAATCTATACTTATGGAGTATATAAATATATTAAAAATACACATAGTGAGCACATATATAGACTGTTCTGTACAGCAGTTTCATTTTGGAACCAAGTAGCAATTTAATGCAGTCAAATTTAGAAGCAAAAACTTCAACCAGTCACTTGTTTGCTGACTATAAATAATGTACCTCACCAGTTAATTTATGGGTTAATCATAGAAAGTGTTGGTCAGACACCAAGGGGGGAAGGGATTTTGTGCACATCCAAGATTTTGCACAGATTTTTGCTGTGAATGAGAGATTAACACATGATTTCATCTCTGTGTTCTTATATATTGGGATTCAGATGAGATTAGGCAGGGAAGAGGAATGCAAATTACAGCAATAGCTATATCTTATATCTTATGAGGAAATGTTTAGAGCAACCAAGGCAGGATATGAGAGTATGTAGATGATTATTCTGGTTGCAGGAAAACCACTGGATCTTGTAAGTTTATGCTGTTGTGAACTGTTACATATGCAAGAAAAATTTACAGGCTTTTCTATATTAATAGATATTGTGGTGCTAATGCCTTGTTGTCCATCCTTTTTGTGCTCCCTGACACTGTTTTAGCTTGGGCACACCTATTTATGTCCCAAAGGCTGCCTGGCAGTGGTCCAGGAGAGGCCACCAAGGGCACAGGGGTGAGCAAAGGGCTTCCCCAGACTAAAGCAAGCGTTGCCACAACACATCTTCAGAGCCAAAGGAGGGGCTGTGCCCTGTTTGCTCTGCTGGTGGAGATGCAGCCAGAGGTTCTGTTTGGAAAACCAGCCACCCATTTCTGGCCACAGCCCCCAGGTTCCCTAAGAAGACTCAAATGAAGAATGCCTCAGTTTTGGCTGGATTGGGAAGTTGTGTAACACCTCTCCATGATCTTGGTGTGATCCACAGCCTGCATAAGTCAGCAGAGTCTCGTGGCATGTTGCTGTTCTTGGATTAATTAGTTTTGGACAATGTTACATTTGCACCCAGAAGAATGAGAATTCTCACTTAGGAAATTATTTTGCAAAATATATAAGAAAATTATAACACGCAAAAATCAATGGGAATGGTAGAACAGTTCTCCATGTTATTTATAACACTTTAAAAAGTATCATACAGAGGAAGGTAAGGCTACAGGCTGGATACCAGGTTTGTTTTTCTAAACTCTATGACAACTGCATGCTCTCATTGAAGTACTAAAAAAGTCTACTATTTCAGGTGGCCTCTTCCTAGACATTAAATAAACAGAAAAAGGAAAAAAACCAAAGTTTTGCAATCTTTATTTTATTCTGCCTCCTCAAAATTTTAGGAATTTCCTTTTTATCCATTAATAATGTCAAAACATTGAAGGAAAGTGAGATACTAGGCTAACACCAGTGAAATATGAACTGACAAAAAATGAAAAGGCATTTTGTTCTTGACTGGTAGTTTGGATTTTCATTTCAGTAATCTATTCTGCAGTACAAAGGCTAGCATCTCAATCTTCATCTCCTTTAAAATGAAATGTTCCTTGCTCATAGTTTTGAATTCATCACAGGAAAATGGATGCATGAAGGAGCAAAAACTTTTCAATTTAAAAAACCCAAACCACCCATGGCATAGAAAATTTCTAGAGCTTCAGGTTTTACATTTAAAATAAGAAGTCCAGATGATATGGCATGATTACGTATAGTAAAAAAAATGCCTTTTTTTGTACAGTAATTTTAAACAGATTTTTTTTTCTATATTAGAATGGATTTCCACCATACTGTGATTTTGATAGGAGAAACATACAGTGAGTAAAAAACTATAGTGGCTGGGAAGAATGCAGGCTGAAACTGAGTTAACATGGATAAAGATGTTTAAATAACACTAATCTCATCACAGTCAGCCTCCTTCACAATCAGGACAGAAGTCTAGGCTTATTTTTCACAAGAAGTAGATCATACTAACATCCTTGTAGAACATTTAGATGATGCAGTCTCATCTTGTAGTTTGTAAGGTGAAAAAAAATACATCTCCCCAAAGCTTTTAAAGTCACTTTGCCTCCTCTTTTACAAACGGCTCCCCAAGCATTGGCTGCAGCCCCGCCTGCTTGCTGTGGAGGTGTCTGTGGCCTTCCTGCACAAGGAGTCAGTCACCACATATAAACTGTGGGGCAAGCAGCTGCAGGTCTCACCAACTTCAGCAGACGCAGCAGGTGTTCAACACTTCTGAAAAACAGTGTTGAACACCTCTGTTTACATCCAAGCTGGCAATAAAGGAAGGAAAGGATCCACCACATTTGTTATCCAGACTCACCATTAGCCACCAGACAATGCTTCTCTCCTTAAGACTTTGCCTCAGTTTGGGTAGAATAATTTTTTTTTTTTAGAATTTTTAGACCTTGAAGCTCCCTTCCTAGTTGTGGAAGAAGGTTTAATCTGGGTCCAACCTCAGCTGAAACAAATAAGACTTCTGAATAAGCAAGCTGGTCAACAAATTCATATATTTGGTTTTTTTTAAGGTCAGTATGCTGAAGAATGCAGATGCATAGCCATTTACAGTTCCCAGAGAGAAACAAGGCAGTAAGAGAACAAGGACCAATTCTAAGTCCAGCCGTATAGCAGGGAGGCCAAAACACTTCCTATAATCAATGAAAATAATATGGAAATTAGATGTCTAATTGTTATTAGACAACTAGACCATCTTTGGTCAAGCAAATCTGCTAGCACAAAAGAAACTGTTGTTATTAATTTGTAGTAAGATCACAATGCTGTTAAAAAATGTTCTAATGCTGTTAAAAAATCCTGCCATAAAGATTTAAAACATTTAATGTTCTCAAGGGTGCGACTCCAAAATACCCAGACTCGACCTTGCTCATGGAGAAGAAACAGTCAAGTGAGTGATCACTGATTTCTCTAGGGCTTTGCATAGTGAACAAGCATCTCTCTGGTGTTGGGTTGGTAGGATCAGTACTTATCTATTTGCTTTACATCCTCAAATGTAAGTATTTGATCCTCCAAATAGTGTCAATCCCCATCGACTGACAAGTGACATCAGCTCCGCAATTCATTTAAAACATCTGATCTCCAAGCAACTGGCTTCCCAGATGAAAAGCCCTACGTGTGGAATTTACACCTACCCACCTTTTAAGTAGTGAGTTTATTACCTAGTGGTTTTCAGCTGATATTTAGGAATGTCTTTTTAATACCCCTGTTAACAGAAGTTGAAAGGAGGTTCGACTATGTGGTTGGTCTTTAATGTCCACTGGCTACTTCAGCCAGAAGGAAGGGGCAAAGCTGGGGGAGGAAGGAGAGCCTAATAAGATTTATTTTGCTCAGAAATGAGAAGCAACAGATATTATCAAAATAATGGAAGCTGTTTCTGAAGGAAAACTCTGTTAGCACTTAGTACAGCTAATTATGTCAGCTTTCACGTTTAGTTTTAAAAACTGTTGTGTGCTGTAATCGAGGGAATGTATCTCCATTTTTGTGGGAGAGGTGGAGGGTTACCTGTTGCAAGTATTTCAAGATCAGCTATACCTCCTTTCCTACCCAAAAGCGTACATTCAAATTTAATAAATTGTGAAGTACAATACATTTTATCCCCAAGTGTTTCTACTACTGTCCCATGAGCAGAGGGATGATTGCCTTTGCCATGTGTAACAGTGGTTTCACAGGCCTTATTAAAAACTGGGATAGCACCTAAGGGTTTGCACTCTTGCTTTCCTGCTATTAAAATGGGCTTTCATGCATTCATTTTGCAACATGATGGATTTTCCAAAACTAGGTAAATAGTACAAGAAATTCCAATAGTCAGGAAAATTGCATTGAAAGCTCAGTTGTGACTGTAGTCGAGCTGCAGAGCTGTGTGTTTGTGAAAGGAGCTGTTTTTCAATTTCTGTGATTACATTTCAGTTCAGGCTGCTCCTTTTTGTCCACTGAACCTCCTTATCAGTATCTGCTAATTTCTTCCTCCCCCACATTTTAACACTGATGGGCAGAATTGCTGTGTGCTGCTAACAGAAACCATGTTTCATCTGCATGCTAAATGAAGTTATGCTCTGGGCAGAGTCTCAGTTCAATAATTACAAAATGGATCAATAGTCTGGATAAGAGACAACATACAAGTGTTAGATTACAGATTTTATTTAGCACTTACATATTTCATATTCTGAAATAAAATGCTGTGTGTCTGTTTGAGCGCCTTTCAGGGCACGTGGTTAGCCCCAGGTGAGGACCATTGATTTCAAACTGCAATAACAGATTTCTTGGCAAGTTGCTAAATCTTAATTTTAGTCACATTCAATCCCACCAAAATAAACCCCAAGTCTGTCCTTCAGGCTATTGATTAATCTAAATAGGATGTTAATTTGGGGATTTTTTTTTTTTTGCATTTGCTCAGAGTGCTCCCATGAATTTTGCCTACTGAATTAAACTCAGAAGAGTCCCATGAATACATTTGAGTAGAATTGTTCACATTTTTTGTAGATTTTGCTGCATATGCAGAGGTTTCCAAATTATATTGAAGTGTAGGTAGTGGTTAATGTCTTGGAGAGCAGATCTTCCATCAGGGGGACTGGAGAAAATTATCTGGGAGCAGCCTTGGGATGTGCAGAGAAAGCAAAAGCAGATCCCTGTGCTGGCTGGGAAAACCCCATGCAGCAGCACAGGCTCAGGGAGACGAGCCAGGAGGCAGCTTCTTGGAAGACCTGGGAAGTCTGGTGGGATGAAACACTGGAGCAAGCCCAGAAAAAGTTCACCAAGCTGTCTGGGGGACATGGGAATGTGGTGTGTGTGGACAGAGGTGTTCAGGGCAGGCCTTACCTCTGCCTGCAATTGCAACTACCTGGTGGGAGGGGAAAAGAAGAGCAACCAAGCTCTTTGCACACTTCGGGAAAGAGGCAACAAACAGCATTTCTGAGTCTTAAAAGCCCTTGACCTTTCGGTGATGCATTATAGGTTTCCTGCTGGTGATAGAAAACACAGATATTTTTCCTGCCGGATTATATTTTTGAGCAATTGTGTTTGGGTTACAAGACCATAGTGCAGAGGTCTGTGTTCTCTAGCACTGAAGATCCTGCTCCTTTTCTTTACCTCATAATCAGCTTTTACTTTCTACCCATTCTCAATTTTTCTACTTCTAGTTTGTTCATCTATCACTAAATATTATTCCTTTTCCTCTTTTGTTTGTCATTTAATTAATTTAATTTCTCTCTCTGTCTCTTTGAGGTTTCATCTACTTGATTTTCTGTGTCTCACTCTCTTTGGTTCTTCTTGGTACTGACAGTAGAAAATTATGCCTTGTCTTGACATCTGCTCATATAATCATACATCTCTCTTTATCTACTTGGTTGCATGGATAAAGTTAACTTAGAAGCAGGAAACATGTAATTATCCACTTGAAACAAGTTTTTAAGGCAATCCTAAGCACAGCTTATCAAATAGGTATATTGTTTTAGTATATAGTTACAGATAGGGACTCAGTTAAGGTTGTAAAGTTCAAAATAAAATTACTTTAGGTCACTGCTGTTTAGAAAATTATTTTTTTATTTCTGTTTTTAAACACGAAAGAGAGTAAAAATCCTAAACTCCAGCCAAGAATACTTAAGTATGGGCCAATAAGTTAAACTTAGGAATCTATCATCAGGTCAAAGAGAAGGTAAAATGTAGAACTAGAGGGAAAAAAGGATTACTAATCAAACCCTCAGCTTGCCTTCATTCTGAGAGCCCATTTAGCTGTGTGCTGCTGTCCCCATCACTCTGAGGAGACACAGACATCTGGTTTGCACCCTGCCTGAGTTCCTGCGTAGTTAATGGTAATTGGATGTGTAAAAGTGGTGCATGCATGAATAAGCAGGTAGATCTCACAACAGCAGGTATGCAAATCCGGGAGGCAGCTGGTCCTAGCTACCACTCCACTCCCTTAGCGTCCACTTTGCTGCAATCCAGGGACAACAGCCAAGCGTTTTCTGTGGAGGCAGCACAACCAGGTCACAACCAGGACGGGAAATCAGGTCACCCGTGTCCCATTCTCAACCCTGCGCTGACCTGCATGATCACAAAGAGGCCCTGTCTTCTGCTCTTGTTCCCCAAATCTCTCCCTTCCTTGGAGAGAAGCTGTGCCAGGGGAGAGATTACCTTTGCAGAGATCTTTATAGTGCCCACCACAGCGGTCAGCTTAAAAGACTATGAAAGGGAGATGGAAGTAGAAAGCAATTAAATCTAAATTCTCCGTTTGATACTGCTTTAAGCCAGTTGAACTTCCAGAGAAGTGATTTTCTACAGTAAATATTGGCAAATAGCAAAGAAAAAAAAAAAAAAAAAGGAAAACGCTGATTTCCCTGACATTGACCTGCCCTGTCAGGCTGGGATGCGCATTCATCAGTGTCTTGCTCTTATCTGGTATCTGACATTCTGTGATCAGTTGAAAGCAAAGTAACACAGATGGATGGCGTTCCCTTTTGAAGAACAAAATGTACCGAGAACTGAATTTTCAAGTACATTCAACTTGAAGTTAACTCTTAGATTGAAGGAGCATCTTCTAAAGGAGAGGCAGGGAAAAAACAAAACCAAAACCAACCAGGAACTCAGAAGGGCATTTGGGGTTTCCCTATTGATGTGCACCAAAGTAAGCTAACATTTACATAGTCCCTGCTACCTTCAGTGTGCTCCAGACAATGGCTAATCAGTACTCATTACACAGCTTTAAAAAGGCCGAGTATTCTGGSGTGGTGACCTGCATCCTCCCAAATAAAACCGGGAGCCTGAGGCTATTTGGCCACACACCTCCATCCTTGAAACTTTCCTGAGATCAGACTGGCTGTCCTCCTCCAAGGAACCTACCAAGCCTTGTATTCTTTCAGAGGAAAAGATCAATTTGTAGAAATATCATTTGCTAATGGAACAGGAAGGAATTTGATCCAGGGAATTTTTTAATTAATGAAAAGACTACTTTAGGAATCAAATCTGTGATGAGAATGAAATGGGGCACTGGCTCACACACTTGGAATTCATCATTACAATCCAGCAAAGGAATCAGCTAGTTGTGTGAAATTTTAAAAAATCATGAGGGATACAATGCTCCTGTTTCAAATACTAAGCTACGTTCCTACTGAATCCTTAGACTTCCGACTTACATTGGGGTCAGATAGTAAATACTAAGAACATCTTTTGTATATCCTAGGGTTGTGTTTGATTATGCTCACATATGCTCATGGTGCCAGGAGCGCCCTGATTTTTTTTTCAAGGTTTCTTCTTCTAGCCCAAAGATAGCTCTCTTGCCCAGAGAGTTAATTTTTTGTTTTCTTTTTTATTTTTTTAGCAAAGCAAAAATTAAAATAATATTTAATACATGGTTCCATGACTGCCACAGTCTTTTCTCACTTGGTGTCAAAATTCTTCAAGTGTTCTGCAGCAAGAAGTTCTTTTCAGTAATAAATTCAAACCTATGGAAGAAGCCAACTTTTATAGCTAGTGGACCACCAGATTGTATTCTTTAAAATTTTCCATGAGGACTTCCTGTAATTTAAAATAAACTCTAATAATAGAAGTCTCAGTGTATTTTATTTCTAGTGTTATATAAAGGTCACTCAAATTCTGAAATAAAATATTTTCTGGACACAAATAATTTAATTTTTTTTTTTCTAGTATAGGTCTTCAGGGTGACTCTCAGAGCTACTTTTGCTCCTAGATCTTCCACCTGGTAAAACGTGCTCCTAGGTGTCCGGCCAGGGGCACAAGCACTGAGGGGAAAAGATCAAAGGCCTATAAATGTGTCAAACTTTCAAATGCAAATCACCTGCCATAACTCTGCTGAGAACAAATCCTTCATTATCACCATTCTGTGAAAGGCTTAAATTAGCCTGAATTAGATGAAAAGAAAAAGAAAAAGAAAGCCATCTATCTTCCTGTGAGTTTTATTACCTTTAGATTTATTTGGCTAATGGTTTGATAGCCCACTAATCCGAATAGCTGCATAACCGATTCTTCAAATAATCCATAAATAAAATACACGATCACATAATGTTGTTATTAAAGTGAGATCTGTGATAATAAATTAATAAAAGAGCACTTAAAATAAGCCACTCCTTTTCATTGCCAAACTATGAGCTACTGTGATTGATATAATAGCAATTATGAACTGGCTTCTTAGTTTGAATCACATTTAGAGGAATTTTTTTAATGGGCACTTCCTAAATTGTCTGTTCTCCAGATAGATGCTGCACTCATCTTTACTACTGGCTGTCATTCTGCAAACATAATTATTTTTCTAAGAGGTACTATGTCTTGGAGTTTTTTATGAATAGTTTTAGTGATGTAATAGAATATTTGATCAATTTAACTGACTAGAAGAGCAAGAGTTATAATCCCCCCCAATTGCATTGTGCTTTATTTATAAGGGGAAGTCCTAGCACTGTATTTTGTTAAACGAACAACTGCAGAGAGGTTTTGTTAAGTGAACTTTATTTGGAACTTGAAAGAGGAGAGACTGCTGTCAGAATGCATTTGGTTGGGCTGGACAAGGCAATGTCTGGGAGGAGCTGGCTGGGGACCCTGAGCTCCACAAGCTTCTTCACAAGGTGTCCTTGGGTGGGTCTGGTGGGACTTCCCAGAATATCCTTCTGGTAAATTCTATCTGCGCCATGGACACTTTGTACCTCACTGGCTCTTCTGTTGGTCAGATTTTTAATACATTCCCTCTCTGAAGCATTCATCCCACCACAGTCACTTGCTTGGGTTGTATTTCAAGTTATCAATACAGTTAATCACAATATTCAAACTCGGGTCTTTTCCCCAGGCAGGAGTAACCAAGTTTCTAAGATTTCCATACAAGAGGGCTATAGCAGATCATATGGATGAGGACTCCACCATTTTGAAATCTTTCTGTTCCCTGTCATGTCAGAGCAGCTCCAAGTCTTTGGCTTCTGTGGTAAGAGTGGCCTGGTGTCACCCTAGTTTTTTGAGACTTTCTAAGCCTTCTGATGTTGACATTCTTGTAGAAAACTTTCTTGCACACTTTCTGTAAACAACTCATTGTTTTGTCTTCCTTTATAGAAGAAAAGAAAGTTAATAGACTGTTAGTTTGTCCAGTGTCATTGGAGAGGTGTCACTGTCACCTTTGTAAAACTATAAATACTAGAGTCAGAAATTAAACTTCCCTTTTTTCTTCACCTTAAGAACAGCGGTGTGCGCTTGTGTTCTTTCGTGTCCTACAGCAACAGCCTGGCCATTGGAAGACACCAATGATTGTTGACAGCGATTTTTCCTAAATCTGTAACGTGTGGCTTCCCAGCACAAACAGTTTGTGTTGTAGTAGGAAAGAAAAAAAAAATCCCACACTTAAATTACTGGTATCTTACAAGGTAAATATACTATCACAAAGAAGTTTTTGCAAGATAACACCTCTGTTATTGGTAGGAATATAATCTTGGTGGATTTGTTCAGTTCTCTGTAAAAATTCCGACATTTTCAATGCCAGAGCCACATATCCATTTTACACAGTTATTCTTCAGATTATCACTGTGGGGAGAGGAATGTTCTCTCCATAATACCTCAGTGGTGAGCTGTTGAGAACAGAACAAGCAAAGAATTACTGGCCTTTAAATTTTTTTTTAATTAAATATGCTAGGTTGTTATACAGAAATCAATAGATTATCACAGGATATTTTTCAGCCCAGTTTCCAAATCACTAACACCAGAGATTACTATGTGGAAGGTGCTGGATTGGTAAATTCTGGATAAAGATTTGTTTGGTAAATAGAAACTTGGCTTTTGAAGCTGAAAAAGCCACCACCAACCCCAAATAGAAAATATCACTGTTCGTCCTGCTTGCCTTCATTATTATATGTCAAAACTCCTTACCTATATGATTATTGTAGCATTTTATTCTAGTATTGCTAAAAAGAATATTCTTAAAACAGAACAGCAGAAGAACATATTCAATGAGTTTTTACCATTACCATACTAGAAACCATAGCAGGCAGCAACTGACTGTAATAGTGGGGAAAAACAACAAAATGCCATCAAGTGAGAACAGTATTTCTTTAGAAATCACAAACAAAAATCATGAGGCTACAACTTTTCCCAAATATCTTTCTTGCAAATTCTAAACAATCTACAAGAAGAAAAGGGATTTTTAGAAAGGGAAACAAAGTGACATCCGCTTTGATTATGGCATTTCAGTAGATGCCAGAACAATGGTGTATTTCTGCATGGAGATGCATGGGCACAAACCCATCACCTTCCCTTGAACCTGATTGATAGGAAGAACACCTACAAATCCCACCCATCTCATGATAAATAATAAACACAGAGAACACAAATCACTATCTGAAACCATGCTGTAAAAGGTTGTATTTTTCAGGTTAAAAGGTAATAGAAAAGCAGGGGCAGATGTTGGGCTCTGCATGACTCACTAAAAATCATTGTAGGAGCCATACACAGGGAGGACAACAGTTTGGCTGGGTTTGCACAAAGGAGTACAGTGCTGCTGATCTGCATGCCCTGGGCTTTCCCATGAGGTTATACCAAATCTAGCAACACGAGTGCTTGGGAATGCAGGGTTCATATATGGCCTATGCCACTCCACTGTACTATTTCCTGCTCTTCTATTTCCTAAACTTCTCTCTAATATCAGCATCCCCTTTTTCAGTTTTTTTTTTTTTTTATAACTCCTTAAGGCAAAGCCTTTACATCTTCATGTACCCCTGCTGTACCCTCTGCATTCTTAGATGTGACAGACAGCCAGAGACAGCCCACATCACAGCTTAGGGCAGCATATAGGAGCAGGCTGCCCAGCAGACTGTCAGCAGAACCACTGCTGATTTCTTTCCATCAGGAAGGCATGGCCCTAATTAGCAGAAATCAGACTCTACTCCACGTTTCCAGCTGGCAGGTCTGATTGGTAAAGAAGCCATTCAATAATTAGAAAAACTAGCAACACATTAGTCTGGAGATAAAAGTCCTGTGAAGCCCTGTACATCAGGTATGCATGTGGCTGTCACTCTTGAAGCCCTTTGTTCCATTAAACTCCAGGTTTTGGGGATTCTGAGACTGAGTTCAGGGCTCTTTCCTACCCAGTTGTAGATCAAGCAGCAAATTTAGGTCTCCAGTGCAAAAGCTTCAAAGAAAATGTCTACAATACACTGCAGCGGGCTGAGAGACAGAGGCTTAAAAGCTAAATCTGCTCTGGGACGTGGCAGTCATGTTGGACTGAAAGATAGCCTGAATTCAGCCTCAAAGGGGGTGACAAATTTCATGGTTTTGAGGCAGTTAAAACTTGGAGAGTTTCTAGGGTTGTGCCTATCTCATCTGTCTTTTGTCATGTGGTGTCACTGCCAGGGCAACACTGGGATCTTGGCRTGGACGACTAAGACAGCATGCAAGGCTCATCTAGTTGGCCCCTGAAATTATCCAAAACAGACCACACTCACAATTCCTTCTACCATGTGCCAGAGAATACCCMAAACTTACCACAGATCCAACATTTGTGAAAAGTATTTGGTGAGACAACTAGCTGAGCTTCAAGCTGGCTGCAGAGGTGCTCTAGCAGAGCAAATTGCATTTTAAAATAAGATTCAAAGAACAAATGCTAATGTAGAGCTACTTCTACACTACATTGGCATTTAAAATATTCCTGATTCTTTTCCTTAATTGATTTTTATTCAGGCAGCTACTGAAAATTAAATATCCATAAAGAATTTTAGTAGGGCTAGCTGTTTTTAATGAACAAGATTTTCAAAGGTATGTCCCTTTCTCCAGTTGCGCTCAGTCTCTGAAGTGGCAAAACCTCTACAACTTGGTCAAGGGAAATTGGGGCAGGGGTGGACACAAGGCTTGGGCTTAAAGAATTTTAAAGTTTCTTATGTGATTAAATTAAATTCAGTACTGATGGTAGCTGTAATGCAGGATACACAAGCAGAACTGTGCAGAGTGGTTCTGTCACCGATTGTAATTTTGTTTTCTTGAAACAGTTAAAGTGTTTTGTTTCCTGCAGAAAAAAGCGCCAAATCTAGCRCCGAGTTTACGGTTTCGTCAGTAGCACTTGGGTTTACAACAACTCCCAGTAATATTCTAACTGCAGTTTCCTTTTATCTGCTGTTATAATATGGCAGGGCCTGACACCTTTTTAGACATGAAAAGACTATCTTGTCTCAAGTAACAGCTGTCATTAGTCTCTTTTGCCACTCCATTTCCAAGGATCTCCCTTGACACAAGAACACAGAGCCAAGGCTGTGTAAAGTTAAAGAAATCCCTTCTCAAATTAGGAAATTTCTTGGTTAACTATCAAAAGATTTATTACATTCATCAAATTTTTGTGTTTGTTAGGTAGGTTCACATGTGGGTAAGTATTTCAGTAATCTCTACCAATGGAAAAATGACAATGGGATACAGAGACATTGAGAAGTGATCTTTAAAATTATAGTTTTTTTCTAGCTCTCTATGTATGAAGTCCATGTAAACAGCATTTATTTTCCTTTCTTGTTGATTGTGGGTCTGAAATAATAAGTTACAATCCTAAGGAATGCCAAGTAAATGTTTCCTTTTGTCAAGCTAAGCTGAACAAATGAGCTGCATTTAATGTTTACTACTGTTTGTAAGTGGAAATATTTACCCTGCTAAGACAGAACCTATGGCTCTGCTCTGTATCTCTGTGAGCATCATTCAAGCTAGAGGGATGCCAGCAAGAGTGACAGATCAGGTAAAGCACTCAGGCTGGGACAGCAGTTGTGCAGAAAACCTTTCAGAAAATGACTTTAAGAAGCATGAGCCCCTTACCTGTCCCACCTCTATAGTAGCTACATTTTTATTACTTTGTATGAARCACCCTGGTAGAGCCAATTCAGACAGACGAGGACAGATGATAAATAAAAATCTACTCAGGCTCATGAGGTTGATGCATCAACTGATTTATTCTTACAGGCAGTTTAACATAATCCTGGAGAAACATTCTCTGCAGAAGAAAGTTATGTTACACCCCCTCAATTTACTTAAACATGATTCTCACAAATGTGAGAGCTTGCAAAGCAGTCAGCACAGTAAAAAGCTCCAAAGAAAAACCATCCCTAATCTTTAGATTGAGTAAATTACATAAAGATGAGAAACCAAAACAATTTAAAAACTGTAATTACCCTTCTGTAAAGAATCACAAGTTTAATTCCAGCAGTAGTCACCCCCAATGATAAATGTTTTTATTTGCTGCAATGAACAGCTACAGCATAGAGGGAGCATTCTACACACTTGTTTTTTTCCCCACATCTATCACTGCTTCTACAGTAGTGGCAGAAAATTGGCACAAAATTTGGATGCATTACATATGAAAAAATGGAGAATTTTCTGCTTTTTATGCTTGAACTGTACTTGTGAAACCCGATTAATTAGCAGGAAAAATCAGSAACATAATACTTTTTCCTCTGCAGTTCTTAATATATCTCATTTCTGACTTTCACAATTCACATAATTCTGACAGTATTTTCACCTACTTATCCATTGAAACAGTCATCTCAAGCAGATTTGGAAAACAAAGAAAATTCCCTCCAAAATCCACTCTGGCCCCCCGCTTCTAAAGAAAGCTCTAAACCACAGAAATCCACACATTGTGGATAAAACRGAATGAACCCCCAACAAAAAAGCACATTCCCATATCCTAGGAGGGAACAAAAGTGAGTGTGTTCACATGATGTTGGCATTTTTATTAATCAAAATTTAAACACTTGATTTCAACTTTCAGTATTCAAAACCATCAGGAAGGAAAAAAAAATCATACAGAACCAAAACCAGTGTTTTTCCACAAAACCCCCCCCCCACTCAGATCTCTCCATTATTTACCACTGCATAAGGAATGGTTCCCTGCCYATGGCACAGGGGTTGGAACTGGATGTTTTTAAGGTCCCCCTCAACCCAAACCAATCTGTCATGCTATGAATCTCTCCCTTTARAATTTCCAGGTGACTCTTATTCACTTCACAACTCTGTTCTTCCAGCTACCTTCTCACATCAGCTGGGTGCTTAAGAGGCTCCAGAAGCCAAAGACCATCTTCAAAACTAAGTTTCCAATATTTTCGATTTTTTTCTCATTTCCAGAATACATCTCTCATTTGGAAAATCGATTATAAATAAAACTTTTCCATCTTCCCACAGAGTAAACTAAGAAAGTACCATTTTGTCTAATCACAGACTGTATTACCTGTAGGCTACCTATGTCTTCCTTAAACACATCTGGAATTCAGCTTCCAAACTTGGTCCTTGACCATGATGAAGAAGCGACATTTTTTACTAAGGCACAGATATTCTAATTTCTCTTGTTAACAATATGTCTTGGCAAGAATTGTTTTCCTTCTGGCTGGTGCACAGAAGTTGTTACAAACACCTAATACAGACAAGGAGGCATTCCTCCAACAGGCGACTGTCAAGAACAACTTTTTTTGGTGTATGAGCAGAGATTGCTTCTGGAGTAAAGAGGTAGGAAGAGCTCTACTTTCAAAACTGTATGCAAATTTCCCCTTTTAAAAAAAACCCAAACATGATATTATTCAAACGACTTGCAATATRATAACTAGATTGTCTGTAACTTAACTTTCACTCTATTATGAATGGAACTGAATTTTAGATGAGATTTCAACCTACTTTAAGAAAAAATGCCCTGATTAAGTTTAATTAAATTAGTCATCAAATTTCATTAAATATTAGATTGACAGCTACAACACCAGAGTATCCTTACATGGCTTATTCCACTCTTTGGAAGAGGTGCACCCCTGAAGAACAGCTTATTATGGGGCATGGCAGATATAAATTCAGCTACCCTGTGAGGTACATCTGCTGTGTGTCTCTATATGGTCCTTCAGAGATGGTCAATACAACCAGAAACACAGGATTTCAAAACCCATTTCCAAACTTGCAAAATTAAATTAGTAGAGGAGAATGGAGAATTTCAGTTAAAAATGCTGCATCACTTTGTCTTATTAGGAAAGTCCAACAGCACTGCAGGCACTGTTTTAGTAAGTGTTTTGGAAGCAAGACTAATAGCTGTACACAAAATCTGCACAACTGGTTGGGAAAAAAAACCCTTTTTCTTAAACAAATCTCCCTCATCCTTGCATACTGTCTCCTGATGCTTATGTATCAGGTTCAGAATGTAAACACAYGCAGAATGACTGGTACTTGCCTAGAATCAACTGTTTGGCACTTTTGTTAACATTTTTGTTTCAAACTTCAGCKCCAGTGCCAGCACTTCCTATTCATTAAAACTTGTGTCCACATAAGATTGATAGAGCATACTGCAGAAACTCTGAGAAAGAACTCTTCAAGAACTGACAGTTAATTGCCATCATAATCTATTTTATGGAGAACCTAATTGATTTTGATTCTTCCTTTCAGTCTTTCAGASAGGGGAAGGGGACTGTCTGCCCACGCAGAAGTCAGAACAGCACTTTTCTCTTGCTCTGTGGGATCAGAACCCAATCTTTCAATTGGTCTTTCTGGACTTTGGGAACAATTAACTTCCTCTACAGAGGACGGTTTTGRAACTACTTGCACTGAAAAACTGTTGGCAGCTTTCTTTAAATTGGTAATTTTATTCTTCCCCTTAACTGTAAGGGCTGAGTCACTGTTTGTCCTTTTGCTAGTAACAATGCTACCCTTTTTCTTTGTAAAACATTTCTTAAACTGGCCAGGGTTCACTTGCCTTTTCTGCTGCTCATAAACCAGGATTTTATCCACGTGCCCATCATCACTGTCTTCACTGGAAGAGCATCTGTTCTGACAGACACTCTTCTTAGAAGAAACTTTCCAAGTAGTTTCAATACAAGCTTTTTTAATGTGACAGCCAGTTGCATCTGCTGGCTTTTGAGACACTGGAAGCATTTCACACCCAGGATGAAGTGTCTCTGTTGTTTTCCCACTGCAGGCTAGAGATGCTGATCCACTTCTAGAAGGGTCTTTTTGCACCATTTCAGCCAGGCTGTCAGCTTTTGTATATGCATCTTGATAGATATGTAGGCTGGATTCACTAGGAGAGTTTTCTGATAGAACATTTTTATTTTCCTGCCCTGGATTATTTAACTGACATGAGGAAGAGACATGATTTCTATGAGGATTCAATGTTTCTGTTTGTTTAAAACAATTCAAAGACTCCAGTTGCACTGCATCTTCAGACAAAGGCTGTGATGGAATGGGAGCCTTCTTAAGTATTCTCTCGCTTAAAGACCACTCCTGAATTTGTCCCACAGCATCATTTATGAACAAATCATCTTCACTATCAGAATGCATATCAGTCTGTGTAACATCAGTATACTCTGAGCTACTTCTTACTGTTTCGTGACTTAGTGGATGTGAGTATTTTATGCATGTGGTTAAGTCAGCTGCTGGATCATGGTCATCACCTTCATGGGCTGGTGTGGTGCTGAAGGAGGTTCCTTTCCTATCAGTAGTGCTCAGTTGCAGACCAGGTACAAAGGAAGAGGATGACATCCCTGAATACTYAGTGCACTGTAAGGGCACAGATGAGTCAGCAAGAGCAGCTGCTGATGTTGACACATGAACTGATGTTATGCAGGAAGCTGAAGGTAATGCTACATCTTTTGATCCAGTACTTCTCTGCTGTGTCTGATCTTCTGGGGGAGATTTTGTATCTGACATGGAGTGTTGCACAGGAAGAATTCTGTGTGTAGGTTTTAAATTAATTTGAGACAGAAGACTCGTAATTTCAGCATAAGAATTTGGTAATTCCTTTTCTTCTGATCTGTCTTTCTTTTCTGAAAAGAAAAATAGTAAAAAGTTCAGTTTGAATGGCATATAAATCACAGTTCATATGTCTTAGTGCAAAAGTACAGAATAGTAAGATTAAAGCACAGTCCCCTCATCTTGCTTTGGCATTAAATTGKTCAAGAGTGGAAGAAATGTTTTTTTTTGCATTCTGGCAAGACACATAGATTAATATGAAATAAGTTTCTAGACTTACTTTTCTGTTTCTTCTGAAGAATGTCTGACTTTTCCACTTGATAGAGGGCAACAACATCAGGATAAGCAGCCTGAAACAAAGACTCTTCTTCTACCGTGACTACAAACAACTCCACAGGCTCATCTTCTGGATCAACATAATGTTCTGAAAAAATAATGAATGTACTTTTGATATGAATATACACATGTCAAAGTAGGGAATGAAAAACCAAACAGCAAAGACTTGAATACAAAGAAGGTACATAAAAAGTCAATAGTGGGATATTTGAGATTTATCTGTAAGTGAGGTCTTTCTCTTCCTGCCAGTCTCCTGGCACAAATGGACACACTACAGGGAGGAGTCTGGCAGCACAGAAAATTTTCTAGCTRGTAAACAGCTTCAGGTACATAGTGAAATAAGGTATGAAATACACAGTTTAGGTCTTATTTACAAGTACCAGAACAAGTAGCTGAAGACTGAGTCCCTTGCTTTCTAGGTAAAATTGTTATCTTTAAAGCATTGCTTTTTCTTTCAGGGTATGTGAAATTTGATGCACATTTCCTGTTATTTCCACAGAACAGTTTCCAATCTCACCCACATTCCATTGCCTTAGAGTGTTGCCAAACTCTTGTCCTCTTTAAAGCTTGATTTTATCTTTTTCTATGAACTGTTTTGTTCCATAATGTACATAGAAACCAGACCCACCTGGTTTTCGCCATTCAATTTCAAAACAAGRAATTCCATTTTTAACACGTGTCTTAACAATCCTGTAAGAAGAGGAAGTCCATTAAAAGACTGAAATCTAGACTTAAATCTAAAAATATTTCAATATTCTAATTTGGAATGATTCAGAGAAAAAAATCTTCTCATGAAATTGAAATTACTACATCTTTAAATAAAATACACTACTCTGTATACAGCAAAATTTGGAGTATAGATCTGACCATTGAAACATTTTTATTTGACACTCAGAAGAGMATTCACACAAAATAAAAAAGCTTTTCTGTAAGATACAAACATAATGCAGTCTCCTACAGACATCAGTTTGGTATCTTCAGCTGACCTGCCCGAAATGCATGTCCTGCTTGACCAACCTGATCTCCTTCTTTGACAGTGACCCACTTAGGGGATGAGGGAAAGGCTGTGGATGTTGTCTGCCTAGACTTYAGTAAAACTCTTGATGCCATTTCCCAGAGCTTTCTCCTGGGSAAACTGGCTGCTTAWGGCTGGGATAAGTGCACTGGATTAAAAATGGTTTRGATGGTCAGGCCCAGAGAGGGRTGGTGAGTGGAGTTAAATCCAGCTGGACATCAGTCAGGGGCTCCCCAGGGCTCACTACTGGGGCCAGTCCTGTCTAATGTCTTTATCAGTGACCTGGATGAGGGGATCAAGTGCCCTCTCAGTCAGTCCACAGACAACACCAAACTGGGCAGSAGTGCTGACCTKCTGGAGGGCAGGAAGGCTCTGCAGAGGGGTCTGGACAGGCTGGACTGATGCTGAGGYCAACGGTGTGRGGTTCAACAAGSCCAAGTCTTGCCTCCTGGGTCATAACAACCCCTGCAGTGCTACAGGCTGGGGAAGAGTGGCTGGAAAGTGGTCAAGACAAAAGGATCTGGAGGTGTTGGTCAACAGCAGCTGAGCATGAGCAAGAGTGTGTCCAGGTGGCCATGAAGGCCAGGGGCATCCTGGCCTGGATTAGCAATAGAGTGGCCAGCAGGAGCAGGCCACCTGCACTCAGCACTGGTGGTCATCCACCTGCACTCAGCACTGGTGAGACCACACCTCAAATCCTGTGTCTATTTCTGGGCCTCACCACAAGGGGTGGTACTGGATGTGCTGGAGCATGTCCAGAGAAGGGCAGTGGAGCTGATGAACAGTCTGAACACAAGTGTGAAAGGAGCAGCTGAGGCAGCTGGGGGTGTTTAGTCCAGGGAAAACCTCACGGCTCTGTAACTGCCTGAAGGAGGTTGCAGCCAGGTGGGGRTCAGTCTCTWCTCCCAAGTAACAAGTGATAAGAAAGGAAAGGAAACAGCCTCAAGCTGTACCAGAGGAGGACAAGATTGGATATTAGAAACATTTTTTTCATGGAAAGGGTTGTCAACCATTGGAACAAACTGCCCAGAGAAGTTGTTGAGCCACCATCCCTGGAGATATTTAATTTAAAAGATGTGTAGGTGTGGAACTGAGGGACACAGTTTAGTGGTGGACTTGTCAGTGTCAGGTTAATGGTTGGACTTCTCCAAACCAAATGATTCTATGATTTTAAGATACTAATGCCAGAGAAGGCTGCTGCCCTGGACAGTAATGTTCTGAATGATCATACAGGGTCATTTATCCTCATGCTCTCATGCAAAAGATAGAGACACAACTTGAACTGAGCAGGGACAGTCGGTCACTGAGGTTTTTCTAAAAAGTCTATCTACACCCCAGTTTAGTAGCTTCCTATGCATGAAGAGTAGGATCATGCTGATCCTGCTGAACCATTACTGCATTTTTAAACACTTGTTAGCAAAAGAAATCTTCCAGTGCATGCATCATCTCTCTTTTAAACTCTTGTAACACCAGAAAGTGTTATAAACAGAGATGTCAATGAATTCATTCATAAAGGTAAATACTGGTAATTTATCTTGCCAATCTATTTTAAAAGCATTCTCCAACCAATCTCCCCAATTTTTTGAAAGRTAACACTGAATAGATCAGCATCTCTAAAAGTACTAATTCAAGACTGAGACACATCAACCCAGAAGCGATACTATCACACTGCTATTGACTGTCCTCCTGTGCCCCAAAATTAATGTCTAAAAACCTCGACTAGCATGGAAAAATGACTAAYCTTCTTCCAATAAAAGAATTAGGGAGGCAGGGAGAATTTGGGTTTCATTTGGGAAACAAAACCATCAGATAAAGTTAAAATAAGTCACAATTCCCTTCACAAAGTGAAGTTCAGATTTATCAACAGACACTGTAGATTCTAGAAGTTGAYTTAAGTTTAAGAAGATATTAGATCATTAAGAAAATAAATTACACTGAGGGCTGACAGAATAAGAAACTGCTAATTCTGGTTCAGTAAATTCCTAAGTAACAGAAATATGGATGGTGGAAAAGTATTCTGGGAGAAAGTAATTGCATGCTTWTCTTGCTTTTTCTTCCCTGCATGTCCATTTTAGTAACTGTATACTTGGCCATTTTTTCATTCCTAGATGCAGCAGTCCTGAATGAAAAGTAGGGTTGACACATAATACAATGACAGCTGGTAGGTCTGATAAGCAATCAGAGACTATGACTAACTTTGCAGATGCTCATTTCTAAGCCTGAACTCTTATTTTGAGACACAGAATTCAATTAAATGTATGCTAAGAACCTGAGAAGAGGACTGAGACAGATCTAAGGAAAATGAAYAAAAAGCAAGCATAGGAGAACACAAGCACTGCCAGTTCGAATGAAACTGCTCCATGTATTTGTGCAGCAGTAGTAGAATCAGTGCACTGATCTGAATTTTTACCTCTATTCAAAACAAGCACAAAGCTTGAAACAAAGATGGAAGAAAACCGTATTTCTTTTTTTTTCAGAAAAGCCTTCTAGTTTTTATCTGGCAGCAGAGGTAAATWTATTAAGTTCAAGAAATCAAGCCACATTACCGTATTGCCTGCAGTTGTTTTGAGTCAATGTTTCCAGATTTTCTCTGGATCATATCATAACGTGTCAAAAGTGCTAACAGCTTTTTACAAGCATAATGTTTGGTCCATTCCATCTTCTCTGAAGCAAATAACTGTTTGTATAAAAAAAAAAATCCCAAACTTTAAAACATTCTTTATTCTATTAAATATCATGCTTAGATAGTTATGTAGTTGGGACACTGGGCTCAATACTTAAAATATCTAGAGTACTTTTGTATATTGGTGTAATGCCCACAACACCTCACTGCCAAGGGAGGGAACAGCCATCCCTAGCAGGGCAAATTCATCAGCTGTCAGTTTCAAGCCAAGGGAACAGTTGTGTGGTGGCAGCAGCAGGGATAAGACAGTTGTTAAACACCTTCTCARGTTCACATCATCTCTACCAGGAGCTGTGAAACTTACAGATTTCCCATGTGAGACAATGAACATAGATTTTCATTAAAGCCACATTGTTTAACTGATCTACTCTACTATCCGTAATTCTTAACACTGTCATCAAACCCAAAAAAATGAAACATTGTAAGAGATCTGAYTTTGCCAATAAAAAACAATGAAAATGTACAAATATTAAATAGAAAACAATGCTAATGTACAAATATTAACATCTTCACCCCCATCTAGCAATACTGGACAATGAAAAACAAAACAATGACAAGTGAGCTTTCTCTTTCTTCTACTTTTCTATCWAGCTATTTAGAGCAACTGATTTTTTCCAAAGTCTTCAATTTTAGGCTTTCAAAACAGYGAGGTATCTTAAGATGTTGTAGCAAGATTCTTTAATTCTTATTTCAAGTAAAATTACCTATGAAGATCACCATTATCACTTCCTTAATAATAAATAAAAGACTACAAAGCTGAATATTCAATATTTTGTTACATACCTGAAAGGACAATAAATTTGGCCTTCGATATTCCTTTATGTTGATCAATTTATTCTTGTTTACAAGAAACTCTTGGATAACCTTGAGATAAAACATAAAAGAAACAGTTTAAGAGAGGATAAAAAGCTGAAATTTAAACTAATTAATTAAAACAATTGATGTTGAGCAGGCTTGCTTGTTACCTCAGAAAATGGAAAGCCCTCACAGCTCATGGCTTTTCTAGAGGTAAAACAAATGCGTTAGGAACTGAGGAAAAGTGGGAAAAAATGATATGTCTAAATGCTCACCCTGCATATGAATGCAGGGAAAAGCAGTAAAATTTTCAGGCCATTCCTACTTTCTGATACTGTCCTCCACTGCATTTGCTTGTTTCACTCGCTCCCACTGATGCCATGCACAGGGGCAGCAGTGTTTGGAGTCGCTGGGTTTGCAGCATCTCACACTTCCACAGAATTTACATCCATTGTGCTCATGTTCCTTGTAAGATCCTATAGAAACAGACACACAAAGTGAGGAGAAAAACGGGTTCCCAAAATCTCCAAACCTATAAAGGCAGTATTACAAATACAAAGCTCAGAACAAGTATGAATGTGATGTGAATGGCAGCTGTAAGCAGATCTGAGTGCAYTAGTTGCATTTATGAATCCATAGTAAAAACTGAAAAAGACATGCAGGCTTCCATTTTTCTGAAGACTTTTTCCCTCCATAGTTTCAGCTCTTAAGCTGAAAACATGAAGATGGAAGCTGAAAAGCATTTTTAATGCTAGTAGAAAAAACCCCATAACCCAATAAAACAAAACCCATCACCCTATAATAAAAAATAAACCATTAGGCTAAAAGTACAGCTCAGCACTTTTCACACTGACCTGGATGATGGCACTCTGAACAGTGAATTACCCTTTTAACAACCAAAGGTGGATTATCATCATGCCGGAATTGTTCCTTCCACTGCTCAAACCTGAAAGGATGACRTTAAAAGGATCAAGAGATATTTTTCGCTTTCACACTTAAAACACTGAAAAATAATTTCTTTATATTTGTCATGCATTTATCCAAGAGACAGTTTTTCAACTTATGAAACAGGGGTCTTTTACAGCATATCATGYTGGATTTTTAGCATTGACACACACATTTATGATAACATAGAAAGCATTTGGTATTTCAAATCCTAATCCACAACCCAACTAAAAATCAGCAAGTCTCATCAGTCCCTACAGCTTTCACTCCAATATATCAACTTATAYCTGCTAGCTCAAGAGCTAGGAGCCAGCTCATGTTTTAAAAAATATGAGACTTGCCTAGCAAAAACAATTCCTTTAGCAAACAAAAGGTAAGGAATGTGGTAATATCCTCCCTAACTTAAAGTATTACAAACATTGTCTTGGAGTTGAAGTACATACTCTAAAGCCTTCGAATAAAAAACACGTAGGTAAATTTCCATTTTACCTTTGCAATAAGTTTTGACCTTGCAGAGTCTCAATTAACTTTAAAGCTTGCTCCTTCCCAACTCCTGGAACCCCCTATAGTGAAATATGAAATACTATTTAATTACAAACAAAATATTCATATTCTCACAAAAACATCTTTATTGCATAGTGTAGAGAAATGACAACAAGTGATTCCAGATGTTGAAAATMAATTGAAAAAAATATTTTTGACCAAGTTTAAGGGCAGAGAAGGTGACAGATTGTAGCTGTGTTGCCAGTGTAACACACAAGCTGTTCTTATGCTCAACAGCACCTGAGCTAAAACAAGGCAAAGAAGGAAGTAGAAAGCAGTAATAAACTAAAAGAAGTTCAATTCAGAAAAGAGAAGTTACAATGAAGTAGAGAGAACACTGGCACAGGTTGCCCAGGGAAGTGGKAGATGCTGCATTCTGGAAATATTCAGGGTCAGGTTGGAACGGAGCTCTGAGTGACCTGTTTCAATTGAAGATGTCCCTCACTGCAGGGGAGTTGGACTAAGTTAACTTCAAAGGTCCATTCTGAACCAAACTACTGTATCAGTCTATTAAAACACAYACATATTGCTATCCAGTTCTTTCTATCTGCACCCTATTTTGCCAAGAATCAATACATCTGATTAAGAAGATAGTGTTGAGTGTACTTTCTACAGCATCATTACAAATAAATCTGTATTTATTCAGTTGTAATAGCACAACTGAATACATACAACCATATAAAATAAATCTACATTTCAAAACAAGTCCTCATTGRACTACAGTCAGACATTCAGCTTCTGCAAGGAAAGGATTATTTTTATGTATTTTCAACAAAGTAAGTGCAATTATAGCATGGTATTCTCATTTACTTGTTYTGCCAATCTCCATTCCCAATGCACTCACATAATTCAGCTATCTTAAGTTTCTGTCTTTGTCTATTTTGCTGAGCTGCAATAACTCAAAGGATCTCTCTGGCATCACATAATTGTGACATTTTAAGACTATGTAAGAACCTGGCATTCCAGGAGCTGCTTTGGTACAATAACCACTGATTATCCACTGTTTTTTTTACTCCCTCTCTTTACACAGTAGAAACAAACTATTTAAAGATTTCCATAACAGAAGCAAAATTAAAAAATAACCCAAGAAACAAAACCCAAAAAAAAAAATGAAAGGTTTATTTTTTCCAGCAGTATCAGTTGTTTTAAGGATAGTTTTATCAAGCTGGGACGCAACTATTTAAGAATAACTAGATATCTGCTGCAAGCCTGAATGGGAGCAATCATTGTCTGAAGCCACTACATGATGAGGTGTAGGTTAATCAAGTTTCATCCCACTTGTTCTCCCTTTCAAATAGCCATAACAACAGATTCTGTTCAATGTTTCAAAAAAGAATTTAAGAGTTTACAGGAAAGAAAGAAAAGAAAGAAATGAAGTAGTAATGAGTGAGATTCCTCTCAATTAATTAGGTAAACTTCCAAATAGATCACTTCTAATTCTTTGTAAATTATATATTTACAAACAATGGAACAGGATTACATCCAAACTGCATCCAGAACTGCCTTTACTAATAACTACAGCTCAATACCATCACTACTAAGTCTTCCAAAGAGCACAGACAAAGCCATTTCTTCTCATTTTCCACAGCTCCTATGCCAGGGATGCACTTTTATGTGACTTGTTACAAAGCATCCTCATATACAACGGGGTTCKCACACCTTTGCCTCAATGTAATCAGCATCTAAACTTTTGCCTTCCCCTCCATTATAGAAAAGGTTTGGAACAAGACAACAGTCTTAGAAAGACTGATGTTCATGAACCATTTTGAATATCTTTAGCCTTTTAGAAGGCTAAAGAATACAATTTACAAATAGAATTTACAGTGATTTCCTACACATCTTCTACTGGATCTCAGTAATTATGCATTGCATWAGCTTGCCCAGCATGCATATCTCCCTTGATATCCTTTTTTGTTTTTCAAGACAGTGTAAGCACTAAATAAAAAATAATTATATTGYTTACCTTTGGAAGATAATCACAGCCCAGAAGAACTGCTAGCCCAATCAAAGACTCTCTGTCACAACCAAGTTTCTCCTTAATAGAGGACATTGTGTAACTGTCAAGATGTGGATCCTACAAGAGAAATTTATTACATWTTATTTCTGTTACACCTGTTACAGGGAAGGAACTGCCCTAAGTCACATTCAGTTGGGATTGCTTACTCACCCCTGTTCACCCACACCCAGAGGAAAGGGTACTACCCCATAAGAGGAGTCTAACAGAAAGAAAAATAAATTGCCATTAAAATTGATAATGTAATACATGGACACCACATGAACAACTACASTTCTGGAACTTCAAGTATGGGCATCAACTGTTGAAACAAACTAAAATAAGCCAAGAGGTCCAGCAYACAGCTGGATAACCATYTTACATGATGGGTGAGCAACTGCCTCACAGGTCAGGCACAAAGAGCCACAGTGGATAGGGTTAAATCAAGCTGGCAGCCTCTCACRAGAGGAGTTCCACAGGGTTCCTATCCTCAGCCCACTTCTCAACATCTTCATTATCATCCTGAACTTGATACCAAAAGGGTTAATTCAATTTCAGGACTGGAAGGAATACTAAGTTTACTAACAACACTAAATTGGGAGGAGTTGTTGACTCCTCGAAGGGCAGAGAGACAAACTGGAGAGATGRGCATTCACCAACCATATGAAGTTTCACAAGGGGTTATGCTGGATTCTGCACCTGGCACGGGGCAACCCTGGCTGTGTGCACAGAGTGGGCAATGAGAGCCTGGAGAGCAGTGCTACAGAAAGGGACCTGGGAGTCCTGGCTGCTGGCAAGTGGAACATGAGCCAGCAGTGCCCTGGCAGCCAGGAGGGCCATCCCTGTCCTGGGGGCATCAGGGACAGCCTGGCCAGCTGGGCAAGGGAGGGGATTGTCCTGCTCTGCTCTGCACTGGGGCAGCCTCACCTCCAGTGCTGGGGGCAGTTCTGGRTGCCACAATATGAAAAATTCATTAAGCCATTAGAGAGAATCCAAAGGAGGCAACAAAGATGGTGAAGGGCCTTTAGGGGAAGCTGTATGAGGARTGGCTGAAGTAATTTGGTCTGTTCAGCCTGGAGGAGACCGAGGAGAGACCTCGCTGCAGCCTTCAATATCCTCACAAGAGGAAGGAGAGGGGCAGACACTGATCTCTGATCTTTTCACTCTGGTGACAGTGACAGGACTCAAGGAAGCAGCATGAAGCTGAGTCAGGGGAGGTTTGGGTTCAGTATCAGGAAAATGTGCTTCACCCAAAGGGTGGTTGGGCACTAGAACAGGCTCCCCAGGGAAGTGGTCACAGCACCAAGATACACCTGACAGAGTTCAGAAAGTGTTTGGACAAGGCTCTCAGGCACATAGTGACTCTTGGGCTGTCCTGTGCAGGGAGACAGGAATTGGACTCAATGATCCTGATGGGTCCCTTCCAACTCAGCATATTCTATGACTCTAGGTATTTTTATCATTTCCTACCCGTAGAAAAAAATGTGGCAAAACTAATGTTATCAAATCCTAGTGGCTGTGCCAAGTCATTTCAGGAAYTGAAGTTTTTAAAATGCATGTAAACATTTCAGTGTACTACTTAAGTAAAATAAAAGAATAAAAATGTTATCTAGCATATTAGGCATAAGCTAAAGAAATATTTGAAAGGTAAAGGGACTCAAATACAAAATGGAATCAAGATTAACATGAATTAAAACATAGGCCACTGTCTCCTTCCTCAATCACGACAAAAAAATCCCCCCACAAGCCAACAAACCAAAGTGATCCATTTTGCTAGAWCAGCTGCCCCTGACAGTGTGTCCCCTGCACACTCACAAATTATTTTTTATGCTGACCTATATACATACCTAAGTACACCTGAAAGATTGAACTTGCCTTCACTGTTGGTGATAAATGACAAGGAAACTGAATGAAAGAATCAGGTGAAGGAAGAACTCAACCATGGTGTCACCAAAGCAAATAACCTTCCATCAACCCTAATTATTTTTTCAGAGTTAATTATTTGTAGTGCACTTCTTTTGTTCTATTGATTTTCTCATATCTCCAATGTATTTTTTTCAACAAGTCTTTCAGATGAACATTATAAATTACAGAAATCTGAAGTAGCCTTTCCCCATTTCTGGAAAATTGTATTCTTAACAAATGAACACTACAGTTTAAGGCCGTAAATTATTTGGTTTTTGAATGATCACAAAAATTGATTGTGATACACACGTACAATCCCTGCACTATTCATATCCAATTGGGGCGAACAGCATTAATTGCAAGTGTATTCATAATAAAATGAACCTGTAAGATGCAAGTACGTGAACACTTATTAGACCCAGGAGGCTGATCACTTTCATATGACTTAAGGGTAAAATTTATAGCAAGTAATTACTTCGTTCAACTTCTCCACAATAAAGAAGGAAATAGGAAAAAAATTGCAATTTAACTTTATATGACACATCAAAGGGTACTACAAACACAAGCAATATTACCCTGTTCTCAGTAGTTTTCCTCTCACAGCCAATACAACAATTACTAGTGAATCAAACAAAATGTTCCTGTCTTAAACACTATTTTAAACAAACCCAACCACTACAAGGTAAGTTTAATAACATATAAGTATTTTTTCAAGTCCTTTCCTTCTATTTACATTTTTATAAAGAGTCTATAGAAAGGGTGGGAACAGGGTGAGATACATTACCTTAGCATTCATGGCAAAGTTTCTATAAACTGTTTGAGCTCCATACAAGAAAACATCTCCATCRTTGGTAATGCAGCCATCAACAAGTCCTTTTGCATTTAGGTAGGCACACATTGCCTCTGCCTCTCCAGCTGCTTGAACCCAAGGGACACCTAAACACTCCAGCAGTTCAAGACACTAAAAGAAGGAACACAAAAGGAAAGAGGTTGCATGTTAAGCTATTAAATTCACTTATTAGCACGCATTTTCTCAGACACAAGTGCCTTTAAAAACTGCTACTGTTGTTCTGCCTGTGTAACATCTCATCAATGAAAGTACTACTTCAGCAAAAAATAATTTCCTGTAACAGTGAAACAGTAGATATCCACAAAGAGCTAAGTATTAATTAGAGGACTTGAACACAGCATGATTAATGGCCACTCCTTCACAAAAATCTTTAAACAGATATTTAGGATGTTTTCAGAAGAGCAGTAACGAAAGAGTATTTATCTTTGAGAAGTAATGCTGTTTATTCAAGCAGTAATGCTGAGCCAGAACAGACATCTTCCAACAGGTGCCAAACTTCCCAAGAATATCAAGCAGAAAAGTACAATGCTGTCATCCTACCAAGACTAGACCACTGTGCAAGACACAGCGATATATACRTGCAAATTTCAGAGAAAATATTTTATTTTAGAATTTTAGAATAAAGCATGAATTCGTTACGTACAGTCTAGTGAAGCCCTGAACACCCATAAATTCTACTTCATAGATTTTTGAATAGACAAAAATGKTTAATGGGGGTGGGAGTATATGTAGAAGTATGGATACTAACACCATAAAAGAACAGTYAAGTTAAATTTTGCAATAAATCCTCAGTTATGGTTGTCCATCACAACAGCACAATACGCACAGGAACATATCAATAAGAAAATTATTCTGACACTGTTTGTCCTCTATAAAACTTAACAGGTGCTGTAAGGCCTGACTTCAAAGGTGCACATTCCTTCAAACTTCAAAACATTGTTTACATTTGTTGTGTATAAAGCTGTGAAACACTGAAATATTAGGGGTTAATAACTCAAACAACTGGCCATTTGAAAAAGCAGCAGGTGCTTTGCTGAGGCCACGTYTGCACCCCCAGCCAAAGAGCAGGAGAATTTTTGGGTGTGCGTTGGTGRAACCTCTGATGCAGTATGACACAGGGGGTGCACACCCACCATGGGAGGATGCCAACAAAAAGCCAGCCTTTGTTTAGCAACGAGCTGGTTTTTGAGCTGGGTGAGGMCAACAATAACCAGATCCTGTGAGGTGGGATAATGCTTTTTTATCTTGCCAATTTCCTCCTTTACACAACTGGCTCAGGTGTAAWAAATGTACACACCAGTYMTTCAGTGCCATTCCACCCTAATCTGCCYCGAAGCAATCTGTTAACAAGAACCTCAGTTACCTGGCCTTCAGGGGTGGGTTGTAGCAAAAGCTATCAATTATTTYAAGCTCCTGTATTGAATTTGGTTAAGATTTCTTTCTATCATATTAAAAATAGTTCAACACTCAGTTCCCACCTCTTTTAACATGGCTGTAAATAAAGATCTCCCTGTTCTTACAGCTCCAGCTTTCTTCGAAGGCCCATAGCGCATCTCATTCCTCTTGCTCATGGTGTCTGCTTTCAGCCTGGGGGCCTCTCCCTCCATGACAAACACGAGTTTAATTCCCATTGATGTAAAGAAAGAGAATCGAAAAAATAGGTTTCTGCAATAAAGCAAAGTGTTCCATAAGCTGAACTATTTGTGAAGACTGATTTCTTCAGACATTTTCCTTATTTCTCTTATATTTTCCTGACCCTACCACTGGAAAAATCCTAGCATTGCCTTTACCTCCAATGATTCTCTCACCCCCAATCTAAACAAACCTCTGATCTACATTCCTGTCTTTGGCTGAAATCGTCATACTATGAAATTGCAGCAGCTTTAWAAAATTCCCAAGAAAATACCATATAAGGACAGGAGGGATGTTTTTTTGGGCGTAAAGATGTGAGCAAACTTAAAGGCTTAATAAAAATATATTAAATATCCAAAATCTGCCTCCAAACACATATTTACATGGGTTGTTTTATATCAAATATTAACCTGAATCTRTCAATACAGGCACACCTCAAGTGACTGAATGCTGTAGCATTGGACAGACTTCTAGATACCATTCATTGCAGTGCCAATTTATTTCATATGCAAACCAGCACCACCGAGGGGTGGAGTTTTACAAGGCTGCAGTAATAAATACTTGGACTATAACAGTAAAATTAACAGCAGTCATATCAAACAGCATATGCTTTAACCAGTAATTCCAGTATCAATCTTTCAAAAGGAGTAGATCAAACATTTCTATCTCTTTGACAGACATGGAGAGACCATTACAYGAGATTTAATTTTGTACAGTTGCTACTAGCAAAAAACAGTAACTTGGTCTTTTAAGGATAGTTCTATTTTCACAAATGATATTAAAAAAATCAATCCATACAATAAGTTACTCGAAAATACAAATTCTGAAAAAAAATTCATTTTCAACTGTCTGAAAACATTTTTTTGGTAGAAATCTGTTCAACTCCTTGTCTTGCTTTGGAGGGCTGGACTGATGCTTCCATTCCACTGCACACAGGACATCCTACCAGATGTAATGACTTTGGTAATCCTGCCAGTTTTATAGTTAGTTATCCATTTGAGTTTGTAAGTATAAAACATTTTAAGGCCTTATTCTCAGAAAATTCTGAGATTTTGTATCATGCTGATATTTTATATCACGCTGAATTCAACAGAAGTCACAGGAGTGTATAACATGATCTAGTAACTCAGTATTCTACACTGGTAATTAACAACAAGCACTGATGAAAATTTGTGTGTGTTTTCATTATTGTTAGCACTGTTTGCAGAGAACAGTRCTTTGAAATTACAAGTGCTTAGACATGTTCATTCCTTAGATAACTCATTTAAATTAAAAATATATCCATATTCCTTAAGTTTGTTCAAATGCCTGAAGAATGATTTAAACATRTTTAATTCAATATGGGGGTCTACTTAGAACTAACTTCAAACCCTTTACATATGTAGCTTAAGGGATAACTGAATCAAAACACCAGTCATATCAATTTCAGAGTTACTYTTAGAATTCTATTGAATAAGTAACACATTTAAATTGTACAGCTCCAAGATATTTGGCTCAAATAATTTGTATGGATACCTGAGATGTGGCTTGGTAACTACTCCAGCCATCTTTTTAACAGTCTGTGCTTCACAAACCCACAAACTTAAATCAACAGCAAGTGTTTTCCCTCTGAGACTACTTATGCTGACAGGTTGCCTCACAGGCTCAAGGATTTGCCACAGGTAAGTCACTCCCATTGTCTTCRCTTCCTTGTTGTCAGAAGGTAGATTTTAACTGTGGAGACCAAAGAAAATAAAACAGTTTCAGCATATGGCATGAAGTGAAGCATTATGACTGTGAGGTTCAGAAGATAAATATATTTGCTACTATAAGTTCTACTTTTTTGAGGCAAGAACACTTGCAAGAAGTCCAAGTCCACTTCCAAGTCTTCTAAGTGTAGTGACTCTAGTTCACAGATGGTTAATTACCAAATACCTTCTTTGGATGGAACAGTTGCATTACTGAATAAGCTGAATAATAAATAAATATAATAATAAGCTGAACATAAATAAAACCAAACTCAGGGAAAAGGAAAAAAAATAAACAAAAAATTATTCATTTCCAAGTCTTACATGTCCCTTACATAAACACAATCCAAGTTTTCTTAAAAAAACAAACCACAGAATTCTTAAGGAACTTATGTCCTGATTTGAGGTAGGATTCACATGAAAATTTTCTGTTAAAATAGAAGTAGCTTAAAGCTATTTGAGGAATATTTACAATGACAACAGAATTTAAACTTTCCTTGTATTCCAAGATGATACAAGAGAGGTCAACACCCAGAGATTCTGGTTTGGGAAATTCAGGTTGGAGTTTAGGGAAAMAAAAGATGGTATTGCTGCTGTGGCTGCTCACAAGTTGCAGACATTCTTAGCGTCCAGCTGCCATACTGTCCTACTTTTAATCCAGCACTGATGGAAGCCTCTCTGACCAGGGAATCAGCAGTGACTGGCACAGAAATTTGTGCAGAGAACTCCAATGCAGTATTAAAGAAGGAGGCAGTACTTTATTCTGGCCCTGGATGCCTGGGGAATAGCTCCGTGCAACATGCACACCTGGCTCAGGATGGTGCACCTCTTTCTTGGCCAGGATATCCACGTTCWTCAGAAAACTGTTACTTTTCTGAACTTCTTACTTAGGGCACAGAGTCCAAACAGAGTCCAAGTCCTGAAAAAGGATTRGGCCAACTTGTTACTAAGCTCTCAGTGCAACATGATGACTTCTGAATTTGCCTTCCAAACAAATGTCCTGGCATTTCTAACACTGTGACTGCAGAAACACACCAGTGTGTTTCACTGTGCCAGCTCTGGTACTGCGGGACTAGCACTACCTATAATGCACACCAGCTGAAAACATACACTCACTAGGAGGTAGAGCTCTTTGTTTTATGTAACTTCACTTATATAGCTCCACTCACCACGGTACCCCATTACCACACTCATTTTCTTGTTTTCATTAGTCTTCTGGTTTTCACATCTTGCCAGTTTTATACAAGGCCTCAAGCACATACTCTGCTTTCCACCCTCACAATACCAATTTATTCCTGCACTGTCTTATGGTACAAAGTTTGTCTCATGCTTATTTGTTTTCTCTCTTCTCTCCCAATATTAGAATATAAAAATCAAATACAATGTGGAATGTTTTGTATTTCTTTCTGCTTTTGACACTACTGTACAATCAGATAAATTAAAATGCTTCTTTGAATAAATCAGACTAGATGACCTACCAGTGCTCAGAGATCTGCTTAAGACACATGAGKAGCTAAGCCACTGTGTGGTCTCTCACAATTAACACCAGTCTGTCAGGATAGCAAGCCTGCCTTTGGAGGGTGCATTCTTTCATACTCTAAATCTGTTTTAAAGCAAGGCAGCTATTCAATTCCAGGTTGTTTTTAAACCAAGTTGTCACATTAATATTTACTTTCAACAGAATCCAGGTCTCTAATCCATTTCTTAAACTACTACAATGACTCAACCTCATTTTAGTTGTATGCAGACAGAGTATTGCTATTGTGGTTGTACGTCAAGCCCATAAAAATTAATTAAAAATACAAATCAAGCATACAGCTACATAGTACAATTTCTTGAAGTCCAGGATAATCAGTTTCTCTGATGCACAGGGGAAGTATCCAAACCTTCCCAAAAGACAAGCACAATAATTCACCTTCAGTGAGAGAACACCTAACAAAGAAGGGAGATGTCTTTTTGGTGTTATAATTTGGTTTCTGCTAGTCTGCATCAATACAATTTCTTAAAAAACACCTGTTAGTTTCTAAATATTGTCATGGAGCGTCACATAGTACTTAATTAATGGGAAAGACAAATACTGCAAACACCCTACATCTGGTTAGATTACAAATAATAACAAAAAAGCATAAAAATTGAAAACTAGAAAAAAAAAAGGTCGACTTTTTCAGTGTAATAAAATATAGATATTTGAGGACTTAGGTTTTTCAYATCACATTGAATATATATCTAACARTGAGTTATGAAAGCCAGCAAGACTGGTAGCAGTCTTTGGTTTTTTTGAGTGTATTTCATAAAATATTTAAATTTGAATTCAGTGTACAAATAGCTCAACTACTCTTAACATGAATGATCTGTCTGCTCGGATTTTATTTAACAGCTTCGTTCATCACAAGCCTCCAACCCTAGAGAGATGCCAACTTCCACAGAAGCAAGACTGAACTTGATTTATTTGCATATACTTAGAAATCACTGAAGATGGTTAACAGTAAAAATAACCACTCACCTACAAAACCTTCTCAATGTCTCTTCAGGCCACCATGTGCTAAACCTATAAAGCTTTTATGYCGTATATACTGCTTTAAGACTACATTCTGCTCTACTAAGTTTTTTTACACTGCCAGAAATGCCAGTTACTTTAAAATAACCACAGAAAGCATTTAACGCTGCAATCCAATTCATATAGAGATACTTTCACACATGACCAAGGTAACTTGCAAAGACAGCTAAGCATATATTTTATGTCTCACCCGGAGGCCTTTAAAACGGAGGAAAGACACGGCAGAGGAAACACGAAAGCTCTGACGTTTTTAACAACTTTCTCTCTCTCTGCGTTACCCCAGCCCAGCTTTGCCAATAAATCAGCGCACCCGAAGGACAGCAGCGGCGYGCTCCAGCATTTGCAGATTCCTCCTCAAGCGCGGCGGATCCTTCTGGCGGGATGAACACAAACAGCCCCGAGCCGCAGCCGGCGAGCCGGGCGCCGGGACGCGCGGGCTCCCCGCACGCAGCGTTTGAAACTCCCGCCCCGCTGCGCCCACAGGGACAGGCGTGCCCGAGCTGCCCTGGGCTGCCCAGCCTCAGCTCGGGAGCGGGCCCGCCTCCGCGGGCAGCCGCGGGAACGCCCGGCCCCGCGACGGCCCCGTGAGAGCCCCGCCGGGCCCGCTCCGAGCGGCTCCAGAGCGGCGGTCGCTCCGCCCCCCACACCCGAAAATGGCGCGCGCACGGAAACGCGCCCCGCGGGATGCGGAGCGCGCAGGCGCCGCACTCGCGGAGGCAGCTCTTCCGCCCGCTCCGGCCCGTCCCGCCCCGCCAGCCCCACCGCGCGGGCATCGGGAGCTGTCCCAGGTAACGGGGCGCGGAGCGGGCGAGGGGCGGAGGGTGGGGAGACGAGGGACGGGTGACCCATGCCGGGCGAAGATGCCGGCGGGCGCTGTCCGGGCGCGCCGCGCTCTCTGGACAGCTGGGAGGGAGGGCGGCCTGGCGGCCGCAAGGCGGGGCAACCGCTGCCAGCCGCTCCTCCCGCTGCCGCCGCTGCCCCCGGCCTGGCGCCACGCTCCTGTCGCAGGTGGTTCTGCGGGGCTCGTTAGCGGTTGGAGCTTTCGTTTGTCACCCGCTGCCCAGCGTGGGCGCCCCGCCGGGTGTGAGCGCTCCCTCGGGTGCCCATCTCTGACGGCGSAGAGTAGGAGCGGCGGCCGCACGGGCGTTCCGGCCGCCAAGGGACCCGTGTCTCTTTTCTGGGGGGTGGGAGAGCCTTCCGGGTCGTGCGGTGTTGGGAAAAGCAACAGGTAATGGTGGACCTGAGAGGGTTTGTGCCCCGCTTTCGTTTTCGCTGTCCGTAGAGGAGGCAGAGCTGCCCTCTGTGCCGCAGTGCAGTTCTGGGGTCCTCAGCACAAGAGAGAGATGGAGGTCCAGTGGAGGGCTGTGAAAGATGGTTAATGGAGTGAAACACCTCTCTTATGAGGAGAAAGCTGAGGGAGTTGGAGCTGTTCAACTTCGGGAAAGGACTGCTGAGAGGGGACCTCAATCTGTGTAAATGTTCAAAGGGAGGGTGTCAAGAGGATGGACCAGGCTCTCCTTAGTGGTGCCGAGCAGTAAGACTGGAGGCAATGGGCAGAAACTGATGTTCAGAATGTTCCACCCGAACATGAGGAGGAATATCTTTGCTGTGCAGGTGAGCACGAACTGGAACAGATTTCCCTGAGAGGCTGTGGAGTCTTTCTTACTGGAGATACTCAGAAACTGCCTGGACACAATCCTGTGCTATGTGCTGTGGGATGACCCTGCTTAAGCAGGGAGGTTGGACCAGATGCTCCACCTGTGAACACTATGAACCTATGAACGCTATATTCACTTCCAGCCTTACCCTTTCTGTTATCCTCTGGGTCAGGCACTGCTTCTCCAGTGTTTGATGGGATGGTGTAGGCTTCTTATGTACTGGCTGCAAATGTGTTTGGAGAGRAGTTGTCAACGTCAGACAAACAGTCTAACATAGAGTATCTGGCTCAGATAGTCCCAAAAATGTAGAGCACTCTACTCCTGTGTCTTGAGACTGGGCTTCTGACTTCAGCCCTCTGTAATACCTCCCTTTAACTTCTGTTTGTCTGCTGTAAACCAAGTTGTCACTCCTGAACTTAATGTTACTGAAATTCCCTTAGAAACCTCCTCCCCTTCCACATCCCCCTCACTGGTTCTATGACCTGGATGGTAATTTGTGTTTTATTGGTATTTTTGTGACTGTTAAATGTAGTATGCTATACATCAGCTAAAGACCTCAACTATTTTCTTCCTCTCCTTACTATATCTTGTGTTCATCCTGCCATAGGTCTGCTCTGATGTCTTTGCTTTACCTCTGTTTTTCCAGCTGGGTGGAAGGCAGGGTTAYACCTGCACTGTGTCCAGAGTGTTTAAAGTGGATGTCCCACAAGACACATGGGATACTTTCCTACCTTATGTGGATACTAGGCCAGCGAGGGCTGCTAGAAAGCCACTCATGTGGGTTTGCTGACAGCAGGTTGGTTGTGTCAGCCYTGGATGAGCCAAGCTGTGACCAGCCAGGCAGGAAAAAGGGAAACAGTTGTGGAACTCCATAGCAGTGAATACTTTGGAAAGATAGGCCATTGATTAAGTTGAAACATGGGTGAATATCAGTGGATGCAGCCTCTGCCTTCTTATCCTTTGATGTGTACAGTGTAAGTACTTTTCTAACATGTAGCAGTCATTTTATAGTGGGCATTTGGGGCTTGTATTTTTCTTTTGTGCTTTCATTATATGCATAACAATTGCTTGTTGTAATTTGGAGTGATCCTTTGATTGTTTTTATAATTGAAGCTGTCTTGCTCCCAGTTTGCTCCCAATTATAGATCCAGTTTTTATACCTAACTGTATACTCTTACGTTCCATGATAGTGAAGTTTATTAAATCAGTACTCTTGATTTCTCTTCCTGAATTACTATTGGATTCTTGTTTGAATTATTAACTTGACTTTGTCATCACAAGTTTCCATAAACATACTCTTACTTTATATTGTAATATATTAAAGTGTATTTTATAMTTTAGATTTTAGGTATGATACCTGATCCATTAAAAAATCCTTTTGTTAACATTTGTCAMTAATGTCCGTTGTCAGCTTCTCAGTAGTATATTATATATTTTAAAATGTATTGATGTATTTTTTTGCCAGTTTGTTTCCAGTATAGTATTGCATACTTTAATAACCTTCAGATWGCTTGGATCAGCTGCTTTTCCTTTGCCTTGAATAGTTATTCCCAAACTGTTGTTAAAGTTAGGCTAAGTAGTGCAGAGACTGMAAGCAATATTTTTTCCAATTAAAAACCCAATGTAGAAAATTAGGGGTGTCTTGGTGCAGGAGTCTTGGGAGCAATTAATGTACAAAAATTCTTTTATTGTCAAAAATATCAAGATGACATGAAAATAAAATTCAAACATGTCATTTTCTGTTTATTTATTTTTTAAAATGTTGGTTATTTCTTCTTGTGCCTTTTAAAACCTTGTTTCTTTTAAAATCTTATTAATGGGTTCCTTGTGGTTGCGTCCAGTTTCTTGCTCCTTTTGGGTTTTTTCTACTCAGGGAAGGTTCTGCATCCACTGATATTTGTCATAATTTCTGAGGCTGAGTTTGCTTGTAGTTCCAGTTAAGTTTTGTTTTCAGTACTAGCTCTTTAACAGTTTTGAGGTGCAGATGGTTCTTTTGCTTTCCTCATAGTTAGATTACGTGAAATTATTTTGTTCTGTGTTCCGCTCTTACACTCTCTTTTCCTTAAATGTTCAAATTGTATATCAATGGAACTCATAGCCCTCATGTTTAGTTAGGATGKTATTAATTAAAACATTTAAAGCTTATGCTTATGTCTTCATATTTGGGTGAGGGATGCCAAGAGCTTGCAAGTGACTGATTCCTGATCTCAGTAATTTGGCATGAAGGCATGTTTTTGTAGTAAAGCCAGAGTAGCATGACAAAAGGTATGTAAGCTGAATCATGAAGTGTATTTGCTCCTTGATTTCCTCGTGTGTTGTATTAAACTACATAACATAAAGTGSATATAATAGTTTTGCTGTAAATACTTCATGGGCATCATCATTATAACAATAATAGTAACAATAATAATCAGTTATGAACATCATCATCCTTCTTCTCTTGCTCTTCTAATATTTGATACAGAAATCCCTACCATACAAAATTATTGCAGCAGTGTCAGATGGCAAGTTTATTGCATTTCTGCATTTGCTTTGAATTTTKTTCATTCCACATAATGGAAAGGGCTTGATACTGTTTTTTCTTTATCTTTTAGATGCTGTGTCATAGAAGGTTAATGAGGGGATCATGAGACGCTGTATTTTATAAAGCAGCCAACAAATATGTAGACTAGAAATTAGAAAGTCTTTGTAATGGTGTAGGAAATTTTGATGTCTTGTGTGTCTCTTACAATAAATGCTGTTCTCTGTGGTACATGGTATAAGCTGTCTGACCTCTCATCAGTTGAATCCAGGCAATAGTTTGACCAAAACATGAGGCTGACACAAGGAAACTGCTCAGAGAAGCCTCTTGTTCTCCACAGTGACCCACCCATACAGAGCCGCATGCTGAGGTGGTTAGGAGCTCACCTAACTAATGTTAAAAGAAAGAAGTTCTTTCCTGCATTACTTTTTGGTAGAATCAATGACTTGAGGTGATTTATTATTTTGTTGTGTAAAGAGCTGCTTGCACTCAGAGGGATGAGACAGAATGAGAAGAGGGAAGAAAGACTGCTCCCCTTCATTGTTATACAAGTTCTTGTGACTAAAGTTGTACTTCAGTAGTCTTTATTTAATTCARTTCTCTGTAGATTCTACGAGTAACTAATTTTAAAACAGAGAAYGTGGAGCAAGACTGCTGAGAAGCTCTGGGAGAGCTTTGACAAGGGGGCCCCTGGGGATCCTGAGGCTGTGCAGTGCACAGCTGGGCCTGCTGTGCTGACCCACCCAGCTTTCTCACAGAATGTGCCACCTCCCTCAGGAGATCATGGTAGGGACTGTTAGGCTGACCTGTATGACTTCTCTCCTAGATTATCCCAGCTGTCCTGAGGAACAAGGAAGTGCTTGCTTGTTGTCATCACCTGTATTCATGATGAGGAGTCTTCTGGCCTCCAAGCCCCCAATGTGTTTTAGACATGTGTTACCAACTTTGGGCATGCTATGTCTCTAATGCTGGTCATTCTTTCCTGCACCAAAAATAATATTTTTATTAGTTTATTTTTATAAATAAGCAGCCTGTTCTTAGGCCATGTGTCATTCAGTGATCTTTCTATAGGAGTGAATGTTAAGTACATTTATTGCCTCAGAATTTTCCTTGAACTGGTGCTGTGCATTAAAGTTGGTTGTCATCTTTCTTACAGGGGAGCTCTAGATGAAATTCCAGCAAACAAAGCTGAGTAGGAGAACATAATCCATTTCAGAAAAGTTTTGATGTCAGAAAACTGCAGCTGGTATTAGTTTTAGCCTGTTTTAGGTACTTAGCATAGCTGACTTAACTGCTGACAAGTAAAAAGATTGTGTATTGCATTTGTGCAAATAGCACCTTGCTTCTGCTTAGGGCAGGTATGTCAACTTTTGTATTTTGTGTAGGTCTTTGGGTCTGTAGGTGTGAAGAATGTATATGTACTTTTGAGGGAATAAAAATGATGCCATAAGTGTAGGATTACAGAAAATCCAAGATTTTTGTATGTTTTACTACAGCTTGTTACTTTTGCAAGATTTGTTTCAGRCCAGTCCTATTAGTGCTGGAAGTCYGTGCATTATTTATTGATTTGTAGAGGAAATTTATACATGTGTCCTCTTTATAGAGAGAATAGTTAGCCTTTATTAGGAGCATTTTGTTTACTGTGATCATGTTATACTACCTTGTAGTGTAAGAAACAGCTCAGGAACAGTGCTATGAATCTAAATTTCCCTTTATTCTACTTTTATGTGTTCTGCATATTAATTAATCAGCTGGCCATGCAGCTGACTTCAATCAAACCTGTATTGATGGTGCTGATTATACTATGTTAGTTACGTACTTTTTACCACTATTCTTTGTGGCAGTGTATTTTTTGATTGTAATGCATTTCTAGCAGTCAGTTTTATAATCTTTCCTATTTCGTACTGTTACAGCGTATTTTATTACTGATGGATTGTTCCTTTCCCCCCTGAGTTGTTGGTTTTGCCTTAGCTGTCCATTTCCCCAAAGATCTGCCCCTCTGTTCCCTGTTCCTCCTCCTATTGAATGTCAATCCCTCCSCAAGCCAGCCCCTTTCTCTAGAAACTTCTCTATCAATTTTGTACCATTCGAAGCCCCATTGGTTTGTTTAAGTTATTCTCCTCCCCTGCAGTCCCCCATTGGTTTAAACATTATATTCCCCGCCTTGTGTTCCTCCCCCAGTTTYTCCCAATTGGTCAAAGAKTGTATCCTCCCCTGGGACCTCCTACCCTTTATAAGTTGATGTATGTGTTTGAGTTTGTCTTTCTGTCTCTGAACATCTGGGAGTAAGCTTCTATGGAAACCGTACAGACGACCTCTCCCTGATCCTTGTCCAAGGAAAGCAGAATCAAGGTTGATTTTATTTATTCCGCTTGATTAGAAAAATGAAGCTGTTTCTTTTGTTTTAATGCAAATCCTTCATAGCAAGCATAGCCTTGAATTACTGAAGTTTTATTGGAATATGATCCCAGTATTACTGGATGGAATGTGCCTGGGCTCGTCTGGCCCTTGCTGCTTGACCAGARGTGACAACTGTGGTGTTTTCACCTCAGAGACRCCCCTGGCTAGCTGTATGTTGCAGCTAGGCACTTGGAAGAAGTCCAGGCAAGCAGGAATTGAGTTTACCTCTGGTGGGAAGGCTTTAGGCGAGGTGAAGAGGAAAAGGAGACAGATTCTGCCAGRGGGTTAATCCAGAGTTTTATTCCAGGGTCACAGATCTCTGAATCTTGGTAACAGCTCCAACAGAATGACAACCGCATGGTCTCAGTGTCCTTTTAAGCCCGGGGAAAGGGTGAGGGGAAGGTGTAGGTGTGCCACCAACCAGGTGGGAGGGGGGAAGGCTCAGGGGACAAATGACACTTGGCTAGGCCAATGACCCCAGGGCTGAGGGGCATGTTTTGAACTTCACGATTTCTTTGCTGGAATGTTAAGTTTGATGGACAGCACTTAGCAAGGGGCAGGGGGAGGGGAAGGGAGAAGGTATTGGTGCACCTGGGAGGGACTGGGATAGCTGAAATAGGATATTGCAACACACTGCAATAAAATTTCAGTTCTGGGAAAGTATTTGTTGCAGTGTTTGCTGTTATTTTAATATTTGTTTTACCGAAGTAAATAATTTGGTATTTCTGTGCTATCATCTGTGGGTATGTTGTCACCTAGAAAACTGAAACGTATAATATTTCATTACTTTCATTTTTTAGTACTCATGGGTAAGAGAAAGGAAGAAAGCGTTCTAACTCCTGGGCCCCAGAAAAGGCAGAGAAAAGAACACACAGATGTACATAGTGATGACTCTGATGAAGAAGAAACTTTAGAGTTGTCAGCCAATAGTGGTGCCCTTTCACAGTCGGTAAGTATAAAAAGTCATAGAGATGAAGATACACGAAAAGTTCTGTGCCTGTTGAAATAAATGTCTTGGATGTAGGCATCAGTAGAACACAGATAAAAGAAACTAGGGATACTGTCTGYGGTGAGGACTTCTGCATGAGGTTATTCTTACCTTAGTTATTTTGGGTCATCTGGTTATAATAGTCAATCATTACAGTATTTTGATTTAATAGAAGGAATATTACTGCAGTTGTCAAGTAAATTAAGTAAATGGATTTCGATAGAACTATGAAATGTTTCATTTATGGTTGTAGTAAAGCAGAAAAAATATTTGGAAAACTATTTATTTACTAAAAGAAGTGCCAGGTGTTGGTTTGTTTTGCATTGCTGACACTTTCAGGTATCTGAAAAAAATCTAGTGTTTGAAATGCAAATTTTGATGGAAAAGAGACTAGAGAATGGGAATGTTAYTATTTTCTGCTTTTCTTTTAGTTTGATAGAAGACTAGTTTGATAGAATTTTAGTTCGATAGAAGACTTAAAAAAATGATTTTTGAGATTGAAAATACTGTCCTGTGTATTTAGGTTGCACATTAAGAAACATTTCTTTACCAGTGGTAAGACACTGGACCAGGCTTCTCTGGGAGGGTTGAACCTGTCTGGGTGCCAGGTGTGCACCAAAACCACTTTTTCACTGCCCTCCTTTCCTGGACAGGAGAGAGAAAATACAACAAAATGCCTGTGGCTGGGATAAGGGCAGGGAGAGGTCACTCCCCAGTGACTGTCATGGGCAAAACAGCCTCAGCCTGGGGAAATGAACTGAATTTATTTACAATCGAATCAGTATTTGAGAGATAATGAGAAGWGAACCCAAATCTTAAGTAAAACACTCTCCTTCCACCTTCTCTCCTTGGCTCCTCTCACTCCCAATTTTCTTCTACCCCCAGCCCAACAGCACAGGGAATGGGGGCTTGGTCAGTTCATTACATGTTGTCTCTGCTACTCATTCCTCTTCAGAGGGAGGACTCACAGTGATTCTGAGCTCCTGTGTGGATCCCTTCCACAGGATGCAGTCCTCAGGAACAGCCTGCTCCACTCTGGGTCTCCCATGGGCTCACAAGTCCTACCAGCAAACCTTCCCCAGTGTAGACTTTCCATAGAGTCACAGCCTCTTTTGGGAGTCCTCCTGCTCCAGCACAGGGCTCTCCATGGGCTGCAGGTGGATCTCTGCTCTGATGCCTGGAGGACCTTCTGCCCCTCCTTGGTGTCTGCAGAGCTGTTCCTCACAGATATTCTCATTCCTCTCTTCTCTGGCTGCAGTTGCTGCAATTGCAATTTCCTTTTCCTGGCTCTTAGCCTCGAGGCACTTGGACTGTTGCTGATGAGCTCAGCCTTGGCCAGCAGTGAGTCTGTCTTGGGGGTGGCTGGGGAATGGCAATGGCTCTGTCAGACATGAGAAAGCTTCTGGCATGTTCTCACAGAAGCCACCCCTGTAGCTTCCTGTTCCTGCTATCTCAACCCAAAACCAGTACAGCTTCCCAGAGAGGTGGTTGGTGCTCCAAACCTGTCAGTATTTACAAGACATTTAGACAATGCCCTTAATAACATGCTTTAACGTGGTCAGCCAACTATTTTGGATCTATTGCCTTAATATTTTATGTTGTATTGATGGTGAGTTAGTARTAGGGAGAACTGTAAGTTACTGTGTGGGAGAGATCAGCTTTGGTAGCTTTTTATTTTAGTAAATAGCTGCTCTATAGCAAGTGACTTTACACAGTGTCGTGAAACCCTTCTGTTTCCTTGTGGCTTGTAACAACCAATGTTTTATACCATACTTTCATTTTAATTAGCATTATGTTTCTATAAATTTAATCTCATTAAAATGCATATATAACTTGAGTTTTAATTGTTCATTCTTTAGTCTGATGGTGAGGTTGGGATAATTGAAAGTATCCAGCTGAAGAACTTCATGTGTCATTCAAATCTGGGACCTTTTCAGTTTGGATCAAATCTCAATTTTGTTGTTGGAACCAATGGAAGTAAGTATTAATTTCATAGAATCTTCATCAAAGAACACTTCTGTTAATAATGTAGAAGATGTAGTTTTTTATTTGAAAAAGAATTGCTGGCCATCTTTTAGGTGTGGACAAGGATTCACTTTTGAAGTCAGGTATCACACAGGTCTATCCTAGTAGTTAAAGGCTGGTGAACTAGGTCTTAAAATTTGAAATTTTTGCAAAAGGTAATGTGAACATAAATATTTTAATAGCTAAATAATGCATACATCTTTATTTGAACTAAATGTACTTAATTGTTTATTATTAAATGCACTATAATTGTCCAAGTGCCTGCAGTGCCCATCACTGTGTTTGAAGGAACCACCGTGCTTGTTACGGGGGTTGAAGTACTGCTGATAGTTGCATAATGTTAAACTAGATCTAAAAGCACATTCAGCAACATCCTGCTTCCCGAGGACATCCAACATTTTGAAAAGCTGTTGGGGTTAGCCTGGAGAAGGAGGAGAAGGTGTGTCCCCTCCAGGTTGGCTCTCGGCAGGGTGAAAGGTGCAATTGTGAGCCTGTGCCGCTAGATGGCTCCCGCAGCCCAGCGTGAGGGGGTGCCGAGTACACGGACCCGGCGAGTTCCACGGCCTGCAGATCCGTCATGTCATTTATTATATCATATCATGTCATATCAGGTMATTTACCTTACCATATCTTATCAGCCAGCATTGCAGAGTACTTCAAAATTATAGCCTTAGCCCAGCCTCTAAGGGTGATAAACACCAAAGTAGGGAGTGCCTGCTATGAGGAAGGTGTTACATAATGCAGCTCTTGAGAGCAAATAAATCAGCACTGTGATCAGCAACTATTAAGCTAATACCATGAATGCTTAGAGCAAATCCGTTTTAACATACTCTGGTCAGTTATATCAACCCTTTGAGCCCCACAGTGGGTGCTRGAAAGGACTGTTGTCATTTAATCCCTTTCAGTAACTAAGTATCATGCAGCCACTCACTTCCCCATGTTCTCCAGTGGGATAGGAAGGAGAATTGGAAGAAGGTAAAACCTGTGGTTCCCGTGTCCTCCAGTGGGATAGGATGGRGAATTGGAAAAAGGTAAAACCTGTGGTTTGGAATAAGAACAGCATAATAATTGAAATAAAATAAAATATAGTAATTACTGAAATGAAAAACAGAAAGGAAGAGAGGAATAAAACCCAAGAGAAACAAGTTACGCATAATGCAGATGCTCACAACCAGCCCATCCATGAGCAGCAATCAGTGGCTCCTTGACAGCATTCCCCAGTTTATTCATTCGGCATGATATTGAATGGAATATCCCTTTGGCCAGTTCAGGTCAGTTCTCCTGGCCAGACTCCCTCCTGCCTTCTTGTGCACCTCCTCAGTGGCAGAGTATGAGACCCTGAAGAGTCCTCAACTTTGCTACTTAGCAACAACCAAAACATGAGCATGTTATCAGCATTATTGTCGTGCTGAATACAAAACACAGCACTGTACAGCTACTAGGCAGAAAAGGAGCTCTATCCCAGCTAACCCAGGACTAGAAACTACTACAGGAAAAGGAAGTGATACCTATTTATACAATCTTGTTTCTTCTGGAGAAAGAATTTAAAAAACGCATACATTTTGAAAGAGAGCTTAAAACCTTTCAAATAGTTAGAGAAAAGGTAATGTGTGATTTCTTTTGTTGTGTACATCTTTTTTTTTTAGTATGCTTTTAAGAAAGGGGAGATTCCTTCTTTCTGACTTAAAACATGGTGAATGCAAATTGCTRAACAGAAGTAACAAGTTTGGGTCAGCATGTTGGATTTTTTTAGGGAGACTATTGAAAATGGCAGATACTTTACTAGCATTATTATTATTTTATATGTTCAATAAGGACAGAATTTGGACTTCTAATGAATGAATATATAGTAAGTCAAAAACTGTAGTATGGGTGGAGTAGAAATTACAATATCTTCTCTAAAACAAGTTCAATGCTTCAATTACAGGTGGAAAAAGTTCTGTATTAACAGCACTAATTGTTGGACTTGGTGGAAAAGCTACTGCAACTAACAGAGGTTCCTCATTAAAAATGTTTATTCAGAAAGGAGAGACGTAAGTTAAACTTTTAGATTAAAGTTGCATTTGTAGTTTGCTGATTGTCATTGAGGTTAGCTTATGAGTTTTCTGTTTATGATAATTTTCTGCATCTTCTTACGAGATTCAACAGACTTGAATAAAAAGCATAACATTTAAACAACACTCTCTGCTCGCAAAAAACCCCCAAACCCTGAAAACAAAAAACTTTAGAAGTTTTACCACTTGTATATTGTTATTCCTGAATGTTGGATTTTGAAACTGACTGGAAATTAAACTCCAAACAGTTGGTCTATGTCTCCTCCAGTGAGAGAAGGATAAAGGTGGAGATTACGTGTTGAAATAAAAATGTRTTGAATAAAGCCATCAACGAGATAAGGAAAACAAATGCTAACAGCAGCAGTACTAATAACAGCAGTGTATTAGAGAGGGTGATTTCAAGCAAAAATGCTCACTGAGTCTGATGCAAGGTGGCTGCAGCACAGCCCAAGTCAGACATCTTCTGAGACAAGAAAAGGGCAAGTGGAAGTGTCTGTGTCCRTGTTGTGAAAAAAAGAAACAATGGTGGACAAATACCTGCCCCCACACTCCCTCCCCAAGCCCAAGATGAGAAAAACAATGACATACCAACCCCATCGTAGGACTGGAGCCACCCCACTGCTTCACTCACCATCCACTTTCCCTAGAAGAAGGGAACAAAACAGTGGCAGTTCCACTAAGTGTTCTCCTTCTCTTCCAGCTGAAGCTGTGTCACCAGGGATGATGTGTGGGGCATAGAATAACAACACACACATGGCTCTGGGCTCTGCCCCTCACAGTAATGGCAAGAAAATTACCTCTGTCCTATCTCTAACTGGGACACTGAACTAACTAACAAAGTGATGTGTTCTCTATATTCCCTGCTCTTGTGTATTACTTCCAGTCTGTCATTGAATATCCTACGGAAAAATGGAGTCCACTAGAAAAATTCATAGGTGACTAGTTATCATTGCAAGCAGTGAGGTTAATTATATTTCAGTCTTTCTGGTGATGTGAATGAATGTAAAGACCTTGACTTACAGCTGGATATTTGAACATGCAGAAAGTGGATTCATGTCTGCTGTGAGATTGGGAATAATGTGTTTAGGGAAACCAATAAAAAGATAGGAGGCTTATGAGTTTACATTTACATGAAGCTGTTAATCAGAGTCAGGTATCCCAATTTTTTCCTTTCAGAGGTGCTTAAGAGTAAAATTGTTGGTAGTACTTGCCTTGTATGTATTAAGTTAATGTTTTAGCACTCACTTGAGAAACAGGAAATAGGAATTTGGAACTGAAATCACATCTCATATTTTCTAGAAGAATGGCTTAAGCATTCTGCTGTATATTACTTTGGTTAGGCTGTAGAAGTCAGACAGCTGTTTCATGCAGAAGCCAATTTGAAAAAAGGAAAACTGCCAAAAAAGCAGCTTGATTCTGCAATGTAAAATGAGGGCACTCAGATGAGAAGGGAAGACAGAAGAAATCTTCTCTCACAAATACTGCTTTTGGGTCATTATTTAGGTGAAGCATAGGAGGTGCAAGCAGTGAGTGTGTGGCAGCAGTGTGTCGTGGTTTTGGAGAAGAGGGCTGGACTTTCTGGCGGTGTTTTGATTCCATACCACTCATGTCATGGCAGGGCTGTGTTGTCAGCACAAGGAAGCCGGGGCCAAAAGCAGCTTCTGCTTTCCCCACGTTCAAGGGAGGGGGTGTGTAGGTGTCAGGGTCCGCCCAGCAGACTTTGCCCATCTCTGCCACTGGCAGTCTGTCTTGGTTTAGGAAAAAAGCACTCTGGAATGAGTGTCTCCTCTGAAGMGAATGGCTCCAGCAATCCTTTTTGCCAATGAGAAAATGAATACCAGCAGGTAAAAGTAAAAAACCCCTGTTTATTAACCAACAAAGTGCCTGCACAGCATGAAAAAAAATTGAACAAATGCTAGATATTGAACTTCCAGAACCTTGCCTCCCCACCCACACCCAAACAAGAAAACCTCAGAATGCCAGGGGAAGACATAAGCAGGCTGGCTGCATGGCAGAGGGGGGACAAAATGGTGGCTGGCTTTTGTCTCAGGGAAGAAGAAAAAAATTCATGCAGTGACTTGGGCAAAAGGATCCTGTTGGCTAGCATTGGTCGTTCTCCTCAGAGCAGATGAAGCTGATGGATTTTGGTGTTCATTCTCTTGTTGGTTCATCTTTGGCTGAAATTTTGGGCTGGCTGGAGTGGCCCCCACTGCTGATCTTTGTGATTATCTGATCCTGGACAAAAACCAAGCTGAAACAGTTCAAGAAAAACCAAAAAAACACCTGCAGAAGGATTGCTGCTGSTGTCCAGGGGAAAGGTGGTGGGGTAGGGGGGAAAAAGGAAACTTTTTGCTTAGCTACTAAAAAATCGAGTTAGCCAAGCAACAGAGCAACTGCTGCTCTCTGCAGCACCCAGCATGCTGGGGAGTTAGTCTTGAACACGAAGTCTGCACAGGAGCCCTCCCAAGGCGCGTGCCCCTCCTCTGGACCCACCTTAAAGCCACAGCAGCCATTTCTGGACATAAAGCAGGTAATCAGGAGTAGAGCATCATCATGAAATCACCCCACGACAGGGCCCCTTCCCCCTTCCTCCGAGCCACGGCTTTTCTGGTTTGGTGCTGAAAGACAGCGCTTGGCAAGCCCAGATGCCACTCAGAGAAAAGGAAAAGGGCGGGAACAGCAGCGGCATGGGGCAGAGCCCAGCCAAGCTGCGTGGAGCCCCAGCCACGTTGGCTGCAGCACTGCGGCACCACCACTGCCAGAGCCACCAAGCACTCCACTCGGCTCGTGCACTGTCAGGCCCAGGAAAAGGGTCCCCTGACCTGATTCAGAGCCCTGTCAGATCCCACCAGGTTTTGTCTTGTCCCTGTTTTCCTGTTGTTTTCAGGCTGGGGAARGGGGAAGTTAAGCCATGAGCATCCCTGACATAGTGCTTTTGTTTCATCATGCACTACATGGCCCGGTACAAGGCCAGTTGCCATTTTGCAGTTTGCCATTTGTCTGAGAAACCATGCCAGGTGCTGTCTTGGGGAAGCATTTTTGTTTAGTGGTGAATACCCTTCTGTGGGTAAAACACTCTGTTTTGTACAGTCTTACTAATATTGTTGYGGTTTTGAGATTTTGCAGTAAATTGGGACTTTGTTTTATAATCTCTCCTATTGTTTCCTCCCCTGAGGAAAGGGGACAGCTTGAGTGGGCTTACTTTTCCCTTTACTTTTATTTCATTGCTGGGTACTGCTTTTCCCTTTACTTTCCATTTACTGCTGAGTTTTAAACCAGCAATGCTTCTAATGCAGTTATGGCTCAAACCAAATAAATACATATTTTTCTGACTGGTACTGTGACTGACTTGRAGCTGTGATCTGTAGCATACATGACAATTTTTATAGAAAACTAAAATGTTCTGATTTTTTTTGTTGTTGTTTTTAGATTTGAAATTAAGGTCATGGGTTTTTAAAATTATTTTTGGGTTGGTTTTTTTTTCAGCTCTGCAGATATTTCCATAACTCTGCGAAACCAAGGAAGAGATGCTTTTAAACCAGAATTGTATGGTGGCTCTATTACTGTGAATCAGCACATTAACCAGGATGGAAACAGAACTTGCAAACTGAAAAGCAAATCTGGTTAGTGGTAGTTTGCTTTGTTCTCAGTCTTAGAAGTTCTCTAAACTTCTTCATGGCTTTGAATGCCTTGATGTTAGTAAAGGATGATGTTTGTCTTTTCATAAAACCACTCAAGGATGGYAACAATGTCAATTTTTCTTGTCTGTATCCCAAACTAAAATATTTTATWATGTCAAAAGCAATTATGTACTTATTGATATGTATTATTTAGTATGTCAGGTGTAACATTGTGTATTTGTTTTTAGAAAAATCTGCTTGTGTGATGAGGCTGAACACAGTTTTTAGTCTTTTTTGAGGTTTTATTGAATTTGCTGATTTATCTAAATTCTGTCACAGAGGGCTTATGAGGCAAAGAAGAACTTCAAGTAGAAGTCTTTCTGTGCAAATGAAAATATATTGAAAAAATACTAATTAAAAAAACCCCTAGTGTTTCTAGTTTAGGACTAAGTCAGTGTTACAAAAAGACAGACTTCGTTTCTTAGATTCTCTACAATGAAGAAAATACTCCAGGGCATTGTACCTATTGATATATTTTCTTTCTTTTTTTTACCACTAGGGACCGTAATTTCATCAAAGAAAGAGGAACTCATAGGAATACTGGATCACTTTAATATACAGGTAGTTGTTGTAGTGTTTAAATTCTGTGCAATTTAAGAAGATACTGGTATGTGATATTGTAATTCTTCAATTAAAAAGAAATGTACTATTCCTTAAAGGAGAGAGTTGCACCTCTTCCATATCATTTAAAGATCAAATTCATCAGCAAAAGTAAAATTGAAATATATACCTCATGCAATGCAGAATAGGATTCTGTCCCAGACAGATAAGTATTTGCTGTCATCTGTGAGCTGTGAATCATGTGTCATGTTGATAAAAGTCTTGACATATGTAGGTTTCTTTTGTATTTGGAGAGGTTTTTTTCTGCTGATTATTTCAGTTCTAGCTGTTTCAGAAATTTGAATGTGATTTTTCTACYGAACTGATTAATAAAAGATCAGGTAGTGCATATGAAGTTTAAAATATTCAACTTAGAATTTCAAATAATACGAATTGCAGTTAGTATGTATTGATTTTATTTTGTGGCAACATCTGTAAGAATATATGAGTCAATTGATTGCATTTATTGCAATACTTTGACACAGCAAGGATTTCTAATGCTGGTTTTGTTAAATAAATGGAACTTACAGGTACTGTTTTTGTAGAAGTCACGTATCCTCTTGGAAGCAGTTCCTTAGTTGTCCTTGCTGTAGTTCTATTTTATATGTGATATAGTTGGGTTTTTTAATTTTCTGTTTGTTATTGGTTTTGTTTGTTATGTTTTGGTKTTTTTTGAAGATGTGAGAGGATTAGCAAGCTTGGTTTTACAACATTAGCTTAGTAATAAGTTGCAAGACTAAAACAGTGTTCTCACCTCTATGGATTTGCACTTACATGGTAACTTGTAATTAAAATAAAATGAAAATTATTTATTTTTGCAGGTAGATAATCCTGTGTCTATTTTAACCCAAGAGATGAGTAAACAGTTTYTACAGACCAAAAATGAAGGGGACAAGTACAAGGTAAGAAAAAAATATAGCATAGTCATAAAACATGAAATTACCAATTGCAGATTTTTAGAGCATTTGGAAAAAAAAAAATTCTTGATTTTAATCACCTGTTTTGGGCTRATTCAGGTAAGTAGCTAAATACCGCACAACCACTTACTCACTTCCATTYTGTGCTGCTCCCAAGCTTGGGCTGGGGGAATGGGAAGTGAAGAGTAAAAGTAAAAAAAAAAATGAGAGGGATGAGATAAAATTTGTGTGATAACTGAAGTGAAAGCTGGAAGGAGAGAGAGAGAGAGAAAGTGAAGCAAAATGAGAGATGCAAAGGGAATCATTCACCACCTCCTGTTGGTAGACTGAGGCCCAACCAATGCCCGAGCAAAAGATGGCTAATGCCCCTAAACTCTGTCTTACCTGTTTTTATTGCTGAGCATGGCTGTGCTGGTTTGGGCTGGGTTAGAATTAATTTTCTTCATGGCTCCTTGTACAGCGCTACTTTGTGGATTTGTGCTGAAAACAGTCTTTGTAATGGGGAGATGTTTTCCTTATTGCTGTTTGGTTAACTGCTGAGCAGGCCTTACACAGAGTCAAGGCTTTTTCTTCTTTTTCCACCCCACCAGCAAGGAGGCTGGGGGTGCACAAGGCTTTGGGAGGGGTCACAGCAGGACAGATGACCCCAGCTGACAAAAGGGATATCCCAGATCATGTGGCATCATGCTCAGCATATAGAGCTTGGGGGAAGAAGGGGGAATTGGGGGATGTTTTTTGGATGATGCATTTGTCTTCCCAAGTCACCATTAGGCCAGAATGGAGCCCTGTTTTCCTGGGGATGGCTGAACACCTGCCTGCCCTAGGAAATGGTGAATGAATTCCTTGTTTTGCTTGGCTTGCATGTGCAGCTTTTGCTGTTTTAAATTATTTTTATCTCATCCCACATGTTTTCTTGCTTTTACTTTCCTGATTCTCTTCCCTATCACACCCCAGGGGAAAATGAGTAAGTGGCTGGGGCTAACCCATCGCAATGATGTTATCTGAGGTGGCAAATCTTGTTGGCTGCTTGGGATCGTTTGCCTGGTTATATACCTCCCCAACTTCTTGCACACCCAGCTGGTCAATTCACTGAGAGGGCAGAGTGAGAAAAAGGAGGCTTCAGTGCAATAGCTAACATATGAGTGTGTATTCAGTATTTTTTTTGATCACATATCTAAAATCAAACACCATAACAGYCCCTGTAAAGAAATTTAACTCCATCCCAACCAGAGCCAGTGCACTATCTGATTGCACCAATCATCCACTTGCACAAACAATATATTTCAAGATTCTTCTCTGTAAAGAGATGGATAAATTTGAGTTCTAGGGCTCTGCTGAGTTAGTTCATTATTCAGAAGTACCCCTATGGAAAATGAGTGTTCTAAGTCACCCGAAGAGCCACTGGCATAGGTATTAGCAAAGGCGGGTTTAATATTAAAGTGTGGCTAGGTTTGATGGCAAGGTTCACTCTCCTGCTTATATAGATGCACAAGAGGAAAATTGGAGTAAAACGTGAAATTAATCAATCTAAAACCAAAATCAACCTAAAATTATCTATATGGAAGTTGGAATGGGAAAAAGGTATGGATAAAAAGCAGTAAAGGAGACCTTCCCATTAAGTCACAGGGTTCAGAATGGATCCCCTTGCCAAACCTAGCTCTGGACTTGACTTGAGTTTAGGCCGGAAGGTTTTGACAGTGCATTAATTTAACAGTACTTGATTAGTAGCTTGCTTTAAACAATTTGASGGACGATTCTTAGAGAATTTACAATAATACAATGGTAACTTTGTTCATAGGCCTAATTTTCTTACTAATCTAAGTACTTCAGAATCTTAAGAAATACAATACAGTTGCTATACCAAATGCACACTTGTATGTATGCAGACCTAAAGATTATATACAAGCTGTGTATGTGTGAAAAATTCCCCTGCAAGTCAGAAAAGTACTCATGTCAAATGCCTTTGGATCTTCTCAGAGGGTAAAGGTTGATTCTTGAGGAGTGGGGGTGTCAGCCCAGGCTCTGTCAGCTTCTGGCAGCYGTCCTCCAAGTAAACTTGAGGGTTCTCTGGCTCACAGTGGTGTCTCACTCAGAGAGAGATGCTGTCACAGCCCACTGTAGTCCAGGAGAGCTCGGGAGGTCTAACCTGGGACCATTGTTCATAGGGTCACAGGAGGGTAGGCTTTAGTCATAGTAATTTTTCACTCTTACCACAATCCAAGTCCGTAACTTTCTGTGAAAATTCGGTAACAAAAATGTTGTTCTATTTGGGTTTTTAGTGAGGCAAGAAAAACAAGTTTCAAAGGCTCTTCATTTAGAAAGAGGAGCTTCTCAGACAGTGTAAGTTCTGCTGGTAGAGAGTGTTTCTGATAAACTCAAGAGGAGCTGAGCTGAGCTTTTGTTCATCAAGGCTGGGGCTAACGAACATTTCAAATACCACATTGCAGCCCGAGGAGGGGATGGAAGTTGTACCACCACAACCTGACCAATTTTTTCACTTTGAGTATCGTTAAGCATGCAGGGGTGTTGGGATGAATGGTTATTCTCTCCTAATTATTGAAGATCCACTTAGATAAGGTGCTGATCTCACATTTGCATCTTTTTTTTCCTTTCCAGTTTTTTATGAAGGCAACTCAACTGGAACAAATGAAAGAAGATTATTCATTTATTGGGAAAACMAAAAAAAATACCCGTGTTCAGATAGAACAAGGGGAAGAGGTATGTAAAAGTTAAAGTTAAAGTAATTATTAGGACAGTTCTGAGCAGTGAAGGAAGTACAGGAGTTAAACTGCATAGTTAGGTTTTATTAGGTCTCAGTGACATTAAATTTCAATAACCCAAATATTTCCAAAATTTCATGTTATATCACAGCTTTTTGCAGTCATAATTGAACCCCTATTTTCCTTTTTTAAGCGTCTTGAAGAACTTAAGCAACTTTATTTGGAAAAGAAGGAAACTTTCAAAAGCATCGCATTTGTGAATGACATGCAAAGTCGTCTCAAAGATTTGAAACATCAAATGGCGTGGGCAGTGGTAAATGTCTTGCTAAAAAATATGTTTGTTCATGTGAAATGTGCTTCATTCCCAGTCTCCTGTGCATATGCTAATATGGGCTTCTTTAGGTGGGTGAGATGGAAAAAGAGGTAGAGGTGCTCAAAGAAGGTGTCAGAGCTGAAGAAGGAAATACAGAGCTGCTTCAGAAGGTTGAAGARTGCCAGGTAGGTATATGGTCTAAACCATATAGCACTCTAGCTGTAGTCAWCCCCAAGTCAGAGATCTGTTGTGAAGGTTTTCGTGGGTATCACTGCCTTTAAAAAAGTGCACTGATTTCAGGAGACGTCTGGAAGTTTTGGGATGGTTCTTAAGACTTCTGTAGGTAGCAAGAAAAAATAATTGTGTCATACATTCTGATTTGCATATGAAACACATTTTKTGCAGAGAAACTGGCATCATTATTTTGAATCTAGAATCATAGAATAGTTTGTGTTGGAARAGACCATAAAGATCTTCCAGTTCCAACCCCCCTGCCACAGGCAGSGACACCTTCCAATGGATCAGGCTGCTCAAAGCCCCATCCCGCCTGGCACTGAACACTTCCAGGTATGGGGTATCCACAGCTTCTCTGGGCAGCCTATGACATTGCCTCACCACCCCCACAGTAAAAAATTAATTCCATATAGCTAACCTAAATTTCCCCTCTTTCGGTTTAAACCCATTATTCCTTGTCATATCAATACAGACAATGAAGAATCCCTCTCCRGCTTCCTTCGCCACCCTTCAGATACCAAAAGGCTGCTATGAGGTCTTCACGTGATCTCTACTTCTCCAGGCTGAACAGCCCCAAAACTTCTCAGTTTATTAAAACTCCTCCAAACTGTCTTTGTTAGCACTTATTCTCCTTTTTTAAGAAAATGTTTTTATGGGTTTTTTTTCTTTATTTTAAAAAGTATGTGTTTCACAATTTCACATTTTTGCTTTATGGTCGCATTTCTGTGTAGCAATGAAGGAACACTGTCTAGACACTGGTTTCATTTCTTTTGGTGTCATGGTACTTGACCTTATTGTATTAAAAGTCCTGTGGTTGTGTAAACCTTGAGATAGAGAAAAAGTTTGCTGTCTGTGTCACAGATTTGATAGCCTGTTGATTTCCCAAGAATGAACATTTTTGAGTTTTCATCTTAGCATATCCATGGTGGCAATGTGTTGCTCTTTTTTTTGAAATCAAACAGAACTCAAACAACTGAAATATGTCTGATGGATTCTTTTTAGAGATATTTGTCTTGTAACATTAAGAGGTTTTGAATAAAATTTTGTTCCTTTACTACTTGTTTTCTTGTTCTTTCACCAAAGGAAAAAGTGAATGAAGCAGAAGAAAAGTACAAAGCAATACAAGACAAATTGATAACAGTAAGTGAAGAAGCACAAGCCCTTCATCCTCAGTGTATTTCTTTGAAGGCTGAAGTGCAGGCAAAAAGAAAAGCAGTCAATGAAGCTGAGGTAGGCAAAAAAAACCCTTTCAAAGTTCRTACCAATTTAAAGCTGTAAACTTGTCCATGCTCTACCCATGTCTAATTCTACACCYGTGTCTTGGCTTCTTAAGTCCATGGTAAGTTCAGAACAGGTGCAGTTTCCTGCCTGACTGGCAAGTAGTGTCTGTTCAGGAGCCCTGGCGTTTATGCCTTTACATAGTCACTAAACAGTGTTAAACTTAGGTCAAAAWAAATAAATAGATGTAATTTTTGAAAATCAGGTTATGTTTGTCTGATTTGGTGCAGTTCTGTATTTACTCAAAACTGTAGGTATTTTGGAAATTATTTCTCCTATTTCTTAAAACATTGTATCCTGTTTCCTTTATAGATTGTTTATAATCGCTCCAAAACGGAGTTAAAACGTCTGGAAAAAGACAGGGAACAGCTCCATAAACGAATTGAAGAACTGAAAAGCTGGTAAATACGGATACAGTGATTATGCTGTATGTTTATTAAGGTATAGGTGGAAAAGAAGTGAGCTTTTCTGATTACTGAGAAAACCTGCAGTAACAGATTTCGTCTTTGGCAGGGTCCAGTTAAATACCTGAATATTTCTGATCCTGCTCGTTTACATACCAAGATTTTGACTAAAATGTCAGAAGAGGAGGCAATTGGGTAGCAAAAGTGGCTTTTTTTTGTTTGTTTGTTTTAGGGTTGTTTTGGTTTGGTTTTGGTGATAATAGATAGTCTTCACCTTCCATGATAGTGCAAAACCAATATGTCTTAAACTAAATGCAATAGGAATGTAACTGGGGGGCGTTACATGTGATTAGAAATTTTTAAAAAAATTAAAACAGGCATTATTGCTATGTATATCTTGCAACTTAACAGAATCTTAAATGTAACTGATGAGTAAATCTTCTCTACACTACAAATAATGATATTCATGTCACTTTCTAAATCATCAGTATGGTTTTAAAATATGGACCTATGTTCTTTTCTTTAGTGCTAATCAAGTTTCAGAGCCTGAGAAGTTGGAAAGACAAAGGAGAATTGCATACTTACGGGAACAATTAAAGGCATTCCATGATGAAGATATAATGATTGGTCAGCAGTTGGATCAGTTTCAGCAGGCTRTATCTAAGTGTAGGGAAGATCATTCTAGACTCAGGTAAGTTATGCTTTTTGAATGTAATTGTTTGCTTCTGTTTCAAGTTAGAGGGAATCCCTTCTTTTATGTATCCCTTTTAATGTACCTGTGATCCCTGGGGTATTAGGCTCCRGTTCATTTTTCACATTGTAAGAGTAGATACACTTAGGAGTAATTGCTACTTCTATACTTAAGGCAGATTCACAGAGGTTTTGAGGCAAAGAGGTTCAAATATGAATTTAGCCCATACCCAAGATAGAAAAAACAAAGCACTCTGGCTTTGATTTGAAAAGCTGAACTTGAACAATGATTACTGAAGGGGTTATGGCAATGTCAGTTATCGTCTTAAMGGATTTGAGAATTGTTCCTTATTGCATCTGGTGTATTAATGTAAATGCTTCTAATCAATTATTATAACCAATGCTTACTGCATGTTTTGTTGAAGATCTTTGAAGACAGTGAAATTGAAAAAGATAATTAGAAATAGAATAAATTTRTTATAATTTGTTAGAAATAAAAAAGTCTTGTAGAATCGTTGCAAAGTAGTATTTTTCTCTCTTGCTTTTTTTTTCTCATGTTTCTTGAAACTATAAAAGTCTTACTGCATGTGTGTACCTAGCTTTAYGTTGAACTACTGATACCTTGATACACAATCCTATTAGCAATTGAAAAACAAGGCTTTATAATTATTTTAATGCACTTTAGGCTCTAAACTACTGGAAAAAAATCTGTTTTCTTAGGAGAGAAAACGGTGAAGTGCAACAAGCACTCAGTGCCCAGCAGAAACAGCTGAGAGACCTGAAAGATAGTAAAACAAACACTTTGAAAAGATTTGGACCRTATGTACCAGCATTTCTTGAAGCAGTTGAAGTAGCCCATAAACAAGGACAATTTAGAAAGAAACCTCTTGGACCTTTAGGTAAGAGCAATTTCTGAAACATACTTTCTCATGGGATATTTTTGTATGGCTGCTAATCTAAGTAGTGGTCTTTTAGAAATCTTTGTTCTTTAAGGAACTTCAGATATATCATTTTATTCTGTACTTCCTGGACTAAAGGTTTTACCCTGGTAGTTTATCTTTTGCTTCTGTTATGCACTCACTAACATCTACTGGCTTTTCTCATTTTCCAGCCATTTTTGTTGAGATATTTTACAATGGTAAACTTCCAATGCATCCCTCCAACTCCCCYGCATCCTTAAGGCATCAGAGAACTGTGCTTTGACTGCTTGTTCCTCAGTGGACAGCACTGTCCAGATCATGGACAGATTTTGTTCAAAATGTCCGGTGGCTGACTTGYGGGTTTCTAAAACTTGAGATGCTTGGAATGAACATGTCAGACAGACACAAATGAGATTTTCTTGGAAAGCTGGCTTTTATTTGTCTTCCGTCCTGCTCTGACAAAGGCTGTTATTTTCAGTCTGTGAATGGGAGGAAAGGTTTCTGCATATTCTGGATGTAAAGTATGTGGCATTTGCTGCAGGGTAAGAATATGTGCCACAGAAGACAGGTGATATAATAGAAGTCTTCATGTTTGTTTAATTTGCAGTATAGTTGTTCCACTGCCTTCATCCTTAAAGCATTAAATTGTTGATAAGCTGTCTTTGCCTTGATACATTTCTGCTAAGCTTTCATAAAATTGGTACCCTAAYGGAAGAAAATACAGGCCTCCAACTATGTGTAGGTGTCTCTAGGCAGAGAAATTACATGTTTGTGTTCCTGGTCTGTTGTAGGGTCTCTTAACTTTTAGTCAACATCTTAATTTTTTTTTTCTACCTATAAGAAAGGTTTATTTTAGACTCTTAAAGAAACCTGAAATACAACAAAACAAGAACCTTGAGTGGTAAAAATGCTCTACTGAACGTTTTCTCATGGAACACAGSACCTAAAGAAAGCTTTGCTCTTTATGTTTATTTAGGTGCTTTGATTCATCCAAAAGATCCTGAACTGATCTTGGCTATCGAATGCTGTTTAAAAAGCCTTCTTCAGGCATTTTGCTGTGATAATCATAGCGATGAAAGAACTCTTCAGTCACTGATGTCAAAATATTATCCACGTGGACATAGACCTCAAATAATTGTAAATAAATTTCAGAATAAAATTTATGATACTAGTCAGAGGTAAGTATGTTTTGAATTTTATTGCTTAGCCTTGATGGTTGAAAAGAACTATTTGTATTTTTTTTTTTAAGAATCTCATGTGAGTTTAACGAATGGTGTTTTTTTTTCTTTCCTTCAGAGCTGTTCATCATCCAGAATTTCCAACAGTTCTGACAGCACTGGAAATAGAAAATCCGATGGTTGCCAATTGTTTGATTGATATGAGGGGTATAGAAACAGTCCTGCTGATTAAAGTAAGGSTTTATGCTCCCTGTTGATCTTTAAAGAAAGAGCATGGAGCATTTATGGTGTCTTCACTGGTAGTGCCTGTAATGGRTAAAAGAGGTAGAGGAAGTTCTGCTCCCCTCTCTGCCCCATGTGTTTCAGGACCTTCCCTGTTTGTTTCTGGGTTGTTTGCCACTACCTTTCTGGGCCTCTAAGTGGTGTAATTTCCCAGTCTAAATAGTCCATGTGCATGTAGTCAGCCTACTGACTGCTGGCTCTATCTCACGTCTCTCTGTTTCTTGGTGGGCTCAGGATGTGCTGCTTTTGGGTGGTCTGGGAGTTACCAAAATTTCCAAGCTGCCCCTACCAGTTGTAYCCAGAAGCTGGTAGCTAAGTTTTCTGGCGCTGATTTCTGATCATAATTGATTTTCGATTTTCTCTTAGTATCGAAGATACCTGCTCCTGCAGATAAGATTACASATAAAATGTTCAAAGATAAAAATAAGGCGTATGTTTTTATTTAGAGAAGGCAGGATATTCTCTAAGTAAGCAGCACTAATGATCCTTACTTTTTGTGAATTTTATTTTTCTCCAAAATCTTTTGTCCCAGTTTATCCTCTGACATTCTTACTGGGAAGAGRGGGTTCATGCTCTGTCTGAATCAGAGTTGACTTTTTATGAAGCATGGCAGTCACTGAGTGGGTTATGTAACAGCTGAATTTTGTAGGCWTTTGTCATGACAGGAATGTTGGGATTGTTCTTCCCCCTTTGCCTGAACTAATCAGTGATTTTCATAACATTATTACGTTTGAGTCCTACCTGAGCAATTTCAACTGAATCTGAAAGAGGTATCCTTTGGAAAAATTAATACATTGGAATGGATAATATGGTTGCCTYGAGCAGTGGCACTTGAGACCACTTAGTCTGGCACTGTCAATATTGGGATTTTTTACCAACAYGTTTCCCTGAACTTTAATGGAATCTTGTTTGATGTCCTTTATGCCTTGCTTTAAAAGCTTCTTTTCTCTATGTTTATTCACTTTTGATAGTTGAATATATCTGTGCATAGTGACTTTCTGGTTAGTGATTTTTTTCCCCTAAGGCAAATTATAAGGGGCTGATCAGATTACAGAATTCACAAATAAATGACCAGTTAAACTTAGTGGGTTCTTGAAAATGTCTTACTCAACTAAGAAAAGTAGATTATTGACATTATAGATAATATTCACATTGTTTCATTAATGTATTTCTTTTCATTAAGAATTGAAATTATTTCTGGGTGAAAACATCTAGACAACTTTTAAATTCTTATCTTTAATTGCTTGCATTTCTGCTGGTGTTACAAGGCCATTTTGTTTTTCAGGATAGCCGTAGGGCTCGTGAGATAATGCAGTGCAATCGGCCCCCAAAAAACTGTAGAGAAGCTTTCACTGCTGAAGGTGATCAAGTATATGAACGACGCTATTACTCTTCCAGTTTTGTCAGACCCAAGTTCCTAAGTCAAGATGTTGAGGCAGAAATCAGGTTAGTATCTTGCAACGTSTTTGTAGAAAGTGCACTTGTTGGTATGAACAGTGGAATTGCATATTTGWCTATTTGCATGTACACTACTCTCTAGTCTCCTCCATTTTCTTTCTTATATTTATGCTTCCTTTCTGAGAATTCTAGAAAATCTTTTCATTTCAGTGCCTTTTTGTGATAGAAACAAACTTGCATTGTATTCAGTTGTCTTTCAGCTTGTGGCATGTAGATCTTACGCACCAAGCAGGGATTTTCTGTTCTCAGTACTCCAGGAAATCCAGCTACTTTCTTTTGTATGCTTGGTCAAAAAGAGTTTGGAGTCAAGGCTGTTCTTTAAAGATATAATACTTGAACAGAGATGTCATAGTTTACTGCAAGGGAGGCCTGACTATTCAAAGTTGTTAGCACACATCCCCCTGTTGGTTTCAAACTTTGCATCTGTGTTACCTCAGGCTTTTGACTTCATTCATGGTAGGTATCACTGAGAATTCCCTCATCTTTCATATTTTTAGGGKTTTTTTCTCTCATTGCTGTCAAAATGATAGTTGAAAAAGCAAAATACACTTCAAAGATCACAAACTCGAGCTGTCACCAAGGAAATTTGTGACAATAGAACACTTTCATTTTGAGGCTCAGGTTATATTAGAGATGCGTTAGGCAATTCTAGTATTAATAGCTCATAGTATAAACTGAATTGAATGTTAAAATTTATCTTTATAAACTCAAAAGTTTTAAATGTGTCAGTTAATTGTAGTTTGTTCATGTCAGTATATAATTCATTGAATTYCACTCAAAAATTATTTTAACTTTCAAAGTGTTACAGGCATTCCATTACCAATTTTGCTATGGGGGAATGATGTAGGCTAGTTAAAAAGGAGTGCATTTTTACCCTTTGTCTTGTCATGCATTTAATTTTTTTTGTGTGTATTTCTGTATGTGTGTGTCAGAAATAATATATGTGTAGTATGTAACATCTCAGTATCATTTTGTTTATAAAGTCACTTGAATAAGGAAATTGAAAACAAACGGGCACAGTTGACAGCCTCTCAGCAACGCTTACATTCCATTGAAAATGAGATTAGGCAGAATGAAGATCATCTCTATGGTCATCGGCGACACCAAAARCAGCTACAGGTAAAAATAGGTACAGTGTTAGTTTTTAGAAACTCCTCAGTCTTTCCCCATTTCATTTTGACTTCTGCAATCTATTTGGAGTGCCTGATAGTTTTTCATTTTTCTCCTTACTTTTCTTGTTTGCTTTCATGTTTTGGTTTTTTTTTTGTTGTATGCTCTTAAAATTGAGGACAGAATGATAGAGGCCACATCAATCCTTACATATGCTGTTGTTTCTGTTCGGTATCTTTCCCCACCTTGTGCTAAATCTTACAAATTTATACTGCTGTTTTTGACTCTCGTTGTAAGTTGTTGCACAGAAAAGACACTTGCATCATATAATGCTTCTTCCTCCTTTATTTCTGTTGAGTCTTGCCTCTTCATTCCCAGAATCTTRTCTTCATGCTCTTCTGGTATATTCTTAATCGATCTCGATATGCTGAATATTTCTTCTTCAAGTTCTCTTCATTTAARTTTTTTTATAAACTATTTTACAGCTGTTAGCCTCCTTTCTTTGGTCTCTGGTACTTCTAAGTAGGATATATGTTTTTTTGGCCAGTGGYGCTCCAGGTAGGCAGTGTAAGCTAATACATATAAGTTTATATTCAGTAAATAATAAGTAAGAGATAGCAAAAAAACCCCCTAGCATGCTGTCTGAAATGCTGAAAATAAATATTTGGAGAAAAAATAAAGTGTATTTTATTAAATTGTCATATTGAATAGAAATATGATAACTTAATGAATTAAAGCACATGACTTTCAGAACAAGTTATATCTCATGAAAATGAATTCCACAGGTGGGTGTGAAGAGTTGTGTCTCTTGTTAGTCACTAACAAAGCTAAAAAATAAAAGTATCTTCTTTCCTGTGATGACTTAAATAAACRAATGTGAACTTTCCTCTTTAGTTAAGCTTCAGAACATGTATTTTCTTTTTCTTCCCAGGCAAAAATAAGAACAGCAAATGCAGAAATAGCAGATCTTGAAAACGTGGAAGAGCACCAGTCAGCAGACATCCATATATTAGTAAGAACAGATTATGCAATTATGTCTAATCAGAATATGGATAATGTCTTTTAATGTTGGTAATGCTTTGAAGTAAGCAAAGTTGGATAGTGAGGAGTGGAATACTTGCCATAATTCTAAACATTTCTGTAAATTGAGGGATTTTTTTTATTTTTGATAATTTAAATTTTTTCCCCAGGTTTTGCAATATTTTTCTTTTTGAATCAGAAAGTATTTATKATGATAATTCATTAGGAATGATATTATTTTCTAGGAGACAACAACAATTCACTTACTCTTCCTGCATTGCATTGTGTATTGGATGTATATTGGCCACAGATCCAGAGGGAAGTTACCTTGTTCTTTTCAGTCTTTTCATCACAACTCTGAATAAAATCCTCTTAATTTTCAGTCACATAAATATGAAGTTCCACTTTCAYTTTGCACTTTGATTTAGTGGTCTCCTGCAAGGTCTGTCAGTCTCTTCCTTTGGGCTTTAGTGACAATTACATTGAGCTGCTCCTATTTTTACTAGAGTTACAGAGAACTTAATGAAATACTGTCCTCTAATACTGATAGTAAAAAAATCTGGTACAGTAGTTTACAAATGTGTCTCTCTTTATTATTCTTAACTTTAATACCTTTTGACAGCAAGATGAAGCTGAAGAAAATAAGGGTAGGATGGAATCTGCGAAACAAGACATGCAGSTACAAAGCAGAAAAATGGAAGAACTGAAAAACAGTCTCCAGGCAGCTGAAAAAAAMTTAGAAGAGGTGAAAGAAAAAATTCATCAAGTGGAAGAAATTGCTGGCCCAATTAAGGTAACAATAATTTTATATTGTGTTTTTGATTTGTTCCATTTGTGTGTCAAGGGGAATGAGRTTAAGAAGAGGTGAGGCAGGAGAAGAGAACCTGTTGTTGCCTGATATACTTAAGGTCTACCTAGAAAATGGAAATGGAGCATTCTATCTAGAACATGTTGGGAAATGAGCTTGGCAATATTTTGAAGGTGATGAAGATTGTTATGTGTAGAAGCTGTAGTGTTTTATGTTTAAAGAGAATTCATTTCCAGGTATCTTTARTCATGCAGTAAAAAGGCAGGAAAAACAGTTTCCTTGACTTTCCTTTCTCATGCATCACATTTTTTGTTTTGTTTCTTGGCTAAGAATGTTCATAACTATTCATTTCTCAAAATATCATTTGAAGTTCTATATGAATTGGTTGTTATTTTATGAAGTTACATAATCACACAAGGTACTAGTATATAGTTTTAATTATTCAAGACTTCAGAAGGCACCTGGAAATGGCAGAAAAATAGCAAGACTTAAGACAAATAGCAGAATGGTGACATGCAAAATTTGATATTGTCAAATGGAACGCAGTCTCACTTTGGCAAGAAGAACTTACGGTTTGAAAATAGAAAACAGAAACAAGAGTTCAGGACATTTATAGTACTGTAAACTTGYAGAAGGATGAAATGAAGAAAACTTAAAAGGTCACAATGGCAATCTCTTACATGTTTCATTTGGGCTGTGTAGTCAGCCCAAATTAAAAGAGCAGACAAAAAGAGTAAGAAAACAGGGCCGCAAAGCAACAGATAAATGAGTTAGTTCTGATGTATCTAATATGGAAATTCTAGAGATATTATCTATTTTAAAAGAACCACTGTATGGAAAGAGAAGAGATTTATTCAGAATATGAAAACATTGCTTGATACTTAGAGTACTGAATGCAATTGTGGGAAGCAGTGAAATTCCTGAGGAGGTTTTAAATCAGATGTGTTGTTAAGTGTTCTAAGATTGTTTAATTAACTGTTGACATGTAGCAAGTTTTGGTTTTAAGATAGAATTGGAAAAAAGTAAGAGCATATATTGTTGGTGATGGTTGGTTTTCTTGTTTGTTGTTCTGGGGGTTTTGAGTTGTTTCTTGGTTTTTTTCTGTTTGGTTTGGTGTTTTTTATTTTTGTTAATACAAGCCATCTGGTTGACAGGAATGAAGAAGAAAATACGTCCTGATTTATGTCATTCTTTATACCTCTTTGCTTCTCTGGGAAGATATATTGCTTCAACAGTATCAGTACTTACATAGAATAGAGGTTTCTGGTGAAGGGTCTGGAGCAGAGTTCCTGTGAGGAGCAGCTTGAGGGAGCTGTGGCTGGTTAGCCTGGAGAMAAGGAGCCTCAAGGGGGGCCTTAGCAGTCTCTACAACCACCTAAAAGGAGGTTGTAGCAGGGTGGGGCTCAGTCTCTTCTCCTAGGTAACAAGTGACAGAAGAAGAGGAAATAGCTTCAAATTGCCCCAGGGGAGGTTTAGTTTAGATATGAGGAGAAAAAATTTGATGGAAAGGGTTGTAACCCATTGGAACAAACTGCCTGGGCAAGTGGTGGAATCACTGTCCCTGGAAGTGTGTGGCTGTTGTACTGGAGGGGGATGTGGTTTAGTRGTGTGTATGGTGGTGATTTTGGGTTGATGGTTGTGCTTAATGTTCTAAAAGGTTCCAACCTTAACTATGCTATGAGTCTGTGATTGTATATTAAAGCTATAGTAGGATACTGAATTTCCACACAGAAATGCAGTTCGGACTGATATCACACAGGCATCTGAGGTTCCATATAGAATGTAGTGTAAAAAATAAATGCTTTTTTTGAGCTTTAGGAGAAAGCTTAGCTTTTTTAAAAGATTAAAACATCACCTCAAGATACAATTCCTAAAATCATTGCATGTATTTGTTCCTTGTCAGAATTGAGCATAGACTTTCTCATAAGCTGCTGTTAAAGCTCCCAGACTCTAGAAGTAGTGTTACTGAAAGGAAAATAAGTTAGAACAACCTATAAGAAGTCAGTAAACACTAGAGAGAKTCTCAGGAATCTACCCTAAACAATTCACATCGTGATTTGTTCCAAACAGGCTGAATTAAACCAGGCTGAGTCAGAAGTGGAAAACAGTAAACGCCATTTGCAGCACTATGAAGACAAACAGAGAGAACACGTGGCTTGCATAAATAAGCACAAAGATTTACTAGTTTCCAAAGAAAAGGAATTAGAGGTATGTGTGGTGGGGTTTTTTTTAGCTATTGAAGTCAGATGGTTATGATTCTTCTAATATTTAATAATAAATCATTCTACTTGTATAACATACAGACCATATTAATATACTCAGCTGCACTGAGTATTCTCTCAGCTATGTCCTACACTGACTATCTAAAGCAAGTAAAATAATTTTGTGTAAGTGAATTGAGACCTCTTTTTTTCTGATAGGACAACAGTTCTCTCTTGACAGATAAATTAGGGTTCATCCATCTAGGAATATTTCTTCCGTCTTTTGCAATGAGAAGATTAAAATTACTTTAAATTTGTGGCTTAAGATAATTTAATAATACTGTTTTGGTTTCTTGGATGGTAGGGTCTTCCTTGTACAGGCCCCATATCTGGTCTTTCGAAGACTTACCTGAGTGAGTTTTACTAAATAACTCTGAAATCACATCCATAAAGACTTTTGGAAGACTGCCCTATTTAAATATGGTGATTTTGGATCCTTAATTGTCTGCATTACTTAAATAACTGTGATTGTATTAAAAATCTTGGATACAGTTCTTGGCACTGAAATAACTACTCATGTATAAATGTTGTCAATAAAATTGTTAGCTGGGTTTGCTGTAATGAAAACAGAAAGAACACAAAAATACTGTTCTTGCTTGGAGTTTGTAGCATAAAATACTTGTTGTGAGGACTAAACAGATTTTTGAAAAACRTGACAATTATTTGAGTTTCAAACACTCCTTTAGGAAAAAAAGGCAAAAGCAAGGCAAATCTTCCCGGAGCCCATCAGGGTCAGCAGAACTGTTAAAAGTCTTGATGCAGAAATGAATCGCTTGAGAGAGAAGATTAATTTAGAAAACAGTCACCGTGGAAACAGAGAAGAAATAATCCAGTAAGTCATCTTTACTGTCTAAAACAGGTCAGGTGGGATGGAAAAGAGAGGGGAAAGAAGAGTTTTCTTACTGACTCACTATGTGTTTATGTGTATTTTTACTACTTAAGCTATCTGTGAAGCTGTAGAAACGTTTTGTACTGATTCTCCCAGTACCGAATGGGCTTAAGAGTCCTGAAACACCTTCCAGTGGTTTTAAGCAGCATCTGTGCTACATATATGATGTTACCAATAATCAGACACCCTCTTAATGTTTTGAAGTATCCCAGTTACAACAACACGAATTTAACTCGCCATTGTTTTGTGATGCGTTGAGGATTAAGCATAATTCTAGTTTGAGTAACTAATGCACAAGCTGGGAAGCTCCTTGAGTGTATTTCAAGGAAGCACTCCCCTCAGATATTCTTGAGCGTGGAGAAACCAGTCATTCATTCTCCTTGGTGAAAGAATTTATTTTCAGAAGAATTAAAAATAGAATTAAGATTTAATTTTTGTTCACATTTCATTGTGAACAGTGTCTTACTTATCAAATGCTTTTAGCTTTCACATAAATTCTCACAAGAAAGTTTTCATTTGAATATTTTGGTTATCAAAATTATTTTCAGCATTTAAAACAATTGCTCAGTTTTAATGTAATGCATATTGCTCCTAACAGGCAATTTCAGTATGCAAAGGAAAGGTATGAGGATGCAAGCAATAAAGTAAAGAACTTACGGAGATTTATTGGGGTGCTGGATGAAGTGATGGCAGAGAGGCTCAAAGTGTATCGGCAATTCTTAAGGTGAGTTCGAGACAGTGTTCGCAACAATCTTTTAAACCTATGATTGCTCCCACTTTCAAGCTTATTATGCCTGGGAGTTTAGAGGCAGCCTGGACTGACAGCTGGAAAAGCAGTGAGATAGTGGAGCCTGTATTTTGCTTCATCCTGAAGACCTCAACTGTGATGACTTCATCCAAGGCAGTTCTGTTTGAATGCTGGTTGTGGTCAGTAAAATGTCAACAACATACTAGGACTTGAAATAATCTGGGCTGTCASTCATTTTTATTGATTGTAATCAGTAGTGCTGAGCTCCTGTAATTTCACTTTAGGCCAAACGATTCTCCTCTGCTCTGTGCTGAAAATTTTTGAAGCTCTTGATTCAAATTCTATAATTGGACAGCTTCTTCTCCATTACTCTGTACGTTCCTTCTTTCTTGCTTCAGTCCCATAATATCTTATGCCGGTCCATGAAGATTTTATTGTTGCCTTTCTTCAAAAGGATTCTCTCCAGTATGTCTAATGTTGCCCACTTGAGAGTGCAGTTGATTTTGGGGGAATACTGTTATTGGAGGAGGGCTTAATACTTAATGATGTGGAGCTGTTGATGAAAATCTGTTGTCATTTTTTCATGTATYTAAAAACTTGCTCCCCTAATGTTTKTTTGCTTGATTTAAGGAGTCTTTCTATGCAATGCAAACTCTACTTTGAGCGTTTATTACGTGCTCGAGGTTGCTCTGGACATATAATGTTTGATCACAAGAATGAGACRCTTTCCATAACAGTAAGTTATTTTATATTACTTCAGTTACTGTAATACATAATGAATTATTATCTGTTTTAGTCTCAGATACTAGAAATGCATTGCAAATGATAGCACAAATTGTTTTTCCCTTTGCAAAAGGTGATACATTGAGTTGTAATGTTATATTCTGATCAAGTAATCARTTTAATCATATAAAAGAGTTAGTTATGATTACAAGTAGAAAATTGTGAAGTATGAGGTATAGAAATGTTAGGAGGGTTGTGCTTGAAATATGCAGCAAGAAATTGCTGGACTTCTATGTTTTGGTTAAGAAACTATGGAGACTGTCATAGCAGYTATGCTGCTTGGAAGCCCCCTACCCTTCCCATCTTGGTTTGAATATTCCAATCAGTAGGCCTCAGTAGAGATGACCAATGATTGTTTTAGGACAAGATTGCTGATGAAGTTACATAACTAACAAAACCAGTCACTGCAAAGGTTAAATTTAAGAGTGGGCATATTATGTATGCATAGTATGTAAAAGAACTTAYATAACAATGATTCAGCAGAAAAAGTGTGTAAAAATGGCTGGATTTTGTCTGTGGACCGGGGCACGCTGGAGGAGTTTCCAGAAGCCTCAGTGAAGAAGTGTTTGCTTAATCACAACAACTAGGTGTTTGAGAAGTTTTTTTAGTCCCATTTGGTGACAGTAGGATGTTGTTGAAAACAAGCAAGGACAGAAAACGTTGCCATTTTAAATGGTTGCTAGACGACAAGGAATAAATGTGAATTGGTCATCCAGTCTTTCAAAATAACTCATTCCTGGATCATTGATAGGAAGTTCAGCAGTATTTGTGTGGTTCTTAATGGCTCTGGTTGTTATTTAAACAACTTAATGCAGGTAAACTTTGGCAGTTTTCTTCTGTGTATCTTTTAACGTACATCCCAAAAAGTTTAATCATGGATTTATTTACTTTTGTTTCTGTGGCAGACTTCAGTTTTAGGGATTAAGGGGAAAAATGTGCAGTGACAACATAAATACATGTCACAGTCCTAATTAGACAGGTGAAGCACATGTATCTGAAGAACTAAACTGTCCATAAAATATGAAGTCTTTACTTGGCTTTATCAGAATATACTTTTAATAGCTGATGTCTCACATATCTCACAAAAGAGATCTGTATTTAGTCAAGGAATATAAGTTGTGAAAAGCAAACAATTCCCTGCAAAAAAAGATTCCACTTCAAAAGAGTCCTTGTTTGCCTGCTTAACTTGTTAAAGGCAATGCAATTAGCAGAGCAAGCAAATGCTCAAGTTTCATCTTACAGAAGGAGCACCACAAGATGTCATCATAATCAATGTCACCAAATAGCTGTTCACAATATTTCATGTATTCCATGTAAAGAATYCCTTCCTCATTTAAAATTCTTCTGTAAATCAATTACCTGCTTTTCTGTTGTACCTGGTAACCATGGGATTTTACTGTTCTGTAAACATTTATGTTGACATTTATTAAACACCGTGTAACAGCAATTAGAAATGGAGATTTGAATAACAAAACTCTGGCAGAGTCATTTAATCTGTTCAGTGTGTATGACTATGATTGAAGAAATTGCAGTRATCTTAGAAATGTGTTACTAAATGGTTAGGGGCCATCCCATTCCAGAATGGCAGTTGCAGTGAAATGCAGAAAAGTGTTTTCAAGTGATCTTATGTTCATGTATAATGTGTTTGCTGTTAAAATTATGATTCTGTTAGTATGTCTTCATCTGGGATTTAAAAATTGTTCCAATATTTTTATTTCAAGGTTCAGCCTCGAGAGGAAGAAGAAGTTGCCCGTAGTGATCTGAGATCCTTATCAGGAGGTGAACGTTCCTTCTCCACAGTTTGTTTCATTCTTTCTCTGTGGAACATTTCTGAATCTCCTTTCAGATGCATGGATGAATTTGATGTCTACATGGTATAGTTTAAACTTAAACTATATCTTCCATTCTGATTTGTATAAATTAATGAAATAGTKGGGTTGTTTATTGTATTTGATTACATGTAAAACCACTGTGCTTAACTGCAAATCATAAAAAGCCCCCAAACTAAAATCAAAATCCCCCAAAACAAAATTTGTTAGTGATCTTGTCACTTTCTTTGGTGAGTTTTGAAGCTTATTGTGTTTCTGAAGATGGTATCCAGAAATAYGAGCCTTTCTGTTAATTTACGTGCTCAAACCATTGTTCAGCACAAAAATAATAAATCAGCTGGTACTGTGTTTGTCAGAGGTTGACTCTGCATATTGCTGGGACATTCTGGGCTTTGGTATGTACTTTGATTTCTGCCAATTTTGAGATCAGTGTGGGTTTTTTTCAGAGCARATCTAAGCAATTGGGTTCACTGTTGCTACTCATTTTATAGAAAGTCATACTTCAGCTAGGAACATTTWTCCAAGATGTTGGAATGCAGAATAATGAACAATAAATACTAATGTTGATAAAACTGATAAATAGTATTTTTGTGCACAACTTCCAGGGACAGGCCACTAACCCATTTTGAAATTATTWTCTTTTTTTTAAGATTTATTTCATATTTATTAAATACGCGGGATGGTATGAGTTTGAGAAAATAATTACTTCCGTGAGACAAATATTTGATACTGCCTTATTTAATTTTGTCTCAGTGTCCCTTCCTCATCAATCATTTATTTACTAGGAATAACTTAGAGGGAACAAAGATAATGCAGTTTCTGTTAAAGAATTCTAAAAAGGACAGTACGCATCTAGGGTAGTGAAACAGTCATTTTCCTGACAACTTTCAAATCTTAGATCCTCTTTTGAAAGTTAGTTGTGGAGAAGTTTGTCCATCTTTTCAGAAAAGGATGGATACTCAGAACTGTAGGCCTTGCAAAGAGCTTGCATGCCATCTATTCCATAAATCATTCCAAACAATTTGTCTTTGCCAGTAATGCAGCCTTACTGTCCGCACGTTCTGTAGTCTTGGTGTAGTCACAGAGCCCCACCACATGAGGACTCTATGGTGTGTTTTCATGGGAGATCCCTGCTTTCATGAGGAGCAGGGCACAGCAGTAGAGCTTGGTTGGTCCCTCCTAGTAACAGCTTCCTATTGCGCATCCTTTTCAGTATGCCTAATGCATAATAGTAATACTGATATTAACAATAATAATCCTAATAAAAACAAGCTCCATAATATCATAGGTTTCATGGAGCCCTTAAATCCTTTCAGGTGATTTTTGAGGTAGGATTTTACAGGAAACATCATTCTGCTAAAGTACAGTTCATCTCAGCATACCAATAAAGTAAGAAGTACATCAAAGTATATATGTACATCAAAGATGATAGAAAACCACTGTAATTAGATGAACATGTGATTTTTCTGATAGCAGCTTTCCATTGCCCATGTATGCTAAAAAGTACAGTCTTAAGAATTTCCCAGGCTTTTAGATTTTTACCCTAATGTTTCTCCAGATCATCTTAGTTTTTATTAGTCTTATTTAGATATTTTCTTTAGCTAGCCTTGACTGTATAGCACTTAATTCTGGTAGGTTTTCTAGAATCATGCTTTCTAATGTATTTTTTACTGTCAGTACCACTGCCTGACAAATCTTTTGTCTTTAGGATATGGTTAACAGAAGAATTGCCATCGACATGATTCTGGAGAGGGGTGATTTTCAGCCCTATCGACAGTTCATTTTGTTCACCCCCCTGAGCATGAGGTAATAGTCTTGTGGTTTATCTCAGGCTACAAGAATTGCAAGGGAGTTCTCTTGCAAGGAGTGTAAGTTGAAAAAGTTGAATGTGAGGAGAAAGAAATTTTGCTGCTTGTCGCAGTAGAACATAAAGAATGAAGCAGTTTTGTGAATTTAAAGGTTTTTTTTTAACTTAATGGTAATTCAGTGGGACTTGAATCAGTTTATCTGAAATAACTTTAGAAATGTTTTATTTTGTCAAACAGGCTCTTCTTAGCATACCTTTGTATGTCCTTCTCCTCTCCCAAAATAACAAAAGGGATTTTTCTGTTAATGCTATAGTACTTTAAAGGGGTTTGTCATTTGAGTTGATTTTATTTTCTGGGTTTTAATGTTGCTGATCTAGAGAGTCATAGCTTACACCATGTTTTAAATTGTCATCTAGTGGTTCAAAATTCTTTCAAAACCTCTATGTAATGCCCTGGTAGAGCCATTTCTAGTTTAAGGGGACAGTCATGTCTCTAAGCCAGCTCCTCTCTATTAACCCAGTGTAACTAGTGAAACCTGAGAGGGTAATTAAAGCAATCTTCAAAAAGAAGTTGATTCATTCCTAATTGTCTTCCCTCAGTAAAGTATATAGAGAGTAGTGGTATCTGTTGTTATTTCAGTGGAAATGCTTTTGTGGAGATTTTCTGAAACTAGTAAACACAGGATTTTTTTGTATTGTTACAGTTGAAAAAATTAGTAGTTCAAGTTCACTTTGAATTTGTTACATTATTCCATGTTTCATGTTCAGCAAACACTAAATTTAAGAAAAATATGGGGGCAACTTCAGGAAAAATCCATTTAGGATAATCAGTGGAGAAGCCTATATGAATTTATGTTTAGTAAATTAGCTCATTCTTAGTATGTTGGGATTGATTACATGTGTGTATAGTGTGTGCTACTTCAGTATCTGTAAGGCAAATCCTTATTTGTATTCCATCATTTGTTCATTTGGAGGTTTTGGTAAAAGAACCTTTTGTCTAGTTAAGGCAGTCTGATTGTTAGAAATCACATGATTGAAATGAGTGCTTGTCTTAACCTCAAGATTTTATTCAGCTCGGGCCCAGGATCAGTTCAGTGAAGCCCAAACTTCACCTCATGTTACTGTTTTTTAAAACTGTCAAAGAAAAAAGGTGGAGTTATTTAAAGGAAAATATGTAATGTAAGAATCAAATGGAAGTACTAAAATTCTGGGAGAAGAAACGCTRTTTAAATGATGCATCCTTTATTTTTAGTTCTCTGCCTCTGAGTCCCCATATTCACATCCTCCGCATGCCAGACCCTCCAAGAGACCAAAGAGCACTGACTTYCCAAAATAGGAATGACAGAGATGAAGATCAATAAGTATCTGTGTATGAATATGGTATTATATTGAGGACAAGTGTGTAATAATATATGTAAAAGTATTGCTTCCTGATTCTGAAAAAGATGATAAATTGTTAGATACTCTCAGGAAGATATTTCTGTATTATTAATTATTTTTTAAAGGATTACTGTGTGTGCACAGAAGAAGAATAAGCACAGTTTGGATAAGGAGAAAATTTTGAATGTTCTGTTGATATTTTTAGCTACCAGTTGTAGAATTTTTTTATCTGTTGTTYGGATTTTTCTTCTGAAAATTTTGAAATATATTTTGTATAACTATAAATAATATTTTAATAAACTGTTTGAACTGTTACTTGTGGTAATGTTTTAGTGTCTCTACACACTTTAAATCAGCATTAAATTACAAATACTGTTTTCTTCCTAGCTATGCTTTATTTCTTAAATGTGTGGTAATACATGCATAAAAATGTGTTTCATTTATTTTCCAGTGAAACCACAGTAGCTGMATATGAGCAACTATTAGAACTTACACTTTCATAAAGAGAAAAGGGAAAATTTTATATGTAGTATATTATCTTGGTGGGAAAATAGTTCTTTCATTTCTTTCTTAATGGGTTTTAGTGTCTTTGGACATGAGCTTACAAAACCCAGCAAGCTGTATCTTTATAAACCTAGATTCTTAATTCCAGTGAACTGGTTCTTACACACTTTTGAGTTTCCAGGTACAGAATAAGTCTCTAAATATTAATTTTATTATAATAAACTACAGAGACGCAAGTCTTTCCAATATATAGGAATGAAGTAGAGTAAGAATTTTGGGAAATAATACATTAACTTTTCTACATCATTGTAGAGCTGTGTTTCGTTGGGTCTGCCTGCCCTCTGTCCCCTTACACATTTCCCTGGGACCAGAGTACTTAAACTTGATTTGTTTAGATATTGCAAACGTTTATTTGGGATAAGAGGGAGAAAGAAGAACCAGATTTTTCAAACTCATTCAAATTAACCTGTTTTTCTTCTCCTGTTCTTTTTTTTCTCCAGGAACTTGAATTTTTTGTCAACTCTTCAAAAAACCTCATTTTTTAAAAGTTCAGCTGCATTTCTTTTTTGTTTTGGGGGATTTTTTGTTGTTGTTTGATGTTACATGGTTACAGAAGCCATTGAGACTACTCAGAGAACAATATTCAGCAGTTTCTGCACTTCTTTACTGAACAGCAGTTCCTCAATAAAACCTTATTACAGTGTAAGTTTTAACCTGACTTGGTAACGGAATTTGTTTTCAGTCATAGCACGTGTCCTGGTTTAGAGCAAAATTTGGGAGAGAATCTAAAAAGGGGCTCCGGTAGTAAAGCAAATTCAAATGGCCCCTCCTCCCAACTAGTCTGGGAGAAAAATACCTCCTTGGAGAATGGTGGAAAAAAACTGTTTATTAAACAGTGAAACCTAAACAATATTAAACAATAAAACCCCTTGCCACTCCAAAAGAGATGGCAAACTGAGAAAACCCCGTCCCCGCGTTGCGGCTCAGCTCACTCAGTCTGTGATCAGTCTCTCTGGTGCTGGAATTGTTGCAGGCCCGGCCCGGCCCGGCCCGGTGGGCCAGAGGTGTGAGCTGTCGGTGCTCCCCTGGGTGTTCAGTCCGGAGCAGGTTTCAAGAGGTCCAAAGAAAAGGAAAAAAAAGAAAACAACAAAAGTCCAGGGAACTTCCTTGCCTCAGCTAGCTAAAACTAACTAAAGACAAAAAGGAGCCCTGTCCCTCTCTGTGCGTAGATAAACAGTCCAGGAGCAGGAATGTGGAGGAGTGAGGAGCAGTGTCTGGAGGGAAGAGAAAAGAAAAAAAACTGCACTTCTTCTCTCCCCCCTTCACTCTCTGCAGTAAGTCTCAAAGGTGCAAAACTTATTCAGCATAAACAGAACAAGACGATTGGGGATAAAAGCATCATATAGTCAACCCAGGACATTCCACCCCTTATCCCCATATTGTCTGCTTAGTACTAAAACTAATATAAATTCTAACTCTACAAACACATACATTATACATCCATTATACAGYTATACACAGACAATGGTAATAACGTTCAGCAAACCAGTGATACTTGCACATAGGTTTCACCCAACAATCAGATCGTCCTGAGGTACACATTGTGTTCTTCCATCTTTTTGCATTATCCACCGTGTGCAATCTTGTCCCTGAGCAAAAACAACCCCACAAATAGGTTTGCCTGTATGCAAGGCATAATTAATCCAAACTGTCTTCCCTAACAAACCTCTGACATGTACCACTGGGACTTTGTCTCCATCTACTCTGTGCAAAGGCTCAGATTGGGCAGGGCCCACTCG
>JACDOX010000019.1:2926830-2958338 GCA_014549065.1 Cardinalis cardinalis
TCCAACCATCCAGTGGTGGCTTCCACCATGGTCAGCACGTAGCGCTTGCCCTGGCGTGTCTGGGGCAGTGGGATGGAGTCAATCTGCCAGGCCTCCCCATACTTATACTTGGACCACCRCYCACCRTACCACAGGGGCTTCACTCGCTTGGCCTGCTTGRTGGCAGCACACRTCTCACAGGCATGGATAACCCGAGAAATACTGTCCATGGTTAWATCCACCCCTCAGTCTCGTGCCCTGAGAGGTGGCATCCCTGCMMTGATGGCCTGAGGCATCATGGGCCCATCGAGCTAGGAATAACTCTCCTTTATGTTGCCAATCTRAGTCTATCTTTGACACCTCTATCTTTGCAGCCTGGTCTACTTGCTCATTGTGCTGGTGCTCCTCATTGGCTCTACTCTTGGGACATGGGCATCTACATGGCAGACCTTCACAGGCAATTTCCCTACCCTGGTAGCAATGCCTTTCCACTCTTCAGCAGCCCAAATTGGTTTTCCTCTACGCTGCCAGTTAGCCTCTTTCCATCTCTCCAGCCATCCCCACAGAGCATCGGCTACTATCCATGAGTCAGTATAAAGGTAGAGCTTTGGCCACTTCTCTCTCTCAGCAATGTCCAGGGCCAGTTGAACAGCTTTGAGTTCAGCAAGTTGGCTTGATCCACCTTCTCCTTCAGTGGCCTCTGCGACCTGTCGTGTGGGGCTCCCTACGGCTGCTTTCCACTTCCGGTTCATTCCCACAATGCAGCAAGAACCATCAGTAAAAAGAGCATATCGTGTATCTTCTGCTGGCAATTGGTTGTATGGTGGAGCTTCTTCAGCCCGTGTCACTTCTTCTTCCCCTTCATCAGCGAGACCAAAGTTTTCACCTTCTGGCCAGTTTGTAATTATTTCAAGAATCCCAGGGCGATTCAGTTTTCCAATACGGGCGCGCTGTGTGATAACAGCAATCCATTTGCTCCATGTAGCACTGGTGGCATGGTGTGTAGAGGGAACCTTTGCTTTGAACATCCACCCCAGTACTGGTAGTCGGGGTGCCAGGAAGAGTTGTGCTTCAGTGCCTATTACCTCTGAGGCAGCCTGGACTCCTTCATAGGCGGCCAAGATTTCTTTCTCTGTTGGAGTATAGTTGGCTTCAGACCCTCTGTAGCTTCGACTCCGAAATCCTAGTGGTCGGCCTCGAGTCTCCCCAGGCACCTTCTGCCAAAGGCTCCAGGACAAGTCATGGTTCCTGGCTGCAGAGTAGAGGACGTTCTTCACCTCTGGTCCTGTCCTGACTGGGCCAAGGGCTACTGCATGAGCGATCTCCTGCTTGATCTGTGCAAAGGCTTGTYGCTGCTCAGGGCCCCAGTGGAAAGTGGTGTTCTTACGGGTGACCAGGTAAAGAGGGCTCACGATCTGACTGTATTCAGGAATGTGCATCCTCTAAAAACCTATGGTGCCTAGGAAAGCTTGTGTTTCTTTCTTGCTGGATGGTGGAGAYATTGCTGTGATCTTGTTGATGACATCGGTGGGAATCTGACGCCATCCATCTTGCCACTTTATTCCCAGAAACTGGATCTCTTGAGCAGGTCCCTTGACTTTGCTCTTGATGGCAAAGCTAGCTTTTAGGAGAATCTGGATGATTTTCTCCCCTTTCTCGAACACTTCTGCTTCTGTCTTCCCCCACACAATGATGTCATCAATATATTGCAGATGTTCTGGAGCCTCACCCTTTTCCAGTGCACTCTGGATCAGTCCGTGGCAGATGGTGGGGCTGTGCTTCCACCCCTGGGGCAATCGGTTCCAGGTGTACTGCACGCCTCTCCAGGTGAARGCAAACTGAGGCCTGCATTCTGCTGCCAGAGGAATGGAGAAAAATGCATTTACAATGTCTATAGTGGCATACCACCTTGCTGCCTTGGACTCCAGCTCGTACTGGGGTTCCAGCATGTCTGGCACGGCTCAGCGGTGGAGTCACTTCATTCAATGCACGATAGTCCACAGTCAATCTCCATTCTCCTTCAGATTTACGCACAGGCCAAATGGGGCTGTTGAAGGGTGAGTGGGTCTTGCTGACCACCCCTTGGCTCTCCRGCTCACGRATCATTTTGTGGATAGGGATCACAGCATCTCGATTYGTTCGGTACTGTCGGCGGTGCACTGTTGAGGTGGCAATTGGCACTCRTTGCTCTTCTACCTTCAGGAGTCCTACTGCAGATGGGTTTTCTGACAGTCCAGGCAAGCTGTTCAACTGCTTGACATCCTCTGTCTCTACAGCAGCCATTCCAAATGCCCATCTGAGTCCCTTTGGGTCTTTGAAAGAGACCCACTTCGAAGATAGTCTATGCCCAAAATACATGGGCCCTCTGGGCCAGTCACGATAGGATGTTTCTTCCACTCATTCCCAGTCAGGCTCACATCAGCTTCTACCRAAGTGAAGTCCTGGTATCCCCCTGTCACACCAGCAATAGAAACAGACTCTGYCCCCACGTGTCTCGACGGAATTATTGTACATTGAGCACCAGTATCAACCAAAGCTTTATACTCTTGTGGTTGGTTCCGATGTGCCAGGCCAAYGAATCCACACAGACCAGAAAACGCGATTTTCCCTGGCCTCTACCTGGCTAGAGGCAGGGCCCCTCTAAGCCTGGTTATCCTTCTTTCCCTGGGCATATGTCTTGGATGTTCCTTCAAGGGGATCGGACATGTCATCATCATCATACCTGGCCGTTTGGCTACGGGCAACGGGAGCTGCTTTCCTTCTGGTGGCTTCCTTCAATTCATGCACCCATCRTGCCAGAGCAGCAGTAGCTTTTCCATCCCACCTCCCCATGTTTTCTCCACAATCACGCAGGTAGAACCACAGCTCAGTTCGTGGGGTGTACCTTCTCTCGCCATCTGGGAAACATCTGCCTTGGACAACAGTCAACAATAGTCAACCCAGGACAGCACGGTACTAAACTTGTAGGCTTCTTTAAAATATGGAAGCTAGGTAGGAAATAAACCTTAGAGAATCATGGATCCATAAAAAATGCTGAGTTGTGAGGGACCCATCAGCTGTGTTATGTTCCCAGCTGACTTCTGGCAAGTCGAAGTCCTGCATAAGGGGAAGGGCAGTTGAGCTGGAAGTGTCCTTTAGTTCCTCAGAGACCATTCCTCAGTGCCATAATCCTGGCCCAGAGGTCTATAGGAGACTCCCAAGATGACACTGCAYTATTTGTATGTCCCTTGATTCTTAATTAGAGGCTTGCAACCGTGCCATTTCCAACTGTAGGCTCCATCCCTGACTTACAGTGCCACCCCGGCCACTGCTGCCCTGCCCATCTCTCCTGAAGAGCCTGTAACCATCCAACAGGGCGCTCCAGTCACAGGACTAAGCCCACAGTTTCACATATGCCAGTGATACCAGATCTCTGGGATTGGGCCAAAGGCTTGAGATGGTCTTGTTCCTCATGCTGTGTGCATCAGCATAGAAACATTTCAGCTGTGGTGCTTTGCAGCCAACAAACCTGAAGGAGATGGAGGGATCCCATTAGTTTTCTCAAGTTCTTATTGAGAAACCAGTCCATTCCACCACTCACCACTGGCGAGCCTGGTTTTGTCTCTCCTCTTTCCAAGCTGGTTTAAATTTCTGTCAATGAGCCCTGCTGGTTCCTGTGCTAGAGCTCTTTTTGCCCCCTGAGGTAGGTGGATCTCATCCRGTGTCAGTAGAGCAGGTGTTCAATAGATCATCCCATGGTAAAAAAGAAAATTTTTTTTGCTTACACCAGCCTTGGAGCCATGTGTTGACCTGGTAGATCTGCCTATTCCTGTCAATATTATTCCTTGTTACCAAAAGGATTATGGAAACTACGTGTGCTTCTGATTCTTCAGCCTTCAACTCAAGTCCTGAAGTCTCTTTTGATTGTCCTTGGAATTCTCTTTATTTTTTCATCATTGCTGGCTTGAACTACCAATAGTGGATAGTAATCAGAGGGCCTTACTAGATAGAGAGTTTTCCAGTAATTTCTCTTATCCATGCCCCTGGGAGCCAGCAGAATTCGCCGAGTTGGGTCTGGTATGCATTCAGGCCCTCCCTCACCTCCCTCCCCTTAGAGGGAGTTTCCTATTACTGCTGCCCTTCTTTTGCTGTTATCAGAGGAGGTCTTCATGCAGGATACAGGAGGTGTTGCTTTAGGAGCCCTCTCTGTCCCAGTAGAACCTTTGCCCACCTCATTGTCTGGCCTTATTCCAGAGCCTCATACCTGTTGTAGAAGGTTCCAGTCCTACTTGTTTTCAGGAGGAGGAACCTCCTCCCAGTATGTGGAGTCACCAGCCTTCATCTTGAGTAGACCCTTGACTAAAACACACCCTTGACTATTTACCCTGCAGGGTTCTGAGTCCACCTGCTTCTCCACTACAATGGAGGTTTGAGACTCTTGGGAGTCTTGATACTGTGGCATCTCTGTAAATAACTTACCTGGTGCTTGTTCACTGGAACACCACATAGCCTGTTCAATTCCTCCTGAAGCCCCTCCACCTGGCAACAGCTCCTCAAGCAGAGCACACCCTCTCCAAAACAACTTTTTGTCAGCCCCAGCCTCTCAGAGAGGCATCAGGCACTCCTGTGACCTGCACAGCCRCCTCTGCCCTCAGCACACCCTGCTGTCCAGAGGCCTCTGGCACAGGTTCAGTGATCCAGCAGCTGCAGGGGAGCAAGCTGTATGCTGTCATCCATAACTGGGGAAGCTTCCACTGCTACACAGATACACCTGGGGCTGAAGGGATCTTTTTGTGCTCTTCTTCACCAGGCCCTGAGTCTGTTTGCCTCTCCTGGCAGACTTCAGACAGCCCAGGGTTATGGGCAGACTCCCGGCAGCTGTGAGGAAGTTACTGGCAAACAGGACCAGGCTTTGTTAATGTGCATGCTGCAAGAGACAGCAGTCATGGATTGAAGCAGGCAGGTTCTGGCTGAGCAAACCAGGAGGGATTGTTCATGATGAAGGTAAGAGGCATTTGAGCATGTTACACATGCAGGCTGTGAAATCTCTGTCTTTGAAAGTTTTTTGGAGTCTATTGAATAGACTCCTGCATCTCCTTCAAGCAGGGATCTGGGAAGAGATCTAYGAAGGTCCTTGCCGATATGAACAATTCTGTAATTCCATAATTCAAGGTACTTACACCTTTAGGACTATGTGAAGATACTGGGGGGCACCTTACAAAGTGCATGCTTGGCAAAACTTGTTTGGAACCAGTAGGTTGAGAGAGGTGATTCTACTGCTGTAATCTGTTGTTGTGACATCCTGCCTGGAGTACTGCCCCCAGGTGGTGTGGGGTCCTCAGCATTGGAAGAGCATGGACCTGTTGGAGCAGGATCAGAGGCCACAAAGATGCTCAGAGGGCTGGAGAAGCTCTGCTATGGAGACAAATGAGATTTTCATCTATTGAGTCCAGAGAAGGCTCCAGAAAGACATCATGGCACCTTCCAGTACTTAAAGGGGCTATAAGAGAACTGGACAAGGACTTTTTACGAGGGCCTGTTGTGACAGGACAAGGGAGAGTGGCTTTAAACTGAAAGATAGTAGATTTAGATTAGATATTAAGAATAAATTATTGTGAGGGTGATAAGGCACTGGAATAGGTTGTCCCAAGAAGTTGTGGACACCCTATCTCTGCAAGTGCTCAAGATGAGGCTGGATGGGGCCCTGGGCAACCTGCTTTAATGCAAGATGTGCCTGCAGGGGGTTGGAACTGAATCATCTTTAAGGTCCCTTTCAACCCAAACAATTCTTTGATTCTAGGACATGATCATGAGCCATATGTGGAGCTTGACTCGATTTTATGATTAAATTGAGGTAGGTTTCAGACCTTTTTACAGTACAACATAAAATGGCATTGCATTATTTCCTCCTGATTCTCTTCAGTATCCAAAAAAAAAAAAAATAGGCAAAAGTGCAGAGGCAGGAAAGAGTAAAGCATTTGTCTTCATTACTCTCCTATAATGAGTTGTGTGGAGAAAAGAGATTAAGGAAAATTAATGCATTTCTACAGAGCTAACACTTCAGCTTTCTCCCAAGCTTTTATAGACTTACTTGAAATATTGGAGGAGCTGGCAACAATTCTGGTCTTTCATTCAAATCAGTACTTTGTATTTATTCTACTCTACCCCTGTACTTGATGAAGATGKGTTCTTGACTGTATAATTATTATAAGCATATTTACATGGTAGAGAATGAATTCTGAATAAACAATTACTGAAGCCCTTGCATGGATGCACTTTTTTTTGCGGTGATCCTACTAAGGTCTCCAACCTATCATATTCTTGGTTCTTTAAATCAATAGTTTACTATAGTGGCTACCTAGAGAGAAGATTGCAGTGCTGATGTCACATTCTGGAGTTTGACTGTGTTTTTGAGTTGTTGGCCATTTTGGATGGCAGTGCATTGCCTAATGCTGCACTAAAGTAAATGGAGTCTGTCTAGCTACATAAATTCAATGTGCAGGGAAACATAGAATGAGAAATTGCTTCTCTTGTATGTAAACCAGAGGCATAAAATCTGAGAAGTATTTAATGTGAGCATTTAATTCTCAGAAATATATAATTTGTAGAATATGTATTTTAAGTTATGGCCAAACGCATGAAGTATACTACTCCCTAATTTGCTAAGACTTTTATATGTGTAGTCTGTAGGAAAATTCTAGTGTAAAAATTGTAGTTGACATTTTTGCTTTTGCTGCTTGGAATACAAAGCAACCCATAAATGATAGTATGGCTGTGGTTGTGGCAGCCATCGATTCTGTGATCCCCCCCACAACAACTCTTAGCAAGTTGTTAACACTGCTTTTTGTTGCTTGTTTTCTTTTCCCTTTAATTTTAAGAAGAGCTTTGCTTTTTAAATTTGAAAATACAGAGAATTATTTGGTTTGTGTCATGTTTTATTATTTGATTTTTAGCTATTAAAAGTACGGTCCTGTTTCTTTATAAGGTAAAGAAGAAATATCAAACATGCAATTTTAGGGTGTTCAGATTGCTTTTTTTTTCTTTTAATCCAGCAAGCAACCAACTGTTTAAAGCATCAGGGAAATGGGCCATAGGGAGTTTTTTCATTTGCAGTTTCTGCAGTCTGATAGTTCTTCATTCTTTCCCAAGGCTGTGCAGAATTTGTCACAGGATAGAGAGAAACTTGATTTGTGCACATAGAATTGAAGAGGAAGTTGGTTCTCTGCACTATCCCTCCTTTATCATCATATTTCATGGTTAATTTATCAGTAGTGATTTTTAACATCATGTCTGTTTATATTAAACACAGTAGTTTAATGTCAGATGTTTTCCCTCTTACTTCAGGAGGGAAAAAACATTAAAAATCAGTTTTAGGCAGAGCAAATAAACTGTATTTCACTTACACAGCTTAAAAATCAGCACAGGTTTAGTAGCTGCGCTGGTAAATCTTAGCAGTAGCATCTTAGAGCATCAACAGCTGCTCCAGCCTTAAATACAAGAACTACAACTTTTGGTTTTGTATAATATGACTCTTCTAGTGAGTGAGTGTAAAGTAGTTTTCTTCATGCTTCAATAATGAAATACATATTTCCCAGTGTGCAGTGACAGATAATTAAAGAGATTGAACTTTTTCTTTTTTTATTACCATGCTGAAGACATGAAATAAGAATTAGGGGAAAAGGTCAAATGTTATAAATTTATTTTGGGACATATATATTGCAACCTCTGTGGAAGCTTTTGAAAATTCTGGCAAAGATCAATACACTTCCAATAAAACCTTTAAACTTGCAATAAAACAATATTTTAAACATTATATATATATATATTTATATATATTCTTAATTAAAGGGTTAATTTTAGCAGGATTTTCTTTTTTTTTAATATACTGCATTCCTCTGACATAGCTCTTTCCATATTGAAGGGATGCAAATGAGGTAAGAATTAAGGCAAACCTAAAAGGCATGCAAATGAAGTACATTTATATCCACTGACAATACAAGCACGTGTGGACCAGACTTGGGAGCTGAGGAGCTCTTCCCTTCTGTCTGTCCAGTACTACTTTACAGCAGAATGGTGACATGATTTATAATAAACAGTTAACATTACCATGGGAATTCAGTGTCACTAACATTACTCAGTCTAGGAGACACAGAGCTAGCATCAGTAAAACATGAACAATAAATAATATAATTCACTGCAGCACAGGCCTGCTGCACAGGATTCAGAGGAAGAGGGTTGTTATGAAATGACATTGCACACATCACGTTGTGGCAGTTTATTTTTATAATATATACTTTTAAAATTCTTTAGCAAATGACATTCTCATGCACACAAGTGTTTCAAACACAAGAAGCAAGTCCATTTATAGGTAGTCCAAGCAAATTTTTGTGTGTGTGGAAATAGCTGCAAACTGAATGGAACATTAAACTTCTGTGCAGTCTATGACGCGTCATACACGAGCTCATTTTTGAATGTCACACTGCAGGAGTAATACAATGGACGGATCACTCTTTGCAGCTTCTTTGAACTCATCCAGTGTGATCTGATCGTCTTTGTTCTTATCCATCTTACTGAAGATCTTGTCTACCCGTTGCTCAGGCGTCAGGCCATCCTCATTCATTTTCATCATTATCACAGTGCCCACCATTTTGTAGATGGCCTTTGAAAAAAAACCAAATGGAAAATTCAACATGAAATTCAATCTAATGTTTTGATGTGATCAAATTCTGGAAATATGTTCTAACAATAAAATGATTACAAGTTTCTCTAAAGATTGGTTTTAGGGGTTTTTTTGCTTTTCTTTATAAGGATCCAAAGTCCAGATATGTAAAACAAGGAAGAATATATTTTACTTTCTTTAGATGTAGGTTTATTTTGATGGTTACATTTTGYATCCCAGAATGAATTTCTTTGGCTTCCTGTTTCACAATGTAAAACTCKTGTAGCTTACTCTCTGTATCAATTGTTCAGATGAAATATTTCACATAAATTCKGAATAATTTGTTTTAGAAGTCACCACCCTTAAATAGGTTTCTGTGTGTACATGTGGGCACAATCTGGTATTAACTACTGTGGCAGATGACGAAGGTGGTAAACTTTATCCTTCYTCTTATGAGTTGTGGTCATCTTAAGGCCCATCTGTGAGAGCTCACTTAAAATAGTGTGTTGTTATCCCTGTAAATTTCTGTAATCATCTGAAGTTAATCTCCAGTAAGGCTTCAGCTACTTGGGCTACAGTGCAATAATTTCATGGGTGTCAATGACYGAGATGGGCTTTGTAAATCCTGTGCTCTTCTTGTGATTAATCCATTCATCAGGGGAAAAAAAATCTCAGGATATTTAAAAGATTATATGTACATATGYAGTCTCTGCAATTCTCCAAGATTACATCTATTAACAAACATGTGAGTGTGCYTGTACCACTTGGGCACCAGTCAGTGCAGGATTAATGTGTGTAATGTGCATTTAATGTACCCTACAGCCTCTGGTGAGCCTAAAATCTAAAGTCTGTGTGAACAAGGAATCAAATTTTATTAACATTATGATGTTCTTGAGTGTCATATTGATCTCACCTCTATAATTTCCAGCATTTCCACTCTTGTAATTTTACCATCACCATCCAAGTCATACATGTTGAAGGCCCAGTTCAGCTTTTGCTCAAAACTGCCTCGTGAGGTGATGGACAGGGCACAAATGAACTCTCTGAAGTCGATGGTCCCATCTCCGTTTTTATCAAAGGTTCGGAAGGCGTGCTGGGCAAACTTAGAAGCATCTCCATATGGAAAGAACTGCAAAACAAAATAATWTATAGAACTGTGTTAATGCAATGGAGAGAGCTGTATACGTGACTGCAAAACACCAAAGTGGGGCATTTATGAAGAGTGGCTGATGAGCTTTGTGGGAAACTGAGGATCTGCAATGTAAGGTTCCCTAACAGTTACACTGGAATGATTATTAAAAACTTAYTTCTACAAAAATTCCTCAGGTTTCCACAAACTATAGTACAAATATATATAATGCTACTTTAAAGCTAAATTAACTAGATTAATCTTAAAATGAAGTTGAGTATAAATGTTAGATTGTAATATACTCTGACTATGAAATAAAGAAGCCAGGGTGCATTCTAAGAGAATTTTAACCAGCCCTTGATATGTTGCAACCAAGAATATGTGTGGGATTGTTGTTATATAACTTCATTTGTTTAAAAAAAAAAATCCACATGTAGCATAAAAACCCACATGAACATATGTTCCGTTCTGCAAATCAGCATTCAAGTACACAAGATGAAAACACGGATTCAGTTAAACAATACAGTGCAATGCTTTTCATGTTTAGTATCCTAATATCCTTCAGTGAACTCTTCAAATGAATGTAGCTTAACAGAGTATTTTAAATGACTATAACATGTAGGTTTTCAGCTGATATAATATTTTCTYCTCAGTAAATGTATGGTTTAAGACATTTGAACAGGTAGTTGTTATTTCTGTGGGWCGGACTCAGGAATACACACCCCAAAAGAAAGGCAGTTTTAAAGTGCTGAAGTGCTATTGCAGTGCAGGAACCATACACAAACAATGTTTGTTATTATATTCCCAGCACAATTTCATGGAGGTTTTCCTGCTCCTAAAATATAAACATGCATCACTCCCCATATGAGAACCATCTTATTTTGTTCTTTTTAAAATTCCAATTCTTATTAAGTACTGCATTTATMATGTAAACTTGAAGGAAAGTCTGCAGTGACAGCTGCATTTTACAATTTTCCATTTCCCCATCCAGAGTTGTGTCTTGCCTTAAAAATGCAAAACTTAGAGCTCAGCCAGCTGCTTGCACTATGTGGCCATGTGGATCATGTCAGGAGCCACTCCTGTGTTGCCGCAGGGGTCTCAACCTGAAAGTTTCCTTTCAACTTTCTGTTTTCTCTGAAAGAGCATTTGGTATTGTCTCCTCCTGAAAATGTAACTTCTGTGCCTGTACTCAACCCAAGCCCTATTTCTGTTTTGATAATCATAACTGATGGAGAGGTYGAGGTGCTGCTGCAGATCCTTCTGGACTTTCTGCTTTCTGGCCATTAAAAATGTTCATGAYTGGGCTCATCAATAGATACAAAGAYATTTGGGTTCTCTGATACAACTTAGGATTTCAGTGGCTGCAGTTACCAGATCTTGCTCAACTATTCTTCTAGTGACAGCCTCACCCTTTTGTCAAAGCAAGGAAAGCTCCCTCCGTGRGAAGGTTCCCTGGGCTCACGGCCTGGCATTCGGGGTCAGAACAAAGTTTGCAAATGTTACCCAAAACCCGAATGTTATTTTCAGGTTCCTCATTGCTTCCTCTTGTCCGTGACTCAGCTTCCCCTCCAATTCCTGTTCCAGCTCCGAATGTTAACATAGGTGATATTTAATTTTCTCTGGATGTGTAGAATGTGCACTTCTCCAGCCCCCTGCTGAGAGGTTAAGAAATGGCTCTCATGGCCTGTATTCCACCATCAATTCCATGTCCCTCACCTTTTATTCTTGAGAGTTTGCTGGCTGTTCAAAGCTGAAAGGACAGTTTTGAACAGCTTTTTAAAAATCTTTTGCTTTTTAAATCTGTGCTGATGACACTATCCTGTGACACATGTGTAATGGAACAAAACACTTCAAAATTTTACAGTCTTTCCAAGTATTTTTGATCAGAGCTGACTGCTGCTGAGGATGCTGTCTGCTCTCTGTTCCTGTGACTGTCCCTCTACAGTCTCTTTAACAGAAAGGTAAATACCTGGTGGGAACTGAGACTGTTCTTTTCACTGTCCAGAAAACCAAAATACAGTAATGGTGCAAACATACTGGTGAGACCAAAGAATGAAAGTACAATGGAAAAGCACACCTACACAAAAGGGGAAGAAGTGTCAGACACCCAAAAACATGTAAGAGTCCAAGAGCAAAGTGGGGAATTAGGAAGGGTCATTGGCTGGAGATCCTGAAAACCATTTTTAAGTTGTTCTGGAACATATTTTTCAGTCTTCTACTGGAGCAGATCAGCAAGCTGTGCCTACCTTTTTGCTGGTCAAACCATTAGCCTCATGTAGCAGTTAGGAAAACATACTTCTAATTTTTTATCACATACAAGACCATGCTTTTTTTTCTTTTTTGAGGTGAAGAAGACAGTGGCACTGCCTAGCTAAGGCTTGGCCTTTACAGCATCATATGGAACTGCTACATGTTTTTAATTTTTTTTTCCTATTTGTCTTTCTGTAGGGAGTAAACGCAGTAAAATGTCCTCTAGGGACTGAAGGCACTGTTCTCCAGTCTGTACCTGCTGATTTGTAATATTTTTAGCTCAGAACAACCCAAAAACATTGTCAAAACTTGTTTAAAAACCTACTTGAAGATTTCCATTGGCCTGTTTTGAAACTATTCATAAATAAGACGTGAAATAAAGAAAACTAAAACAGTTACAGAGCAAAAGATGCCAGCTCTGGTAAAACATTTTTTGACTATTAAAACACAGTGAGGCCTTAGCAAAGTATAAAGGCACAGGCTCTAACTACTTTCAGAGCAGCCTAAGCCAATTGACAATGGGAGACAGGGATCTCTGAAAGACAAACACCAAGTTTTTGTCAGAGGGAATATGAGGAGGGTGGTTTAGTTTGCCTCTTGCATGAGCTCAGTGAATACTTCATAAAAAAAAGTAAAGAAACACAAATGGGATTTTCAGATACAGCTTCAGCTTTCAGCGTTCCATGCAAAGCCTCGACCAGGTGATCAATCTACATTTGAAAGCAATGAGTTCCCTTCTACTGCAAGCTGCCACTAAAAAGGGCACTCCATGCAGCAGCATTGTCTCCTCATTTACCCTTTTTGTCCAAAAATCAAACTATACCAACCAGTTCCATGGGTGATCCAACACTGTTCACTCCTTTGTTTCTGCTTCTCTAGCCCCATCTAATGAAAGGCCTCCCTGGTCTAAAGTAAGGCGTCCCTGCCCATGCCAGGAGGTTGGAAGTCGATGATCTATAAGGCACCTTTCAACCCCAACCATACTAGGATTCATCTTTTGCTTGGTCTGTGTATTTTCAAACCAGCTGGATCAATATGCCGGGGTGTGAACAGTGTTATCTCTACAGTCAACTGCCAATTAAGAAAAGAAAAAGGAAGATTTTAAAAAATTCCCTTAATCTGCTTCTAAATTTTGTATGAGGATTGTCTTGCAGATTCTTAGCTCCCACTGGGTTTCTGGACACTTGTCTGATGTTTGTGGGGCATTCAATCAGTCCTGGAATCAGAATCACTAGGAAATAACACCTACAAATTGTACATAACTCTTGGGGAAACTGATCAAATACCWGGAAATATTTATCTGCTTGGCTGCAGCTGCTTTAGCCTCTTTGAAGTGATGCTGTTCACAGGCAACCCAGTGATCAATTCATTCAGATAATCTCTGGGAGGGAATTATTGCAAAAGCATGAAGCATATGCTAAAGCACACGGCTAAAATTTTACCATGTGGCTAAAACAAAATTTTAGCATGGCTAAAGAAAAAAACCCTCAAAATCGACTTCCCCAAATTCCCCAGTGATAGGGAGGGGTTAGGAAAGAAAAGGTCTCTCTATCCTTAATAGGATGAGGTAGAGTGAATCTATAGACTGGCCTGAGTAGTGCTTTGTTTTCGACATGATGTTTTATCATGAGATATTGGGATGCATTTCTATGAAAAGGGAAATTCTCCTATAAAACAGAGAAAACTAGAATTTCACTAGTGTACAGAAAGCAGGGCACGCTGCCAACACATGCCCAGGTCACTGATGTAAGGTCACAGCTTCCAGAGCTGGTGTGGGAGCTGGAGCACAGAACAGGAGGTGGGAAAGCAGGGGATGGCACAGGGCTTTGTACCYGAGGCTTGGAGAGGATGGAAGAGGCAGCTGCTGATTCCCCCATCAGAGCCCCATCTGGGGCTCAGCACCACCAGCTCTGCTGAGAGTTGAAGCAGAGAAGGGGAATGAGGGGGCACAGCCAGTGCAAGGAGCAGAACAACCATTGTCAAGGGCCAGCACATAAAAGCAAGCCAAGCAGTTGGCTCTCATGGGAAAAACCTTAAACATTTAATGCYGTTATGCTTTAGGAAGGAGTTACCTACTCTTCTTATCTACTTTGTTAGTGTTTTATTTAGTAAGTCTGCTAGGCATCCACGTTAACTTTGTAAATGAAGAACACGAGCACTTTGAGAATCAGAAAGTTTGGCTGCTTTTGGAAGCTCAGACAGGTATTTTTAATAGCCAAACCTCTTAAAGTTTAACCCAGATGCAGATAGCTGTTGGTCTAGCCTGGTCTTACAGCTCCTCAGAACTGAGCTCACTGGGGACAATGCCTATGATGATGGGAAGAACATTTCTCSTTGCTTATTTTCTGAGATGAAGTTCTGGATTCCTGCCAGCAGCACAACATGGGAGTTGATGAGATAAGAAAAAAGATTACTCTTTAGCTGTCTCCTTTAGAAAAAAAAATTGAAATTACAATGCACTGTAATCTTGCACTTCTGTTAAGACACCAGAAGGGGAAGAGGAATCCAGGCTGTGACTGCCAGGACCTTTGGGAGGGCTGTGCCACTCTGGTACCAGGGTGTCCTGCAGGGCTGCAGCCTGTCCCTGCCACCACCTCTGTGTAAAAATGAAAATGGATGTAACAAGGGCAGAAGTAGGCCAGCACAAAAAGACACGGCCACACATCTCTCCTTGTGCTGGAAGAGATCTGACTGCTGCACTCTCCAGCACATCTGCAGTGCAAGGTAGAAATATCCCACCTAAGGCAGAAATATCCCAGACACCTGGCTTCAATCTGCCAGAGCGTCCCAAGGAGAAGGGACCATCCACAGCTGTGGTTCTGTAGTTCTAGCAGCAGCTAAAGCACAGGGCTGAGCCTCTGGAGAAGATAAGCTTGTGGACCACCAAAGAATCTAACTCTAAATCTAAATGTCTCTTGAGATCCAGGACTCAGTTCTCCATGTGTAAATCTGTGAGCTGTCCCCGCCTCAGAGGTGCACTGGGAGGATAAACACAAAAAAAGATTTATGATGATTTCAGATGCTGCAGCAGTGGAAGTCTCAGAGCTGGCAAGAACTGGGGAGAGCTGCCAAACCTCATGGATGTTTGCTCATGTCTCTGCTCAGCAGCTTTAGTGCTGTGAACACGTGTGCATGCAGAGACACATGAGGAGGTTTACAAACAGCTGGTTAGTTATTTACATAAGGAAGAAGTATTTAGATGAACCAAGAAATGTAACTTGTTCTCTTGGTTCACCTGGAAAATTCCCAACTTGTACAGGCTGGAGTGGGATCAGCAAAGAGTTTGTGTCTCACCTAGACCTCAAAGACTGCACCTAGCCCTTACACTAAGCTGCTCTGTCTTGCAGGTCTTTTAACCACCACAGAAATGCTCATTTGAAGAATATGGAGAAGAAATATTTCAATCCTTTCAATTGTGTGAGACATGAGTTAAGAGACCAGAGAACAAGCACAAACCACAGGCTAAGAGAAGATTCTAAATAGCTAGAATACTCCAAGAGATTGGAAGAAGATGAATGGGAAGAGGAGAGCCATGCTTCTTCTTCACAAACACTCATCTGGCAGGATCTACCTCTAAAAAAACATACAACACGAAAAGTTAATCTTTATATTCACATTTGTGGGGAATTAGTCATTAACTAGCAGGAAATGAATCGATTTTCAATCCCAGCTTTTCTCTGATTAGATTTGGACAATAAGAAACTTAATTGAGCTGTGGTAGTGCTATAGGTCAATACACCAGCAGCTCAGCTATTACTCAGTGCTAATAAAAAAAATCTTCAGGGAGAATTCTCATCAAAACAATTAGTATTGCTAGTGCTTAACACCACAACTACCACTGATTAAATGTTATTTCTCTTTGATCTTCCTTAACTGAGCAGCAGCACCGGCACACTTTATTTATTTTAAGTTTGGCACAGTCTTGCACTACCCCAAGGTCAGCGACAGCACAGGACTATCAGGATCCTGCTCTATTGTGGCTCTGTCCTGGCCTAATTACAGCTTCAGTTTTCTTGACACCATGTTATCTCTCCAGGAATCTGGGAACATACCAAGTGGAGGATACACTGGGATATCGCCTTTTTTTTCCCCCTCCTCTTTTTTCTCCCCCCTCCAGTAAAGATCATCTGACTTCTTTTCATTTCTGAAAGAGACTTATTTTTTTCCCCAGTGAATTTTAGTTCCCAAGGTTCAGAGTATTAACTTGAATGCTATGCCTGATGTGTTGTGAAGTCCTTAGTGCAAATTTCCCAAAAGAACAGGGCTATAGAAGCATCAGTAAGTGCCATTTCCAGCCAAAAAGGGATTTGAAACACGAGTCACTAAAGTCTGAGACAGCCATCTCATGAATATACAGATGGAACTACAGGAAAAAATACTTGTGCCTGAAATATCTGACTGTTTCATACACTTATGTAATGTGTCCTCCTAAAATTCCTCTACATATGGAGTTGTTATAGCCTGGTACTGCAGAAAGGAAACTGAAGAGAGAGAAGGAAAATGGCTGTAGCTTGGCCTATCAGAGAACTGATACTTCCCAAAAGGGAGAAGAGGTAAGAGAATGGAATGGACCCCAAAAGGGGAGAGTAGGATGGCAGCAAAAGCAGCAATAGTTGACATAACACAGAAGAGACAGGTGGGCAGCAACTTGGTGTGGTCATTTTTTCCCTGTTGTCCCTAAGCATACCCTATTGAGTTTGAGTTTCAGTATTGAGTTTGAAAGCAATCCAGCAATTCACAGAGGAACTGTGCTGAAATGAAGTCTTGAATAATTTAAAATCAGGCCTGCATTTTTAACTACTGCAAGGTGTGTCTTAAAGATTTTCTTCTGCAATAAGGCTGAAAGCAGATAGGTTTTCAGGTAGCCTTGCAAAAATTCTGTACAGCCTGACCTATGAGATTCATCCCTCTGTAACCCTTCCAATTCTGTTCTCATGAAGAGTAATATTAATAAAAAGAGACTCTTTTACCACAGGGCAGTTTTAAGAAGACAGCTTTCCAAGATAATGTATTTTCGTCCGTATCTATCCTTCTCAAATAACATAAACCCTTTCAAAGGTCAAGGCCAAGATTTACAAGCCCAACAGGATATAAAAACCTTGAAACATCAGCATTCTGGTGCAAGGGATCATGCAACTACACCTAYATATACACCTAGAGAATCTGTATGTGTATATCTATAGAGACATACATCAATGGGATGGACTAAATCAGTTCTTGTTTAGAAATRGGACAATACTGTTGAACTCACTGATGTTTAAGAAAACCCACTTTTGTTTACATGAAGTGCTGTGCACATTTGCAGTTCCACGTGGATAACTGTTATTATTGCTGTTATTGACAGTCACAGTATCTAGGGATCTTGGTTGAGCAGCATTTGGATAAAACCTAAAGCTCAACATGTRAGAAAGAGGAAAATACAGTGCAAGGAGGCTGAAAGAAGTTTATTTGTGACTTGAAAGGATTTTCATAAGGCTGGGAAAGAAGACAGGAGCAGTGCAACCCTTTGTGTCACCTCCTGGTAATTAAGAAGCTGCATGGRCAGGCCTAGAATAACCACAGGTATTCAAGCAGTGAGAGCTCTCAGGTACACTTGGCTTTAGCCTCACAGACCAGCTCCCCTAAGGGGAAGATGTCTTGAACAAAGACTTTCAAAGGATGTCTGAAATCATAAAAAAGAGCATCACACTCTTGTTCCTTGTGTAAAATGGTGCAAGAAGAGAAAATGCTCATAATATACCATTTATTTTTTTCTGTCATATGTATTATTTTTTTTCTGTAGAAAGAGATGTGGGCCATATGGATAACTGCTTTCACACAGAGATGCCATCTCCCTGAACATGCTGGTGCTGTGCTGGTACTGGCTGTGCTCCGCCAATGGAGACAAAATGTGGATATTGATATGAATGATACTCAGTACTAGATGGCTCCCAAAGGTGTCTCCTTTTGAGGGAACAGGCCAGCTAAAGAAGACAGTGTCATGCCACAGAGTAGATTTCCTCCCAGAATTCATCCCAGTCAACTCCAATCAACTCTTGGGGATGCAGATTTTTGTAAATTCCATGAAGTGGACCTTCAGAGGGAGAAAATTACCCACAGATTCTGTTTCCTCAGTAACTTTTTATCAGGGTAACTTTGTATTATCAGCTTCCAGTGGCTTTCTATGGGTTTATCCACTCTTCCAGGTATCAAACACGATCACAAGGGCTCATTTTAGGGAAATCCATAAACCTCAACTATGAACTGGAACATGATGCTTTTTGACTCACTGCAAATGATAGTGCCTCCTCTCCTGCATTTGCCTGCTGATGTAACCTTAAATCCTTCAGTGCATGGTAATTTTGAATTTCAGCCTCTTTTTCTCATGATTAAACTACCACTGATGCAAAAAAAACCCCTATGACTAGAGTAACCTCTTCTGTTACAGAAAAGTCAACCAGCTATGGGCTTACGTGCCACTTGGTTCCTTCAAGATCTTATAGTTATTTATATACTTAGTCTATGAAAATCTTAACACTAGAATGCAGTAACACCGTAAAAAGGGACAGTATAAGACAAATTCTAAAATCTGGAGAGAATGAGTTACCTTTAATTAAAAATTATCTTTTTCTAAAAAGTGAGAAGGACTATACTCACAAAAAAATCATCAATATGCATGCTTAAAAGAAAGCTACTATCCATGCCCATTCTTCCAACACCAGGATATCTCATTGCATGCACTATTTCACATCATTAGAGYGCCTAAAGTCTCAATAACATAACTGGGAGTCATCTGTAAGGAAGACACAACAAAAAGTACTTAAGCAATACACTTCTCTGATGTTGATTCTTTGCTGCTTTATTTATTACAGGAGCTCAGTGTAGCTACATGTTTTCCTTTGGATTAAGTTTCCCTCTGTGCACCAGACCAGCTGAAGGTCCCTGCATCATTTCAGTTGTGCATTAAATTCTGAGCCTGACAAATGTAAAACTGACATCTTCACTGGACTGGTGAATGAAATTTCTTTTCAAAATCAGATCAATAAGAATTTTTCTCATCATTTTTGCTRAAAACCTGGAAGTCCAACTAAATAAAATTGCTAGTAGCAAAATAYAAGATCTGTTTATAGACATGGCAAAGCATAACATAGAAGGATGTATCATAATCAGTGTTTTCCATTAACAAACAYTACCTCAAAAACACGCTCAAAAATGTAGAATGATGCAATTTGAACTGCCCAGCACTATAATTATAGCAACTATCTCACACTGGGGAGCAACTTTTACTTTTCTATGCTGATTAATGAATATGAGTAAGAGATTTGTGCTCCTCCGCCCCCTCCAAGTATTCTGGTAAACATGTAAATAAATCAGACTTCAGGGTTTCATGAATACACAACAGCAGTTACTCAGTCCTTAGCAAGCATGCAAGAACACAATAACAACAATAATGGCAAAAAAAAAAGAGTTCAATATGGGGGTGAGAACTCAAAGGAGGTTTGATTAGTCATATGTGCCTTCAAAGAAGTTCACTCTCCTCTCTTGTGAGAGCAGCACACCATCATCCTTAATATTCTCCTACCCCAGAGTCAATGAAGGTGATTAAAAAGCTGTGTAGACATTAATGGTTGAACAATAAACACTATAATCACAGCCAACCTATTATGCTACCAACTGCCTTCCTAAAGGATTCTGGTTTATGCTTGCCAAGAGGGAGCCTCCCAGGAACACTGTTCTTGGGAAGCCAGTTCCCAAAGCATCCTTTTAAAGTTTACAGCTAGGAGATACAGCCGGGCTCCTGACATCCACAAGTTCTTTCATATCTCCTCTGTGGGCTGATTGCATCTAATGCTCTCTAGAGACAAATTGTTTCTAGAGGCACAGTAACAATGTATATTTTACACTTGATGGACTCACATTTCATACCAGATGTAATTAAGGATAAAATATAATGAGTTAATTCTAGAAAGGTGTTAAATTCTCAAACAAATGAAAAATATCAAAACCAAAGTCACAAGAAGATGAGAATTAAACAAGAAAGCATTCTCGTAATTGTTTGCTATTTCATAGAGGTGAGGGGTCTTTTCTCCAGCAGGGGAGCTTTCATGAATTTCCTCGATTGCATTTTCTCAACACACTTCTATCTTAGAGTCTTCTTGATGATCAAAGGATTTTAGAGGTCAAAGACTCTAAACATTTAATAACCCATTTGTAAGAGGCATTCAATGAACAACCACTCTCTTATGGCAGCTGTCTCTAGATTGCAATGAGTTTCACAGAGACACCATGTGACATCTTATTTAAAAATATATGACAGGGCTGGCATTTCAACTGCTTTAGAGTTCATGTTCTTACAAAAACAGGGCAACCTCCTCCTTCTTACAGCTTGAGATCTTTATGAAGAGGTGACAACATCTTCATAAATAAAGTTACAATCAGATTTCCTTACAAAGAAATCTCTAAATTCTTTACATCTTTCCTCAGTGACATCAAAACACCTAAGGGTGAAATATGCCCAGGAAATGACCTTCTACAAAGCAGCCAGTCTCTGAGGAAGTAACAAATACTGACTGAACAAAAATACATGAGAATTGCATCTAGTCCCTGTTAAAAAAYAGAAGAGAAGAAATTTGAAATATGGACAGGACGTGTCTAAATAAAAACAACAGCCTACCAAGCTAATGGGTGACAATACTTTTCAGTGCTGTCAAAATACAGACAAGCTTATGTGCCAGGCTGGGGTCTAGGGTCCAACTAGAAATCAAAACACTGGCATTTCTTGCTGCACCTGGGAAGGAGCCCAGAGGACACCTGGTCCAGCTGCCAGGGCAGATTTAGCAGCATCATCTGCTATGACCCTGGAACAAACACTGSATGAGAAAGAAGGCAAAATCCTAGACCACAGCTCCAGTGCTCTCAAATTCAACATTTTAAGCACTCACCCAAGAAGACACCATTAGCAGTTAGGAACAGTATTTTAATTCTCTGAAATCTATGAGTGTCAATCAGAGACTGCTTTCTGAGGTAGCTTTGCTCTTCCTTTCATACACAAGTGCTGGCAAGAGCCTGCACCTCCAATGGCTCAGTCTCTCCTGTTAGAATGTCAGCACACCGCCAGCTCTCTGGAAGCTCCCAGAGCTGAATGATATTTTCACAGAAGTCTGCCAGCTGGAGACTCCTTGTGTCAAGGTTTTGGCTCTCATCATTTGGGAAACAGTGAGCATATACTCAAAGCAAGCACTGAAAAAGGTAGATTTTTCACAACTGTCCAGATTATTCTTGAAGAAAATTGTCTCAATTCAATCTAAATAAAGCCCCGCTGGCAGAGAGAGAAGATCTTAAATTTAATCACTTCTACCTGCAGGCAGCATCAATACTTTTTCCAGCCCTACCCTAAAAAATGTTTATATCTAACTTCTCTCATTCAGAACATTTTGGACACCCTCTCAGCTGARGAAAAGTCCTGGTATCCAACTGGTGCCACAGGACCTACACACCTCATCTGGGAATATACCCTCTTTTCCTCCGGTGGCACTTTTCAACTAAAAAATATTTTTGTGAGTTGATGTGTTTAAATGGTTTGGCCCATTTAGCCCAACAAACACCAATTCAATGCTCATTGCACAATGGAGAGATGTGCTGCCTCAGTGGGGWGATAAATACCAAGATGGGTTACAAAGCCCAACACAGGCATGACCCAAATCCCATTCCAGGTGAGAACTTAGCAATTTCTTGGGGTTATGAAGATTTGCATGACTACAGGCTGAATATATGAATATCTCAGTGAAGAGTAAGATTTTAATTCTCAACTCAAATATAAAGTGCTATTTCCTCATTCTGTCCTCAACTGACGATGTACCTATAGTTCTTCCAGATTTACCAATGAACATCAGTCCTGCTGCACATCCAGTAATGTGCATAAATATCTGCAATCTACAATTACCTATTTCATGTGCTGATCTGAAATTACAGGGAGAGAAAGGGATGGATGGAGTGGTGCTGAAGCTTGAGCACAATATAAATTTGAGGCCACAGCATGTGTTTGAGACCTGTCATGAGGCTGAAATCCAAGTGAAGCTGTCACAGCAATACAATGACAGCACAGTTCAGCATGCTCATGAAGAGACTAAAATCCAAGATGACTGCAGAGCCAAGGGGAAAAAAAAGCTGTTTTTTTCCCCTACCCTGTGTACATAAATAGGAAAGATCTGGTTGTGTTGTCCTGTGAGCACACTGAGATGTCAGTCTAAAGCAACAACTAACCTGAGCTATAATTATAGAGTGGCAGAATATGTCGACTTTTCAACTGAAATGTATCCTTGGCTATTTCTCTTGCAGCAGAGCTGTGTTTTCACAAGAGGGCAATGTACATTTTCTAGTCACAGCAAATCAGTTTGTGCTTTTCTCCTGACAGATATCAACATACCCATTGTCTCAGGAGAGACAACAATCTGTAGATGCAGCCAGCTATGCCAATTTGTAAGATGTGTACTTAATAACAGGTTTTCAATTTAAAAAAGAGCTGTTTTCACACCTACAGATCTCTGAGTGATCCCAAAGTGCTTTGCTGGCATCAATCTAATCCCACAACCTACGCACATGGGTGGACACCAGAGAACCTGCAAAGCCAAGCAACATAACAAATGAGCTCATGGGATCACACATAAATAAGCAATCTACCAGCTTTTATACCTGATCTATCACTATTATTTTTTGGATCCATCTGCTTGGGACTATCAGGTGAAAACAGCATGGAGTTTAAGTAGCTATTATGAAAACTCAAATTCCCAGATAAAAGCTCATCCTGCATTTGCAGGCTGAGTCCCCAGTGAGGCACAGCCTGTATAGCACATACCAGGAGCACCAGGGAGGCTGCCCAGGCACTGCAGTCAAACAGCACATGAACAATATGCCCAGGACTGATGCCAGAAGGTGCAAAGCTGATGGTTTCAGTGCAAATCAGTTATACAACATACAGACATCAGTTATACAACATACAGACATTGGGAGGAGCCACCTGTTATTCACACTGTATGCCGTGGAAGCACGTAACTCTCCCCTGGAAGATTACTGAGAAGTCCAAATGCAACTACAAGAAACAGCATTTTTTGWATTTGGATATTGGAAACAATTATCACATCTGAATCATCTACAGCTCTCAAGCCATGAAAGCAAATAGCACTCTACTGAGAGGGAAGGCAAATTTCTGGCTGCTCTGAAAAGCCCAGGAATTACAGTTYCCATGTAAAGCAGGTGAGATCTTGGTTTCCAAATACTTTGGATCGTGAATCTGATCTTCTTCCAAATTCTGCATGGAAAGGTTGGTTTTTGGTTTTAGGCATTAGTAACAAATGCCAAAGTCAACTGATGAGCTAAGATGAGGCTTTTATGTCTGTGTTATGTTTCTGAACAAGTTCCAGCCACTTCCTTAGTCATTTACATTTGAACACTGTGCCATTCATTGCTTTCCATGGCACTATTTAATGCCAGGTTTTCAGTTTTACTTAAAGATTGTCCAAAGGTGAGGGAGAGTATGAAGTGTGAAGGACCTTCCAAGAGCTCCCACAGTGGGGGGCCAGTTTCATACCGTCTCAGCATCTGATGCTGCTCAACACTTCTGGGCTGCTAAAAGCTAGGCAGCATCCCAAGAAGCTTCAGGGAGTTGGCAGAGCTCTGGGGCCCGGCAAATAGCGACCATTTTCATTGAAAACATTTACGACACTGGAAGGAAGGTCGCTCCGTGATGTTGCTTGCATCAAAATCCTGTGGACATGTCCTTCCCTGCCTGGAGAGCAGATGCAAGGAGGCTACAGCACTGCTGTATCTTCAAAAGCCCCTGCCACCATCATCTCTTTTCAGTTTAACTTGAAAAGATAAAAGCGATTTAATCTTTCCTGCCTTCAACTTGAAGGTTTTGCTCTAAATATATTTTGACAGCAGAAATAAAGACAAAGTTTTAATGGAACTAACTGAACCACAAACTGAATTATGTATTTCCATTTCAGGAGACAATCTTGCTGCTAATAACATCACTCTCCTTCCAAAAGCATGCATGACAAAACTCAAAGCATTTCCCWGTTCCTCCACGGCATCTGGCGTCTGGCAATAGCTCTGCAGCACACAGGGCTGCCTCTCACACGTGTATGTGTCATGTGCCACACGCTCTGTCCAGGAGCTGGGGTGGAACCACCTCAATTGCTGAACCAGTCTGTCTGGAAAATTTGTATGCTAGGGGATTGAAACGCAGGCTGAACCCTGGCAACATCCCTGCAACATTGGATCTCTGCCTAGAACCTTTATTTCTTCAGTGTTCTCTGGAAACATGCAGCAGCTGCAGGCTTTCTGTAGGATCCCCACACCAGCAATCTTCCCCCTGAATGGAAGCACATGGCAAGGCAGGTCTAAACTGTACTGACAGCCTGGAGCATCTTAATTTTTCAACACTGGATTCTTTGTTTGGTTCCCATCTTACAGAAATAACTGCAGTCAAGCAGCTTACTAAACCAGGGTCAAATCCTGAATAGATGCCTTGCTCATAGATTTGTTCTTAATTAGCCAAACTCCCTCTGAAGTCAACAAAAGTGCCAATCAAACAAAGACACGTTTTATTTTGTGACCACAAGGAAAGGGATTGAAAGAATTTACATCAGCTGGTAAGCATATGCTCTAATGACCACCACTGGATTATTAGAAGTGACCTAGATGTAGAAAGCTTTGATCTTCTTACTCCTGATTTATTATCCAGTTTCTAGATCTCTTAAGGTCAACCAGAGTGAATAAAAATTAGGATGGGTAGAAATTGTGTGTGATCCAAGAAAGGGGACCATGAAATATCGATCCCAGACATTTCACTGACAAAAGCAGGCAGACACCAGTAAACGTGATTAATCAAGAGCAAGCCAGGACACAGCATKACATTTCAAAGAAGTCTTGGGGTGAATAGCTTGAGGAAATGAGATACAAAGTCTTTCACATGTAGGTCACCCCTTTTAATCCAGCTCTGCTCATAGCAAACCTCTGTCATTAGTATCTGACAGCTGCCTGGCAGCCACGTAGAATAAGATGGTGGTCTTTGTTTAATTGCCAGTGGTATCTGCAAAATATATCAACAGAACTGCAATGCTGAGAAAAGTCTTAAGCAGGAAGGTAAAGGACTGACTRGGCTTTGACAGAGGATCTCTACCCCCTTACCAAAAAGCTTCATTTCCTATTAGTGTCAACCTAATATAGCCCAAGGGTAATAAATCTTTGTGGGTGAACAGAGGATAAAGAGAGCAAAAAACAGTTCAAAGAGAGCTGTGGTAATTTTGCTGCCTTGAACCCAGAGCAAGGGCCAGCTCCCCAGCTGGTGGTTCCACTGAAGTGCCAGCACACCACCAGTCCACCCTGACTCGGGGCTGCTCCCTGCTCCTTCCAATGAGAGCAGCACAAAGCCAGGACCAGCAGATGCAAGGGCAGACACATGGAACCAGGGAAGGAAGGCAGAGAGCAGATCATGGCCTCAGAAAAGAGACTGAGAAGAAAAAAGGTGCTCTGAACAAGAGTGGAGGATGATAGTGCAGAAGATGACCTTAGCATGGGCCTCTCCCCATATGGAGCTGGTTTTCACATCTTGGTGCAGAAAGAATTTAAGATGTGCACGGGTGTTCCCACTCTGTCTCACAAGGGATCACCAGGGCTGCAGAATCCTGGCCATGTATCACTGACCCATCCCTCAGCCCAGGGTCCCTCTCCAGGGTCTCAGCACTCGCCAATTGAGAAGTGCAGTGTGGGGAGAGGTTCAAGCTGGAATTCATGTGATTGGAATAAAGGGCCCACATATAAATGAKGAATTCCTTACTGCTGCCTTTTCAAAGCCTTTTCTTTACAATAGGAGAGAGGTCCGGATTTCCAAAGCCCATGTGACATACCTGACATTAACCTCAGGAAATGACAGAAGAGATTATTTTACAGCTTGCAAGACAAATCCTTCCAACTGCATATCAGAACAGAAAGCTCTGATTTCTATGTTTAACTAAAAAAAAATATTATTTAGGTGGGTTTTTTTGGTTTCTCTTTTTCTTTATTTTTTAATAAAGGTCAGATTTAAAAATTCACTTTTGATTCAAAAGAGCAATGGGGATTTTGTCTTTTCTTCTTCTCTAATAACCGTGCCTTTGTTTTTTGGACAAAATTTATCTCACTTTATCTGTTCCAAACTCAGGTATTCCATCTTGGCTACTTATCAAGCTTCCCTCAACAGTGAATGAAGAGAAGCAGTCACCTCCAACAGGAGACTGATTGTTCTCCTTAAACTAGGAGGATGTTTGGAATAGGTAGGATGAATTCTCCTCTCAGGTGGTGGTCAGTGGAGGTGCCCAATGTATAGCTGGTTTGGACTCCAACATGACAAAGCAAAGTAAGTTGAACACAATCCTTTGTAACCGGGAATGACTCTTGAAGCATTTTATGGACATTTTGCATGGGTATTTTGGATTCTGTCTTGACCAGCGTGCACTTCATGCTATTATATAAAGCACAGTACTTTTATGTGTCATAGATAGATTGTCTGAAGGTTATTCATTTGTGAAAATGAAAAATCAAATGTGTCTAAAAAGGACAGCATAGAGTTAAAAATGATGGGTTTAAATACTACTTCTTCTCAACTACCAATGTTGTTTAAACTGCTCAGAATAAGAAACATGCCAAAAAGGGAGGCATGGGTTTTGTTTGGATTTTTTAAAGTATTTTCCTTTTAAAACGCCTCCACTTGCTTTTGGAACTGTGTACATGACATTCAAGAGTCAAATTTGCAAGTATTTTGCATTCAGCAATATCTTTAAATACCACTGATCTTTCATATTGCATTTTTCATTCTATACTGATCATTCACATGGCCCCTCCTGCTGTTATACAGGGACAGACTTCCCAACAGATTTTTTTTTTCTTTGAATGTTTTCACTAATAAATAAATAAATAAATAAATAAACAAACAAACAAATAAATGATGCAGAAATATATTGAGGTAGAGTAGCCCCAGGTGAGAATTTTCCCAGCTTCCAGGATAATCCTGCATAGTACTCTCCAAACTGCTGTCCACCAGAATGGGAGGCAACCACCACTAGATGGTGGTGGATAACTCGCTACAGGCTGTTGTGTTACTGTCAAAAGCTGCATGATGGAAAGTCTTAAAACTTTGGAAAAATGTCATACCCAGTGTGAGACATCTGAGCACTGCAGAACATTGACAAAACCAAAAATCAGGAATTTGGGAGTTTCTCTAGATTTCATTTAAAATAATCACACTCTGCCCYGTCATGGTTCAGCTGCCTTTGTAGAATTTAGCTCCATAATTGGCAGTGGAAACCTTTTTGCTTCTTCTCTTATGGAATTTTCATGTTCTGCTGCTCTTCCTTCAAGCAATGTAATTAAAAAGCCTGCTTAGCATAATTAATTTGCAAACAGGTTGGATGAAATGGGACTGTATCCCAAAGGCTTTTTCAGCATTAAGTAGAACTACTTCTTCAAGTATACTTTAATCTAGAGTCTCCTCTACATAAATTTCTTGCATTTTAAAAGCTCTTCATTTTAAAAGGTGCTACAGTTGGCAGCCCAGTTCTGACTTGTGGTTCTGATATGGTCCTAGATTACACAGCGCATTCTGCAAACCATGTCCCCAGAGCATCCAGTCCTTGAGCAGAGGGAGGCTGTGCAGTCAAGAGCTCCTCCATGCTGAAGAGGGTTTTTTTCTGAAAACAACTTATTTTCCTAAAAAATCTTCTCTCCAACATCATCTGAAAMAGCAACATGGCATTTTAGATGTTAATGGGAATATTAAAATCCATCCTGCACAGCCAGCCAGAAGAGTACTGAGGGAACAGGGAGGGAGGAAAACCTTCCCAGGGGGAGCAGCTGGGACCTCTGCCCTGTGCCACTGCTCGCATCAGCAGCCATCGTTCCCCACCGAGAGTTGTTCTGCTGCCTGCACCAAGACTTGGTATCATTCCTCCTTCCTCTGTAGACTTTATTTTAGGTTGGATTTTTAGTTTTGTTTGTTTTTTGTTGTTCTTGTTTTGTTTTCTTTTTGTTTTATTTTGTTTTGGTTTTTTTTAACTGAGAACTTGTCCCCTTCACTCTACACCAGAGAGATTTCAGCACCCTCCCATGATAAACTAATTTTCAAAGAGTGATAATAAATCAATCATTTATGGCATTRACAGCTTAACTCCAGAGACTTTTAACTCCAACACAATCGCCAGTAGCTGGCAACAGAAGGCAAATAGAAAGCCCTACCCCCCYAAACCTCATTTAAAGCTTATCATCCCAGATTAGAAACAAAGAAGATTATTTCAGTGATCTAACCTGAGAAAAGATCATTTGGGTAGTTTGACAAAGAGGGAAGTACACTTGTGATGTGATAGTAATGGGCAAGTGATGTAATAAACAGTCCAGCCTCCTTCATCACAATCATTCAACTGCTTGAATTAACATAGATACTAACAGAGTTGGCCTGTAAGTGCAAACAATAAAGATTATTATCTGTTAATAAAAACTGAGGTGTTGGAGTGAAGCRCCTATTAAACTCAGCAGTCACACAACAAAAGTCATTTAGCAAGCGCATGGTTTCTAGTGATTATTGATATTACCAGCCAATATTATCTCTATTTATGCCCTAATTGTACTGGTTTTATAATAAGTTATTTTCTTATACAAGCYGTACAGTTCATCAAGTAGTGAACTGAGTGATTCTGCTCAAGATATCACCAATGGAAAATATGGGGAGAGAAGTCACTGGACTTCATCTGTTGCTTCATGACTGGAAGCAATGAACATGCATGATGCTGTCTGAGGCACTGAACTAGTCATTCCTCAGAAATCAGACATGAATCCCAAATAAACGTCAATCTAACAATGCTTCTAAAACATGCAGAAATTTGAACAAAAGCAGTTATATTGTAAGAGCCRCTGCCTTTATTAATGAAGACCTCTTCCACACAAAATCATTGCATCACATCACTAGAGTTACAGGATATGTCACAACTAAAAAGCCATGAAAATCTGCAGGGCATACCTGAAGCCTYGAATTACAAACTTACAATAGACATGAAGGTTTATCAAGATCTGTATGTAAGGCATAATCATAACCTACTATGGTTTAAGCAATGAATTTAAAATCAKAATTATGAGACAAAAATAATGTAATACATTTTATCTTGTTTTAAATTATTAATAGAATGGGAGAGAAACAAGTACTTGATTGCTTCCGTAGGCTTCATAATCTTAATTGGTTGATATCAAATACTTTATTGAAATCGTTAATAATTTAGTTTAATTATTAAGTATGATATTGAACAAGTTATTAAGCTTGCTAACAGGGGAAAGATAACCTCTTGAGCATCAGGCTCAGAGAAACTCATCATTACCTCTCACAACCGAGTGCCCATGGGAATTGCCTGATACRCCAGAAGGTTGCAAACATGCACACAGCTCAATCACATCATCTGCATTTTCTTAAGAAAGGAGACAGCAAATAGTGTCCAGACTGATATGACAGACCAACTCTRGGCCCAGCCTGTGGCCTTGGCCAGCAGCTCTGACCTAGCACAGCCCAGCACTGCTGCCTTTGCTCAGCAGCACAGAGAAGAGGCTGAGGGAGACTGACAGAACCACATTAATGCCAAGTGTCAAGGGGACCTTAATGACAGCTCGGAAAACTACACTGAAGTAATACTTCCCAGTGGTGGTATGATTGCATCTCAACTCCCAGGATACCTCAAGGYACTTCTTTATGTGCTCTAGAGGAGACACAAACACTGCTTTTGTGGAAAGGTTTGATTTTGCTGKGGTGCCCTGCTCCAGGAAGGGTTCTCCACCCTAGGAATTGAAAACTGACAGACACAGCTATCATGAATCCCATGATTCCTGGGAGCACTGSTAGATCTAAACCTCCTCTCCTGCACATTTTTCATTGGAAAATCAGCTCTTCCCTGAAAAGACTGGCTCAGGTGACTAAGCTGACCCCGACACTGAGCAGGCACCTAGAAACACACCTTGTGTGAAGAAAAAAAARTTAAAATATATTTCCCCTTGAATCTGCCCAGTTAGGTTAATTGTACATTTTTTGTTTCTTTAACATCTCCATTATGCTGGTACACCCTGGGTCTCCTGTGGCCATGCTGTTTACACAGATTTTTCACCAAAAGTACTCTTCATCTATACAGGCAGTTCATGCTCCTTTTCCCAAATTAGCCCACTAGAGCAATTCACAGCTCTTGCTGTGGAAGTGCTTCATTACTTTGAGACAGACTTTCAGCACCTGGATTTCACTTCTGAATTATGAGCATAACAGAGCGATGCTTAACTCATGGACCTTCTTATCTTATCATCCATCCTGGGTCCCYTTCTCTTGGCAAAGGCAGACAAAGAATGGTCTTCTCTCATGCTGGCACAAAGARAAAAAGATCAAACCCAAGCACAGATGCTGTAATAAAATGGACTCTCATTTGCAAAAAATAAGGCTTACCATGCAGAATAGCCACTGCTCACACAATTTATTATTACACACAATGTGTTGAGTCTACCACTAGCAGTGAAAGGGAAAATAACAACCACATGTTCTTGGCTGCACATGGTGGAGGGATAGCTGACATCAGTAAGCCTTCTTGCCAGAACGATTCTCTTACATGCAAGAGGAAGATATCTTTTAAAGACTAAGCCAATGAGAGGAGGCCATCCTTTAAGAGTTAAAAAGCTGTCTCACAAGACCAGACAATMATTTATTTCTTCTTAATCTAGTGATGGTTGGTTCTCCAGAGGAATTCAAGATTATTTTGGCAGCTGAAACCAGCTCAGCTTTTGGACTCTTTCCTCCAACCTGTCTGTTACCAGAACTGTCCATCACTCTGACTTTTCCTTGTAGTTGTAGATGGCTCCCATTTCACCAGTGGACTATTTTAGCAGGAGGTTGCCTCTGTTTCCTCTGTAGGTGAAATAGCATTGCCAGCTTCACAGCAGTGTTCCTCACTCCTTCACTACAGAAGAGCAGTTTGCAAAGACACTTTTAGGTGGCAGCTGGAAGAGGATAGGAATAAAGGCTACCTGCTCTTTCTGGATCTGCYCTGTGGTTCCAGCTTCAAAAGCTGCTGGTTCAAGAGTGGCAACATTACCCCTSTCCCTCAAGGAGTCCCAGATGGGGGTCATGGTGAGCACAAATTCTGTCAGCACAACCATTGGCAAACACTACTTCCCACTTTTAGAGCKGGTGCAATAGAGGCTCTGCTCTCACCCAAAATCAGGGGGATTAATAGATTCATTCTCCTGGATACTTAACCCAAGGACACAGTTCCTCCAYTCCAACAGTACTACTGGAAAGAATGATGAGTTGTTGCCTTGATTGATGTCATCCAGATGTGTTTTTTTATGGAATCATAGAATCATTTAGGTTGGGAGAAACCCTTAGGATCATCAAGTACAACTATTAACTTGACTATGCAAGACCATGACTAAGTCACTTCTCTAAGCACCACATCTACATGACCTTTTTTGGCTCTTTTG